>VZTB01007470.1:51070-95284 GCA_013397245.1 Thryothorus ludovicianus
ATTGTGGATAACCGGGCTAACGGGGATTGTGGATAACCGGGCTGGCGGAGTTATGACTAACGGGGCTGGCGAGGATTTTTGGGGATAACCGGGCTCTGAGGGAGGCTCTGCTTTCTGCCCTAGAGAGCTGTCGTGCACATGGATGAGCGCAGGGAAGAGCAAATCGTGCAGCTGCTGAATTCTGTCCAGACTAAAAACGACAAAGAGCAAGAAGCCATGTCCTGGTGGTCCGGGGATGAAGAAGGGTAAGAGATATAATTACGAGTTCTTTTATTTATTTTGAATTGCACAGACGTTACATAAGCTGCCAGGAAGATGTGTCAGAAGTTAGTTATCTTTATTGTGCTGGCTCAACAAATATCCTCCAGTTTTTTCATGTGTATTGTCACACTGAAAAGATTGTAGCCATTCCTGTAAATTCTTTCATTATTGCTGAGTTTGGGGTGCTAAATTTCTACTTAAACTCATTAAATTTAGAACTCATCTCAAGGCTTACTATGGCAGATATAAGGGACTTTTCAGCTCCCTTGGCTTCTGGAATTACTCTTCCAGAGGTGGCTTTTGGCTTCTATTTTCAGTTATTGTGCAGTCCTGGAATACTTCACAGTGTCTGAAGCAGGGTCTGTTCTGGACTCATTAAGGATTTTCAGGGGTTGCTGGAATAGGCTGGAGTGCTGAAATCAGGGGAGTTGTGCTCCATTTTGCTGAGGGATCCAGCTATGGGCCAGTGGATCAAGCAGTAATTCTCTGATGATGTTTTATTGTTGTGTAGCTTCATTTGGTACAGAAGAACGTGTTATTTTTTAGATCCTGATGTCAGGTTTTCGGTTGTTGGTAGTTTGAGACTTTATTTGGTTTCATGACTTTCACTGTAGTGACAGACCCAGAGCAGCTGTGGCTGCCCCTGGAGACCTGGCAGTGTCCAGGCCAGGCTGGACTTTGGGGCTGGAGCTCCCTGGGACAGTGGGAGGTGTCCCTGCCATGGCAGGGCTGGCACTGGGTGGATTTACAGTCCTTCCAACTCAAACCATCCTGTGGTTCTCTGTTCCCATGGATTGTTAGTTCATTAACTGCTGGATGTCATTACCTGCACTCTGCATGTGGCCAGGCACAGCTGGGGAATCTGAAGTTCTTATTCTCAGTTCCAGCCCTGCTCCAGAACAGCCTGCCAAAGTGAAACCAGATGCTGAAAAAGCCCCTGTAAGACAAACACCAACCTGGGAAAAAACATCTCTGGATTTGGATATGGAATATCTCTGTGAAAAAACTGAACAGGATGCTAGTTTAGATGAGCAACTTAAAGAAGATTTAATGAAGAAGAGATCTGATCCCAGATATATTGAAATGCAGGTACTTTTCCCTGTGTTAAGTTGGAAACTTTTCATAGTATTTTTTTTTAATTAAGCTAATCTGAAAATGTATTATCTTGCAATTTCCTAGGAAGTTGTCATCATGATACTTTTGCTAAAAATTATCTTTAGAATTCATAAAATTAATGCCTATTGATAGAACAGTGATTAAAAATGGAGAATTACAGATTTCAGAAACAGAATCTGAAATTTGAAGCTGGCATGTTTCATTGGGTGGGTTTCTCTTTTTTATGGATTGTGTCCCTGCAGTTATGTCTGAAACTGAAAGCACAACATTGGGCTCTGAAGGAATGGCTTTTTGAAAACAGAGGTTTTGTTTTGAGCAGCCACATGTAGAAAATTGGCTTACCCTGAGCACCAGGTCTCTCTTCCATACCAGGCCCTGCTCCTGCATCTCTGTGTACCTGCCTTATCATGTACTGACTTGTTGGGCTGAAGTAATTTTTATAAATTGAACAAAACTGAAACCACACATGGATTAAAATTATTCCCACAGGCCTGTGTTTATGCAAGTGTTGCTGAGCAGTTTGTCATTATTTTGAAGTTTAGCCCAGATTAGAGGTGAAATCTATTCTATTGCTTCAGTGCTGAAGAGGTATTTAAAGAGAAACATTTTTTTTTCTTTTTCCCCAGAAATTCCGAGAGAAGCTGCCCTCGTATGGGATGAGAGAGGTGAGTGTGTGTTTGAAGAGAGAGCCTCTGGTGCTGTGCTCCAAAACAGGGGACAGCTGTTGTGCCCTGTGACTGACAGCAACCCTTTGTGCCCCTCAGGAAGGGGAGAAGCCTCCCAGGCTGTGACCCTGGGGGTGATTTCACTCTGAGCCAGTGCCAGGGGCTCACTGATGGTGATGTGGGGCTCAGTACAGCGTTCTCCTGGGAATAGAACTGGGAATATCATGGGAATACATGGCTGCTACAGACAGTTAATAGATGGTCTTCTCTTTCTGCCAGTTAAACTTCTAGAATGTTCCTGGTTACTCAGGTTGTTATGCTTTCTTCTGTGTATAAAATTGTGCCCTTTGTTGAGCAATTAGCCAGTTCAGAATCGAATATAAAGCCAATTAAGCCTTTTTAGCTTTAACCACAGACTTGATGGCTGCACTGCTGGCCTCAGTGCCATTAGTTTCCTAGTCACAGGATAGGGTCAGTGACAGTGGGGGCTGTTATTAATTGATGTTAATTCTTAGGCTGATATCCCCTGGATGCAGTAGAAATGGAGTATTCTGATGTGTTTGCTTTTGCAGGCTCAGTGGGTGATAAGTGAGCTCCTCCCTATAGTTCCTGGATTTGCCATAATGTCCTTTCTGATAGCATTGGTTTCTTAAAAATAGTCATACTCCCCTGAGCTGTCCTTGGGGTGGGGAGGAGGAGTCTGGGAGACTGTTCCTGTTGGTACAAGAAATGCTAAAACATTGTGCTGAAAACCTTTAGGCTTGGAATCCAACAGGGCAAACTCTTGTGTTCAGCCTCCAAAGATCTACAGGAGCCAAGCAGGAAGCTGAAAGGTTAAAAATGTATTTCTAGCTTTCATTTTAGTTCTTTTATAATGTTTTCGTACAGGATCTAAAATATTTAAAGCTAGTGTTGGGGTTGGGTATGCTTTAAACCCTACACATGGAAAGTGCAAATGTGCAGAAATTGCTTCTGTGGGGTTTAAACTCAAGTTTTTTTTGTAGCATTACAAGAAGCAGCTGAACATTTCTTCAGCTGCTGATGCTCTGCTCAGAGTTCATCCCACAGGAGCAGAGAATTCTCAAAATCCTCTACAACCTGCTTGCTTGACCCCCGAGTAATTGCTGTGTGTGTGCAGGAGCTGGTGAAGCTGATCAACGAGCACCGGGTGACGGTGATCAGCGGCGAGACCGGCTGCGGCAAGACCACGCAGGTGACCCAGTTCATCCTGGACGACCACATCGAGCGGGGCCTGGGCTCCACCTGCAGGATCGTGTGCACCCAGCCCCGCAGGATCAGCGCCATCTCCGTGAGTGCCCCTTCCCCGAGGCTGCACGTCACAGCTCTGCCCGCTGAGTGGGCACTCCCCAGATTTGGCTGCCGATGGAGTACTGCCACTGCAGCCTCCTTCCCTTCCCTGGCTTTAGTCACGGGTTACATCTGTGATTTTAACGGATTTGGGCAGTGCAAATGCCAGTTAAGATAAAAACTAATGTTGTGTCAGGCCCTCTGCAGGGAAATGAGCGGGAAACGATCTGGCTTTCAGGAGCTCGGTAGTCACTCCTTGATAGTTGAGTGTCAGAGGGACAAAGCTCACCTGCTGAAAGGGCAATGTGCTGCTAATGCCCGACTGGGTGTGTTCCTCTAAAGTCTTGTCCCTGGGCTGCTGCTCTCAGGGGAGGAGGAAAGGGCATCTCTGTTATTTTCACACCATCTCGGTTGCAGGTGTTCCTGCTGATGGGCAGTTGATGAGGAATTTTCTTTGTCCCCTCAGGTGGCCGAGAGAGTGGCTGCAGAGCGGGCGGAGGCCTGTGGCAATGGCCGGAGCACGGGCTACCAGATCCGCCTGCAGAGGTGAGCAGCACCTGCTGTTAGCCCGGGGAGACAGCTTGGAAAGTAGTTCTAAAAAGAAATAAAGCTGCTTTCCTGCTGATGTCTTCCCCTGAAGGAATTCTTGTGAGGAAAGAATGAGGTTTTTGAATTTTAGGAAGAGATTTGGGTGCAGTTACTGTGTTTAAATGCCCCATGTGACAGTGACTAGCCTATGTTAGGCTTTGTCTAGTAAGTCTTGTTTTCAACTCTCGTCAAAGGTTCTGCTGTGGGCAGAAATAAAACTGATGTCCCTAATCAATGAATTTCAAGGAAAAATGAAAATTCTAAAATCCAAACCATATTTCTGTGGAAAGCTGTGTATTTGCTACACATATTTATGGACTAATTCCCTGGGACCGTTTCAATAGGTGCAGTGACAGAAGCTTTCAGAAAAGCTTTTCCATTTGTAGTTGGCTGTAATTTAAAAATCTGAAGTGGCACCAGCACATAATGGAATCCTATTGTTGAACTAAAAGTGCTGGTGAGAGAGAAGAGCTCAGCCCTCCCAGCATTTTCATTGGAGTTCACAGAATCTCTGCTGTTTGTCTTTGCTCACAGTGCTGTGCATGTGAGTGCCTCTGTGCTGAGCCTGGAGAGCTGCACGAGGTGGGGATCAGCACCTCAGGGAGATGGCAGAGGGTGCCTGGGCCTCTCCCTGCTCCATTCCCCAGCCACTGAAGTGATGCAGCAGTGACCTAATTGCTGTTCCTGCCCTTGTGCTGTGGGTGAGGCACGTCTGCACCGTGGCTGCAGTGGCACCTGCACGTGGGTTTAAGGTTTGAAAGTATTTTCCTAAATACAGAAGAGAACTGAGGAGTTGTTCTTGTGTCTCTTTCAGTCGGTTGCCAAGGAAACAAGGTTCAATTTTGTACTGTACCACAGGAATTGTCCTGCAGTGGCTCCAGTCAGATAAGTAAGAGCTCCTGTTTAATCAGACACTGAATGCAATTATGAAATGAGTCCTGTGCTGTTCCAAACAGGCATGGCTCTGCTTTTACTTTTTCTAAAAACAAAAGTTTAACTTCTTCCCCTTCTGTTTTAGGCACTTGTCCAGCATCAGTCATGTAGTTCTTGATGAAATCCATGAAAGAAATCTTCAATCAGATGTTTTAATGAGCATTATTAAAGATCTTCTGAATGTTCGGCTGGATCTGAAAGTCATACTGATGAGTGCTACTTTAAATGCAGAGAAGTTTTCTGAGTACTTTGGTAGGTGAAATGCTTCCTAGAAATGTTCCTCTTGAGTAATTTAGGCTTCTACAGAATAGTGCAGTTCTCAAATTATAGAATTGATTTATATCAAAAGAAGAAATCGCTTCAGTTTTAGAAATATCTGCCAGCTGCTGGAGATGCAGTTTCTCTCAGCTTTATCTCATTACAACCCAATATTGCTTCTGGTTTTGCTTTTCAGACATGTTGTGGAGGCAGAATCCACAGGGTGTTTTCCTAGTAAACGTTTACCATGTTTTAGCACTCTTGTTGTGAGTAGCTAGGCAGATTGAACTTTGAGTTGTTCAGTCTCCCAGCTTTTTCCAGTAGCTGGAACTGGTTGGAACATCCTGGTGTGCAAAATACTGCCTGCTGCCTGTGCTTTTTTAATTCAGCAGCCTCCTTTGGGGGTGAATTTGACATCTTTCCTGACAGCTGGAAATGTCCTGTAGACATGGCAGCTATATTGCAGAAACAGTGAGGAATGTTTATTGATCTATTCTTTCAGTGCAGTATTTCATCAGGAGTTTTAAAACTGAGTTGTGTCTCCCCCACAGATCATTGCCCAATGATTCACATCCCTGGGTTCACTTTCCCAGTGGTGGAATATCTGCTCGAAGATGTCATTGAGAAGTTGAGGCAAGTGTTTTTCTGACCATCATTTCAGAGAGTGTTTGGGGGGTTAGCTTAGTGTACATATGCTCAGAGATTAACTTGACGTGAAAAAGAATTGCCTATATTTTTCAAAATAAGAAAACCTAAGAGGGGCCTTGTACATTGATTACAGATGGCCCACAGCTACCTGGGAATGTTGGCTTGAGGGGGAGAACAATTTCTCTGTTGCTGTGGTGAATTTTCAAGTCTCTAAATGAAACTAGTCTTTCTTGCTGTTCACTTTTTTTTCCTACATGTTCTCATGCTTACTAAGGTTGGTCCCAGCTTTTGTAAGATTTCTGTCAGAAGAGAAACTGAAGATTCTTACACATGGTCTAGCTAAAGCACAGCATATTGTCCATGTTTGGAAAACTGCAGCTGCTCTGAATTGCCTCAGTTTCCAGTGGAACTGTGTTTGCTCCTCCTGTGTAAAGGTACACCCCCGAGAAGACGGACCGGCAGCTGCGCTGGAGGAGGAGCTTCATGCAGGGCCACGTGAGCAGGCCAGAGAAGGAGGAGAAGGAGGAGATGTACAGGCAGCAGTGGCCAGGCTACCTAAGGCAGCTGCAGGGCAGGTTGGACCCGAGTTTCTCGTCTGCTTTCAGTTTTCAGGCAACTCTGGAGTGAGAACCATAAATTGGTTCTGTACTGTGTTGCTGGACTTCAGTAACAGTGAGGTAGTGGCTGCTGTGGAAAATGATGATGAAATTGCCTGTACAGTTGGCTGGCAACCAGTGAAGTGCTTTAGAGACAGCAGGATTAGCTCCCTTTGCCTCCGAGTTGTTCAAGTTAAATTTCAGTTCATTACCTAAATACAAATTGTCACTCTCTGGCTCATAGATGAGAAGAGGTTGTGTAAGTGCTTCAGAGACAGTTCAGTCATGCCATTGTAATTCTTTACCTGTTCTGAGCTGACAATAATCCCATTGAACTAAATGTGGAGAGTACTTTGGAGGGGCAGGAATTGCTCAGAGAGTTGAGCTGATGGGAGGCGGGTTGGTGGCTGGGTGGCTCACTCAGAGGAGGAGCAAGAGCCCTGGCTTTGCACGTTCCAGGGGACCAGTGTCTGTGCTTTCCCTGCTGCAGGTATTCCACAAGCACCATTGATGCCCTGGAAGTGATGGATGATGAAAAGGTGGACCTGGACCTTGTAGCAGCACTGATCAAACACATCGTGCTGAACGAGGAGGTACAGTGGGACTGAGCTGGGGGCCAGAGCTGGCAGTGGCTTTGGCTGGTCACACAGAAAGAGGAGAAATTTTTGTTGCTCTTCTAAGTAATTGAATTGCTTTGAATTACTCTTACATTCAGATAAATACAGGCAGGTAGCTCTTTTATAGAAAAAGTGCCCTTGATAGACTGTTGCAGACTGGATCAGTGAGGTCTCAGATCTCACATGCCCACCATGCCTCCGTGTGAGGGGCTGGCTCTCTGTGCAGTGTGTGATGTGTTCTGACCTCTCTTCCCTTCACTGCCTCTTTTCCCTGTAGGATGGTGCAATTCTGGTGTTTCTGCCAGGCTGGGATAACATCAGCACTTTGTATGAGATCTTGATGTGTCAAGTGATGTTTAAGTCAGGTAAAACCCAAACTCTGTGGCAGTTCTGACAGTGGCACTGGGGGCAGACTGCTTTGGCATGGGGTTGCTGCGATTGTGCTGGGTTCATTTTTCCCTTGTCTCCTCTCCAAAGTGTTTTTGTGTGTCTGTGGTATCTGTCTCCTGCTAACAACTCATTTTTTTTAGTGTGGGAGTGACAGTCTGAAAAACAACCTGACCTCCATCTTCCTCTCATCCTTTCCTGTAGCTGGGAGAATTCCCATCCCCAACTAAACTCCATTCTGTGTGTGCTTCATCCTTGGGCAGCTCCCCCTGCTTTGCTGATAGTTCCCTTAAATTCTGTTCATCTGAGCTGTCTTGCAGGCTCTCAGGTACTCAGTGCCTGTCTGACACACTTCACCTTGTTGTTTTGCATCTCATATTTCCATCTCAGCTGTCTTAGCTGGGCTCTTGACTGTTCAGATCGTGACTTGCACTGTGGTTGTGTACATTCCATAGATGCAGAGTTCCAGTTTATTGAAAGATTTTCAGTTTGTGTATTGAACTTGGCCAATTATTAAATAACTTTAGAATTGAAAAAGGAAGTCTAAATTATTATACATAACTTCATATACTTTCTTGAACTCGTTATGTTATAACATCATAGAAAAGGCCTTTATACCTTTTTACTTCAGAATTTGCTGTTATGGTACAAATACCTGTGATCTCAGAGCAAGAAGCAGTAGCCTGACTTGCAGCCTATTTTCTCTGTCCTGCAGAGTTAATTTAATAGATTTTCCTGTACAATTGGAAGTTTTTGTGCTTATACCATATCTTTTACTGATTTTTTTAACTTTCAGATAAGTTTATTATCATACCTTTGCATTCACTGATGCCTACTGTTAACCAGACTCAGGTATGCTTCTCTTTTATTGCAATATTTCACAACTACAAAAAACCAAAAAAGAATGAAGCACGTGTTTGGCTTTGGCAAAGACATAAACGGGCCCTGGATAATTACAGGTGTTCAAGAAGACCCCACCAGGAGTGAGGAAAATTGTGATTGCAACCAACATTGCAGAGACCAGGTAAGTGCCTGCCTGCCCAGAGCCAGGAAAGCTGTGTGCTTGACAGAAGAAACGGAAGTGATAATTTAAAGTATAAATATATAAAGTATGTTTGATGTTCCCAAAAATACGTTTCTGTGTTTGTGCCATTCACTTGTAACACTTTGTCTTTAGAAATATTTATAGACTAAACAGAGTTTTCCTATCATTGTTTTAAACAATTCAGCCAACTACATTGTTTTGAACAATTAAACCACAGGAATACTAAACAATTACTAGAATGCCTTGTACAGGATAATCTGAGCTGCCTGTCCCCTCTTCAGAACCCAAGTGGGGACTTCTGCCAGATTGAGGAAAATGAATCAGCTCTTGAGCTGTTCAGTAACATCGTTCCTAATGAAATTCCAAAGAGATTTTTTTAATTGCTGACTCTGTTGGGGAGGGAATGCAGAGAGGCCAAACCCAATCCAGCTTGCAAAGATGCAAAGTTGCTTCTTTTTTTCCCTCTTTTTTTCCAACAGCATCACAATCGATGACGTCGTGTTCGTTATAGATGGGGGGAAAATTAAGGAGACTCACTTTGACACCCAGAACAACATCAGCACCATGACAGCAGAGTGGGTCAGCAAAGCCAATGCCAAGCAGAGGAAGGGTCGAGCAGGAAGGTGGGAACAGTGGGATGCCAGACAGGGAGTTTGGGGATGTTGAGTTTGCAGCAGTGCTGAAGGTTCTTTGTTATATTGCTGGCACTGCTGGCTCCTGTTCCTGGGCAAGAAATGATTTCCTTGTCTTCCTAAGGAGCTGAATTAACTTGTGCTGTGTTTAACTCTGGAGTTTCCTTCCCATAGAAGAATGTCCTGCATTTTATTTTAATTTTTGTCACTCCTCACACCTGATTTATGAGGCTGATACAGTAAAGTGGAAATGGGGTAAAAATTAATTCCTGTGTTCTCTGTGCCTTTTCCCTGCTGATGGGCCTGTGTTTCAAAGACTGAACATTGAATACACTTCATTACTAATTCCTTGCGGAGTTTTGGGAAGCTTTTTGTAAGCAAACAGAGCCATAATGTCACAGTTTCATAGGGAAAAAGCCCACAGCAAACAGCCAAACCCAAAAGAATTGTTTAAATCCTTGCAGAGTTCAGCCAGGCCACTGTTACCACCTGTACAATGGCCTGCGTGCCAGCCTTCTGGATGATTATCAGTTACCTGAGATCCTGAGGACACCCTTGGAAGAACTCTGCTTACAGATCAAGGTAAGTGGAGGAACCATCAATTGTATTTGTTATCTACTCTTTCACTGGGATAAGTGGTTGAGAGAATAAGTTAATGCAACTGTGAGCCTCGGGGTTGTTAAACCAGAATTCTGTTACACCAGAAATGCAGTGTATTTAGGCAATAATTGCAGCAACTGTTGTAAATGCACACTTGTATCTGGGTGCATTAAACCCAGGGGAAACAGAATTGTCTGGTATCAATAAAAAGTGAAGTTCAGTAACAAAAATTTGAATTCTGTCCCCCAAATATCACATTATCATTCAATCAGAGAAGCTTCAGGGAGAATGCCGGTGAGTCAATTTCTATGATTTCTTAGAAGAATTTTACTACAAAGTAGTTTTAGAACTGGTGTGAATTTCCTTTTTTGGCAGTTTGCATTGAATTCCTTATGCAAGCAGAAGGAATGCCATGTGTATGTGAACTGAATGAAGAATAGATCCTTCTGCTACAAATTTCATCACTAATATATTTTTTTGTCCTTAGTTCTTACCTAAAGAAATTCTAACTCAGGCTGTGAATTACTCACACTATTTCAATGAATGTTATTGCCAACCCATTTTAGGCAGCCCTCTTTCTCCAGCTGCTGTAGGCTTTTGCTGTGATTTCCCTTTCAGATCCTGAAGCTTGGTGGAATTGCCCATTTTCTGAGCAAGCTGATGGACCCCCCATCCCATGATGCTGTGATGCTGGCCATAAATCACCTCATGGAGCTGGTAAAGTGTTGCTTCCTGTGCAGTTTGATGTGTTGAGAGCTGTGCTGCTGTGTGTGTTGGCAGGCAGGTGTCACAGGCTGGGCTTTGCATCCCCTTAGGCTGTGCAGAGCCCCATGGAGGCTCCCTGCACACAATCCTCAGTGGCAGGGGCTCTGCAGAGAGCTCCTGAGCTCAGGGACCTCTTCAGTGACTCCACACAGACCCTGACCTGCGTTTAAGCTCCCTGCAGGTGTTGATGTAACTGCCCCCTCTGGACCCCCTGCTGCCTCCCAGCCTGTTCCAGGTGGGTCCTGAGGAGCTGGAGACAAATGAGGCCTGTGGGAGAGGCACCCTGGATGTCACTGTTCCCTTGGGTGCTGGGGAAGGACAGATCCATTGGTTCTGGTGATAGTTGTACAAATGAGTTGTAGCCATAAATAGAAACACCTGGTTTGGCTGTCAGTGGGTGATATCTGTGTACCAGTGGCTTTTCCAAGGAAACCCTGCCCACCTCACGTGGTGTGTTTGCTCTTTCCTCTGTGCCCCTGTGGTGGCAGAATGCTCTGGACAGGCAGGAGGAGCTGACCCCCCTGGGTGTGCACCTGGCACGGCTGCCCGTGGAGCCACACATTGGGAAGATGATCCTGTTTGGAGCCTTGTTCTGCTGCCTGGACCCCGTGCTGACCATTGCAGCCAGCCTCAGCTTCAAGGACCCTTTTGTCATCCCCCTGGTAAAGTCTCACAGATGACAATTACATGTGGGAGTTTAACAATCTCAGGAGGATACTGGCACTTAGAGAGGTGTTATAGTTTAAGAGCACTTTCATTAATGTCATGGTAATTATATTTTTACTAGTGAGATTGCCTTCGCATGCTATGAATTCTCTTTTTTCCTGTGGAATATTGGAAATAATTATAATTTTCATGTGTTACATACAGAGTACTGCTGTACAGATGTACCTGAATTTGGAAAAGAGAACTGTCATGTCAGTCTGGATATTATACAGGTTCTAATTTTTAGGGCAGAGAGAAACTTGCAGATGGAAGAAGAAAGCAGCTGTCAAGGAACTCCAAAAGTGACCATCTGACTGTGGTGAATGCTTTCACTGTAAGCATGTTTTCATGTGGGTTTTTCCTTCTAGAATTTTAATTTGAGTAATACAGATGATCCTAAGGAAAAAACTGATCAGTTTATGCTCTGTAGACTTTCTTGTTTGGCTTCTACAGAAACAAAACCAAACTGATTTTCACCCTTTTAGTGTTGCATAATCTTGTCTCCAGGCTCAGTAATCTGATTTCTGGTGGACAAGTCTGAAAAAGACAAAGCAGTATTGTAGTTATCTTGTTGAAGTTGTTAATTCTTGTCCTTCTGGCCTCTACAAGAGGCTGAAGCAACTTCAGAAGCGTTGCTGTATTGTGTTGGGGTGAGGAGAGGAGGAAATAAATGGCCTGGATAACACAATTACTGCCCAGAACTGCTAATTGCACCAAAGGGTGCTCTGGCAAACACAGCCAGGTGTCACTGCCCACCAGGGAGAAGGAAGGCAGTGATTAAACATTGTGAATTTGTGTGTTCCTGCACTGTGCTGTGTGCACAGAGAGATCAAAGGATTCACTTTCTCCCTGGCAGGGGACAGGTGTTTGTTGGCCTGCAGGTTTTGCTGTCCTTGTCTGGAGTGTGTGTTCACTCACAAACTCCTCAGAGCTCTGGTTTGCATTTCTAGGGCTGGGAAGAGGCTCGGAGTTATGGTTTCAGGCATGAGAAGGACTATTGCTGGGAGTATTTCCTGTCCTCAAGCACTATGCAGGTAACCTCATCCTGCCAGGTTCAGACAGGATCCTGTGTGGGGGGAACAGGAGGAGCCTTGGCTGCAGCATCATTCTGGGGCAATTTTCATTGTTTCCTAGATGCTGCACAACATGAAAGGGCAGTTTGCTGAGCATCTCCTTGCAGCTGGATTTGTGAATAGCAGAAACCCCAAGGATCCCAAATCTAACACCAACTCAGGTAACTGTGGAGGAAGAGGGAGAATTTATCCCAGCTGAAATCTCAGCTTGCAAAACTGCCTCATTTATTTTGCTGTCTCCTGCAGGTAATGAGAAGCTGCTCAAAGCAGTCATCTGTGCTGGCCTCTATCCCAAAGTGGCAAAGATCCGTCCCAGCTTCAGGAAAAGGAGAAAAATGTGAGGATTTGATTCAATGTTGGTTTGTATTCAATGTGTTTCCTACATGGCATAATTTGGCAAGGTGCAGCACTGGCCTGAGTGCATGAATTAATCTCACTGTAGAGTTTGAGTCATGGTTGTGTGTTACTTCCTCTGAGGAGGGTGGGATTGTTGATTTTTTAACATCTGGACTCCTGCTAACACCTGGAATAATTAGTGTGACCTTATCATGCCATGGATAATGTCACAGCATCTCAGTAGCACTGCCCCAAAGGGGTTCTACAGCAGCAGTTCAAACACTGTCACTTCTGCTTGTTTGGGAAGAGGGACTCCAGGGATCCTGGTCTGTTGATTTATCACTTCTTATTTTATCAGACTCTTTTTTCTGTTTTTCCTTTGAAGGGTGAAAGTTTGCACCAAGACAGATGCATCAGTTAATATCCATCCCAAATCTGTGAATGCAGAGGAAACAGAGTTCCATTACAACTGGCTCGTGTACCATCTGAAGATGAGGACCAGCAGTGTGAGTCAGGGCTGAGCTTGTGGGGTTTATTTGTTTTATTGTCCCTTTTTGGATGAGGCTGGATCAGGGTTCAGAGGGGATGGGAGCAGCCTTTGTGCTGGGGCCGTCCTGTGCTGGGCCATTCCCTGTACCATCAGATTATGGCGTTTGTGATCCTGGGGGATATTGTATCACAAAAAATGAACTTCTGTGCTGTAGTTCTTGGGGTTTTGTGAAGGATTTGGGTTTTTTTAAGGTCTGGCAATAACAGATGTAAATTCTTTTATTTTAGTTTAAATTTTTTTCATTGCAATCCAGTCTTAACACTTCTCAATATGCTGACCTTTTTTCCTTTCAATGTTATGGAGCATCTGATTTCACCACTGTGTGAAAGACTGAAAGACTTGGGACCATTTTTGCCCTTGTTCAATCTGATTTCACGTAACTTTTTTTGAGTTGCTTCATGAATCTTCAGAATTTGTGAGTAACTGAGTAAGGAGCTTCTGGAATTCTGTAGGAGTCTCATTAAGGATTACTGATGGCACTTGAGATATTTTGAGGGTGATCAAACAATTCTGTTGTCGTGCAGATTTACCTGTATGATTGTACAGAGGTGTCTCCATACTGCCTCTTGTTCTTTGGAGGGGATATATCCATTCAGAAGGATAATGACCAGGACACCATTGCTGTGGATGAGTGGATTATTTTCCAGTCTCCAGAAAAAATAGCAAACTTGGTCAAGGTGAGTGTTTCAAAATAATGTATCTGGAAGGCTCAGTGTAACACTGTTCTGCTTAGGGATTTCTGGATTTGATGTTCCTGTGTGTCTGTTGATTCATCACTCAGGGAGATGATGTTTGAAGTGCACTCCCAGCGAGCAGTTCAAGCACACAAAGTAAACAAAAGAAATCTAATTTTGCACAGAAGCTGTAGGATGACTTGGTCAGTCCAGGAAATATCCACATGGATATGGAAACATGAGAGTGGGGCTCCTCAGTTTTAACAGGAATGGGTTCCATAGAACTGTTTAATATTAGATCACAGAAATCATACCTGATTCTTTTTTTAAATTTTACTTTTATTTTTAAACCAGTCTTTTTAATCCTGCAATAGTCAGCTAAGTGCTGGGAGGGCTGTTAGAGACATCACATCCAGAGATGGTTGTCTCTCATCAGAGACAGTGTTAGATCCTGAAAATAGCAATGTGGGAATGACGTGATGGGAGAAGAGCGGGTGTAAGGGTGAGGAGAACAGAGTGCCCAGGGCACTGGAGCCTCTCTGTCGATGCTGTGTGGCGCTAACTGCCCGTCTCTTCCCTTCTTCCTTCTTCCCTTTGTTACAACCCCTCAGAAACTGAGGCAAGAACTCGACAATCTGCTGCAGGAGAAGATCGAGAACCCCCATCCCGTGGAGTGGCACGATGTGCAGTGCAGGGACACGGCCGTGCTGACAGCCATTATAGACTTGATCACCACGCAGGAGAACGAGGGCGTGCGCAACTTCGCGCCGCGCTTCCAGGGCGAGCGCTACAGCTGACCCCTTCAGAGACTGCTCTAGCTAGGGAGCAACTTCCCTAGGGTAAGCTGGTGATTTCCTCATCCTGAGGAGCAGTTAGCTGGCAGTACGTGAACGTGCATGTGTCCTGTGCTCGGTGTAGCTTGGGGAGGGAGAGGAAGGCGGTTGTTGGATGGTGTAAGGTTCTTGTCATGCTGTAGTTGTTTTATTTGGGTTTTTTTACCCATCAGGTAGCAGACATTTAAGAAACCTGCTAAAATACTGCTTAATAATACCTAAACTTTATTTTTGTTTTTAATGGAGTGTGGTGAGTAATTATACTTGCTGTGTTATTCCAGCTGTGCAGCAATCTGCTCACCAACACTTCCACAGAAGGTAATTACAGTTTAATTAAACTGAACTTGAAAACACTTGTTGAATTTGTACAGTGGGAGGAAACAATCTTCAGAAATTCTCCTTTTCTGCATTTCATCCCATCCAATTAATCTTCCTTTGTTTTCTGTCTCCATCCATCATCACTACTGCCTGAAATTGCAGATTACAGAAAGCACGGTTAGATAAAAGTCATGCTGGATTATGTGTTAATAAGATTTCATTGCATTCGAAGGAGTTTTTTTCTGTTTTTCTTAAGAAGTTCACATATGGGTTATAATATTCCATTAAAAGTCTGTTTTTGAGAAAAGTTGAAATGTTTTGAATGTTCTGTTTTGAATGATCTCTAGCTACGGAAGATTATTTGAATAACTAAATTTGTTAAGGATCTTGAGGTTTATCCTTGAGGAAAAAGAAGCCTGGAAATACAACTTTTCTCCCTTCTTTGGTGTTTTGTTGGTTTTTTCTCTTGGCAAAAATGACCTTAATCATTAAGTTCTGCAGGATTTATGCGCTTTATCCCGAGGAAAGCAGAGCGGCACAGGCGAAACTCGTAAGTCGAGGATTGCATTGGGTTAACAAGGGATGGAGGGTGCCGAGCTCCTCATTGCCAGCTGCACATGGTTTAACCTCCCGCCCCGGCAGCCACGGACTGTTTCACCCTCAGGTGTTTCAGATGAGGAGGAGAATCACCCGGGGTGGGACTGAGCAGGAGAAAAGAGACAGCAGCGGCCGTGGGACGGGGAGAGCCGGGCCCGGGGCGTTCTGCGGGGGCACGGCCGGGCCCGGGGNCGCTGGAGGTAAGCCCCGAACTCAAAAGGGGAGAGAAAAGGGAACTAAATTAGCGGTAACTATGTGGAAATGGGAACGAAGTGATTTGTAGGGGGGATTTCTGTGCTGGAAGTAAAGGGCGTCGGTGGGGAAAGAGGGAACAAGATGGCGGCCGGCCCTGAGGGGCAGGGCGGGGCGGCGGCTCTGGCACACAAACCGCGCTTCGTGAGGAAAAGCTGCAGGCTCCTGCTGAGGGGCAGCCGTAGGGCTGTTATTGGCGTAGCTGGACTGAGTGTCATGAAGAAAACACAGGCTGGCACATGGTGCCTGCATTAATCTCCTTTTTCATGCTTTTTGTAGTAGTTTGAAGAAATTAGAATCTCTTCCCCCATGTCACCGTGGGGATGAGCTGCAAACCAGGCTTAAACCACTACATCAGGTTATTAAGATGCTGAAGAGGTAATGCTGATGTAAGGTTTGTAACTTGGTTTTTAAATGGCCAGCTGGAGACAAAGAGTGGTCAAGGTCATGTTGTACTTAATGAAGTGTGCTTCTGTCTTAGTTTCTGGTGCCTTCCAGAAATCACATGGAATGTAGTAATTGAGTGATGTAGTAAATTCTGCCTGACCTTCATGTTATCTCCAGTTTGCCTAAATGATGAAGTTTTGATACAGCTGTTGAAAATAATTTGCAGATCACAGCAGAAAAGGCCTTGGAGTTCCTCAGCCTTGGTGCTAAGATTTACTGTTTATTTCCAGCACTTCACAAGTGTTTTATCCACTTGTTTTGCTATGTGTGTTACTTTAGAAACAAAATACACCTGGGAAACCCAAGAATTTTGCTGAATATATTTTGTTGATCCAGGATTTAAGGTATGTGCCTGGAAGTGTGATGCTGAGTAGACTGTGCTTTTTGAGCATGTGTAGGGTGACTAAAGACGTGCTTTTTTACGTTTTTATTTTCAGCAAATTAGCTTTGCATAGTGGAAACAAATGTACCCTTTGCCAGGGAAGTGAAGAACAACTCCACATTGCAGCATTTGTTAAGGTTCAGCAGATACAGATATTGCTTTTGTTATGCAATAACAATATTTGTACACAGCAGCAGCAAAGGCAGTGCCAAAAGCTGTTCCCAGGTGTGCCATGACTGCAGAGGTGCTGGGCCAGGTTCAGGCCAGGTGAGCACTGCATTTCTGAACTGGTGCCCCTGTGGAGCCCCCAGACACGCAGGGGATTTCATTTGGGCAACTGGGAGCCTTTAATTGGCAGCCTCTTCCTGGTTTGGGAAGTTCCAGAAGGAAGGGGACACACATTCCATGCCCTGCAGAAATGAGAGCTCACTGTACAGTAACAAACTCCCAGCTGACTTCTGCTGGGCTTTAATTAAAAGGGAGGTACTGGTGTAAATCCCTCCTGCAGTTAATCCAGGAGGGTGTGTGTCTGTGTGTGCTCAGTGCACAGGGGCTGAGGTTTTAGATGATTTCCTTTGCAGCAGCAGTGCTAACAGAGCAGTCAGTGTTAAAAATGACTGTTTTTTGGTTTTTGCTAATGAAAGCAGTGTGGAGTGGCTGAGCTGCCTGCCCTGCAGGGAGGAGGCTGGGGAGGAACAGCTGAAGCACAGGGGAGCAGAGCTGCCCTGGGGATGGCCAGGCCCTGCAGAGGGGGAGCTGCCCCGGTCTGGGGGTGCTCAGGAGCACTCAGGAACAGGATTCAGCACAGGGCTGCAGGTGCCTCCCAGCTGAACTGTGCCAAACTACAGGAAGCAGAGGGAACTGAAGACTTTTCCCATCTCCCTCCTAATGGTGTCTCAGCACTGAGCTGCTGCCCCAGGCCATTGCTCCAAGTCCAACAGGGAAATGGCATCTGTGACAGATGAAGCAGGACACAGGATGGTGCTATTTATCTTTACAGAACAGGAAAATCTAAAATGCCAACGTTTACTGAAGAGATTTAATTTCTCTGACAAAAGTGACCTTCTCAACTGCCAGCTTTATGGCATTAAAAAAAAAACAAAACATTTTTTAGTAAAGATTTAAAAGCATTTTATTGATTGTTGTCCTATAAAATCATAAAGTCTTTTAATTCCTGAAGACCTGTGTCCAACAATAGCAAAAATGAAAAATGTCTTTACAAAACATTACAGCATTTTTTGAAAAACTAGGTATGAAAAATATATACAGTGTATTAAAAAAAATCTGAATAAAATTAATGCCTGGATTTATACATTCAGTTACATGTTAAACATCCACATGTATACCATAAAATTTGTTAAAACAGTAGCAGTATTTTTACTATTTTACATAAGTCTTGGTTCAATTTACAGTGTCTCTCTTCCCTATTTTATCAGTCCACTTATAAATTAATTTGCAAGGCTGTATAACCACTTTCACACTCTCTAGGTAAGTATTTTTGTACAAAATTACTGCCTTCCTAATGCAGTTTAAATTATTAAGAGCTCTTTACAAACACTCAATTCAGTCAGCACTCAAACCAGCATCCAGCCCCTGTGCAGAGGCTGGGAAGGCAGCAGCAACAAAGCCCTGGTACTGCAAGCTGTGCTCTCGTTTGCACACTGCCGAGGCAGCAGCTGCTCCTCACCACGAGGGGTTTCAGCACAGACTCCCTGAGCCCTGCTCACCCTCCAGGGCGTTTGTTCCCAGAGCACTGAGGGAAGTGCAAGAGCTCCACAGACACCTGAGGAAACCAGAAAGGGCTGTCCCACTCCCAGTGACTGCAGTGAATACCTGTGCCAAGGTGGAGCAGCAACTGCTCTGCAGTGTGGCACCTCCTTCTGTGCCCACAGCACAACTTGGAGCCAGCCTGAGCACCCTCACGAGCACGGCTGCAGCTTCCTGGGCGAGGCTGGGCCATCCCTGGGTCTGCCCTGGAGAGGTAGGTCAGCCTTTACAGAGCCCAGAGCTGGTCACACGAGTTCAGGTGCCACACAGGTGCTGGCACCAGGGCAAGTGTCCCAGGCACGGGCTGGGGCTGTAGCATTGCAGCTCCTCAGGAGCAGGACACCCCAGCACTGCTCACCAGCTCCGGGGCTGGGCCAGGGTCCAGTCCCTTGCAGAGTTCAAGTTCAGATGCTCAAAACTGGAAGGAGGCAGGAGCCGCAAAAGAGTGCCCAGGCCACTGCTGCTGGTGGGGCCAGGGCTGAGCTGGAGCTGTCGGGGCCGTGGTGAGTGTCCCCTGTCCCAGGCTCTGGGGTGACAGTGGCTACACGTTGGTTTCCAGCCCCAGCAGGCGCCCCATGCGCTCCATGTTCTTGTCCAGGGTGGCCCTGCAGGTGATCTCCCTGGCGCACTCCGCCGGGAACCAGCCCCGCTCGCCGTCCCGCAGCCGCTCCCCCTCGTACCAGCCTGCAGGGGACAACAGTGACACTGCGGCTGCCCACCCACACTGCCTGCCTTCGCCTTGCTGGCGCTCCAGCACCACTTCAGGATACTTTGGCAGGTGTTTTCAATACAGACACACTAGGAAAAAAAACGTATCTGCACAACCTATCTTTTTTGTCATTCAAATTTAGTTTGAAGTAATGCTACAGTACCACTGTAATGTGAAGAGAGCAATGCAGCACAAGTGACAGGACCTCTGATTTCACAGGTAATTGAGCAACAGTAAGAGTTTAGTCCCTCAAGTACTGACAGTGTCCTGCATCCCTGAGCCAGCACTTGGTGCTGTCAGGTCCAGGCTAGAATCACTTTGATCTTGGGATACTTGATCCTGTGGAAGGCCTCAGCACCCACCCTGTGCCAGAGCTGTGGCAGGAAAGCCCAGGCCCTGGCACAACAGACCGGGGATGTTTCTCTTGGACAACCCTGCCATTCACTAGAATGTCTGAGCTCCGTGGTTTCAGACAAATTCAATTTCCTATTTTGGACACCTCCCATGCCAAAACTGGCCAGCAGCCATGTCCCACAGCTGCTTGTATCTGCTGCTTCCTTAGAAACCTGAACCCAAATGCTCACGTTTTCCTTGGAAGCTTTCCTTTACTCACTGCAGCCCTGTGCCAATAGGAAACAAGTTTTTATAGCTGAATCCCCCTGCAGAGGTGGCAAGTGGTTAGTGACAGCAAAACCCTCACTCACCATCATTCACTTTTTGATAAACCAGAACGACATCAGCGACTTGGAGGGCGAGCTCATCGGCCTGCTTGGCTGTGTACGTCCTGATGATCTCCACCTGAGCCAGCGCTGGGGAAGGAGCGAGCCAGGCTCGGTTAAAGCACTCTCAGGCCAGTTCTGTTACAACACATCCCCATTTCTGGAAAACATTTCCCCTCTCCCCCCTCACCCAGGGCAGCTGCAGCCCGCCAGGGCAGTGCCCTGCAGAGCACTCTCAGGTCCCAGCAGGTGGCACTTACTGGTCCTGTCCGTGTGGTGCCCGTCGCTGTCCTGGCCCAGCGCCGTGATCCAGCGGGCCCTGTCACTCCTGCAGAGCAGAACCCAGAATGTGTCAGAATGGAAAATGGTCAGCACTGACACTGCCCGCCCTTCTCTCTCTCCAGCACCTGTGAGTAACCCCTGTGTATCATCACCTCCGTGTATTCTCTGCCTTCCTCACAGGGCGCTAGAAAGTTCTCACCTAACACTGGTACTTTTGTCCTTGGGACCCACATGCCACAGGCAAACAGGATCAAACTGTGCTGGGAACTTTGTGTCAGAGAAAACATTTCAGTTTTACCTGCACAAAACTATTCCGAAGGCAACTCTCTGAACTGTTTGGCCTTGGAAGTGCCCTTCCCATCCTTCTCAAAGGATAAGACTATAAAAATAGGTAACTTGAAATACAGGAATTCTTTTCAGGCTCTTCCTCTGAGTGATGATCAGCTGGACTGCTATTTATACTGCAAACAGCACAGAACAAATCAATAATAAGTCTGCAGAACAAAATGTCTTTTCATACAAAGCCCAGACAACTAAAAATGTCCTGCATTTTTTCCCCAATAAAATTGCATTTCCAAACAAGTCTGAATCATCTCCTGCCTTCATAATGAGATCTTTAATAGAAAGCACTGATGATCTTCAGTTCCTTTCATGATTATTCTAAACTTTGAAAGCCAACCTAAAACTATCGATTTTTCCAGGCAGGGACATGTCTGGAGCACTCCCTTTCATGTGTCTGTCCCGCCTCAGCTTCCCGCAGAACAAACGAACTCTTTCATTGCCGGGAGATGGCACGTGTGCCCCAGAGCGGGCACTGGCTGCTGCTGCTGCCTTCCCAGGCAGGGCAGCCCTCAGGGTGCCCAGGACAGCGCGGGGCAACTGCCCCACCCTGCCCTGCTGCCACTGCTGCACCGCCGGCCACCGGCACTGGCCATCGGCACTGGACATTGGCACCGTCCACCAACACTGGCCACCGGCACCGGGGCCACAGCCTGGGGCCGTTCCTGTGCCACAGCCTGGGGCCGTTCCTGTGCCACAGCCTGGGGCCGTTCCTGTGCCACAGCCTGGGGCCGTTCCTGTGCCACAGCCTGGGGCCGTTCCTGTGCCACAGCCTGGGGCCGTTCCTGTGCCACAGCCTGGGGCCGTTCCTGTGCCACAGCCTGGGGCCGTTCCTGTGCCACAGCCTGGCGCTGTGCCCGCACTGCCCCACGGTGACACCCACCTGGCAGCGCTGACCCCGGGCTGTGACAGCTACACTGATAACTGCAGGCAGGGTAATAGAGGCCTCGCCCAGCAGTTTAAATTAATAAGCCAGAATAAAATATTTACTGCTTTGGGAAGGGCAAAGGAGCAGCCCGTGGAGACAATCGGGTGAAGACATCCCTTAAGTAACCGTACTCACTGAGTCTCTGCTCCCAGCAGCATCTCCACCCTGTCCCCGGCGTGGTTGCTGAGGAGCACGAGTCTGAAGAGGTGAGCTGCAGCACTGCGGCCGGAATGGAGCATCCCCGCCGCGTTCCTGCCGGGAGAGGAGCCGGGCTCCTCCCCGTCACACGGGGCCACCAGCAGCTGCTCCCGCAGCGAGTACTCGGTGACATTGTAACTCTCCTCGCTGCAGGGACGAGACACCAGGCAGGCTTTAGTGAACCCCAGCCCAGGTTTAGTTTCCCATCCCGTTTGTCTGGAAGCAAGGGCAGCCACACACACGTGGCACCAAAGCAGGGACAGCCCTCGCAGCCCCTCCCTTGCCCCACACAGAGAAACCAAATTCTGCCGGCGGGGCTGGGCTAACACGGAGCGCTTCAGCTCCAGGGGTACATTTTCACCGGTGTTCTCTGAAATAAACACTGAGGTAGCCTTGGGTTCTTCCTGCACAACAGCTCTGGGCACTCCCCAACGATGGACACACACTATGCTTCTACTGGAACCAATCCTGCTCAGATGCTCTGAACCAGGGAAAGGGTTGGTTGGAGCTTGTTTATTTCAGAGAGGTGAGTTTGGGGTGTTTTGGGTAAGTTTCGGGATTTTGGAGAATGTGAGTTCTTTTTTTAAAGAAGTCAGCTCAGTATTTTAGTCTGAATGACTCCTTAGCCAAGGGAAGCCCTGGCAATCCCAGCTGGGAGTGCTGCCATCACTACCTGGGAATCTTGTGCCTGAAAAATGTGTCTATGCATTTGTGCAATGAATAATAAATATGTATTTTTTTTAATTAATCAACCAGTTTGTACATGTGCACAGCTGATCATAACAGCATTTCTTACTAATTAATCAACAGATAAAGCTCTACAAATCCTTCCTACTCCTTACTTCCATCCCACAAAGTTGCTGGATCAGACTCCTGCTGAAGGGAATCCAAACACATATAAAAGCAGTCAGTGCATTTCCCGTGAGTCCTCTGGAGCCAACACTGCACTGATTTCCCCCCACAGCCAGGTCTGTGTGAGCAGGACTGGGCTGAGCCTTCCCCAGCACCAGCCACACCAGGACCCAGCATCCCCACACCTGCTGGCACTGACTGCTCCAAGCTTAGTGCTTGGCAAGAATTATGTCATTTTTAATTATTTAAAAAAAAATAAAATCAGACTGTGTCTACACACAGCAGGGGCTAAGAGCACAACTGGCAGAAGAAACATTCCAAATAAACTAAAAGCTGAGCAGTGGGAAAAGCAAATTTTTATCCCTCTTCAAAGCCTTGTGCACATCCCAAGTGCCCGTGCCCCTCCTGCCCAGTCCTGGGGAGCAGCCCTGTGACTGCAGAGCCCTTTGGCTCCCTCCTCTGCAGCATCTCCAGTGGGTCAGAGCCACAGCTCCGAGCAATCCCAGCACAGGGAGCTGGGCAGAGCTGGGCACAGCCAGGGCACAGCCAGGGCACAGCCAGGGCACAGCCACAGCTCCGAGCAATCCCAGCACAGGGAGCTGGGCAGAGCCAGGGCACAGCCAGGGCAGAGCTGGGCAGAGCCAGGGCAGAGCTGGGCAGAGCCAGGGCAGAGCCGGGCACAGCCACAGCTCCGAGCAATCCCAGCACATGGAGCCAGGGCAGAGCTGGGCAGAGCCAGGGCAGAGCTGAGCTCCGAGCAATCCCAGCACATGGAGCCAGGGCAGAGCTGGGCAGTGGCTGCTGAGCCAGGGCTGGAGATGAACTCTGGGTAAAGCCCCAAGTGCAGCCTCAGAAAAGGCCATTTTTAGCACAAAGTGAGGAGAGATGACTTAGTGCAATGTTAAGAATCTTCTGAGATTCAGCTGCTCAAGGGAAACCACAGACATCCAAACCCAGCTAGCAACAAACATTTCAGTGCACTGCTGTGGTGCCATGGCAACACTGTGGTGGGAGCACGGCTCACCAGAGCCCCAGCACTGCCAGCCAGCTTTGCCACTGGGGCAGAGGGAGCTGCACACTCCTGGAATCGTGGGAAGTGTTCAGGGGAAAGGACATCCCCAATACTTTATCCTTCCCAAACTTCTGTCTTGGCTAGGGCATTAAGAATCAGCTTTTTAATTCCTCTGACAATTTGGAATTTTAATTGTGTTTGCCAAAAGTAAATCCTGTTTAACAATCAGTTACTTGTTATTTGTAACCCATGACAGAGGCTCAAATAACTCCTGTACCCATTCCACAGCCAGGATCATGTTAAAAGCCACTGTGATTCAAGGACTGGACACAAAAGCAGTTTCATACTGGTGAAGCTCTTACCTCTTCTTCTTGGTGATGATGAGGACATCATTGAAGAGGAAGAAGTACAACTGCTGCTTAGAGGTTCTTTTGGAAAAAAGTCCAGTGTCTTCCACGTATGCCATTAACTCTCCCCTTTTCACCAACCACCGTGAGGAGGAAACCAATGGAAACGGCTGCAAGGCAAGAAAATCACATTGAAATCCTTCCAAATTAGACAATGTTTTAAAAATAGACAACAGTACAATCCGTTTGGGAAAACTGCTTGAATAAACTGAAAGCTCAGAGATTACAAACACAGAGGTTTCCAAAGCTGAAGGGACTCCATCCATGCTCCAACACACAGGTAGCAGCTGCAAATACCTGGGAATCACTCGGGCACCTGTCATGAGTGCTCATGGAAAACAGAAAGGAACAGACCTGACTGATCACAGACTGTGAGAGCTCCTGAGGCACCGAGCAAAGCCTCACTTCGGGAATGTGTCTGCAGGGGGAGAGCAGCTCCCGGAGCAGTGGGGACATGGGAGTGTCCCCGGAGCCCCAGGGCTCCTCTGGGAGCAGGGGTGACACTCCCTGTGCAGGTGTCACTGGGAAAGGGGCAGGGCTGCACAAACCTGCCCTGCCCAGGGGGGTGTGAGTACAACCCCCTCCCCTGCACCCCTGTGACTGTCCCCGGCAGCACCAGGGGAACGTTCCCATGGCCTCGCTGTTCTCCTGGGCTCCTCAAGGGTCTCAGTTACCTGCCAGGCGTTACTGAAAACGGCTCATTGGGGATCCCACAGCTCCTCTCCTTATCCAGCTCATGGGGATGGAGCAGGAGCTCCCTTTCTCCCCAGGTGAGGGCCAACACCTGCAGCAGCTGCACCAAAGGCCCCGAGGATCTGAGCTGCCTGATGTGAAGATCTGCCTTTATTAATGCACATTATTCCCAGTGCAGGACACAGAGCCCACAGGAGGACGTTTTGTTTCTCTGGGCCAGGAAGGTGGAGGGAGATGTGGGACTGTCCTGGTCACACAGATCCCTCAGGCAGCCCAGGGTCCACACTCATGACCACAACTGCCTGTTCTGCCCTCATTTAAGCACCTTTCACGTGCTTTTAAAAAACATCCCTTCCTGCAGTTTGTCAGCTGCTTTCCCCGTTCTGCATGAGCTGTGTTTTGTATCCCTTAATCCCTCGGAGGCAGCTGCAGCCTGCCTGTACCTGCTGAGCCAAACCAGCGCTGGGACTGACACCTCACTGCTGGGAGAACAAACACTGACTCCCTAAAACAAACCCCCACAACTTCTCTCATGAAAAGATTAAAGAACAACAACTGCTGAAACTTAATTAAAAATCGAATTCTACAATTGAGCCATGTACACAAGCAACACGAGATCTGAGTCACTTCCCTTGGGCTCCCATGAATTTCTCCACAGTTACATCTAACAAAATAATAAACAAATCTCTGAAACTCTGTGAGGCTGGGCAAGAACAGAAATACTTCAACTAATTTATAATGGCTATAAAACAGAATTACAGTCCCATGATGATTGGTTTACAAGCAAAAAATACTTTTAAAAGTTTTATTTGAGGATGAACAAAAAATTCCTCTAATCTGTACTCCAAATGAGTTCATCTCATTTTCCTAATTGACTCTCTTCCAGAGGCAGCTTGGGTTTAATTTTTCCTTAATTGCCCAAAGAGCAAATCACGTGCAGCATGTCCCTGCTGCAGAAAGGGGCTCAGAAGTGACAAATGCATTTAACCAGAGGGGGCTGCAGGGCTGGGGCTTGGATGCACAAAGGGAAATCTCACACGAAAGCACAGAAAGAGAAACCCTGAAGCTGCTGCTGCTGCCACGGCACCGCCCGAGCTGCTCCAGGGCAGGGCGGGGTCACCCAGGAGCCACAGAGCCGGGAGGGACACAGAGGGACACAGAAGGATGGGGACAGGGAGGGACGGACGGGGACAGGGAGGGACGGACAGGGACGAGAGGGATGGACAGTGACAGGGATAGGGACAGAGAGGGACACACAGGGACCAAGAGGGACACAAGGATAGGGACAGAGAGGGAAGGACAGGGATAGGGACACACAGGGACAGGGATAGGGACACAGGGACAGAGAGGGACACACGGACAGGGACAGAGAGGGACACACGGACAGAGAGGGACACAGGGATAGGGACAGAGAGGGACACACAGGGACAGAGAGGGACACACAGGGACAGAGAGGGACACACAGGGACAGAGACAGAGAGACACAGGGACAGAGACAGAGAGACACAGGGACAGAGACAGAGAGGGATGGACAGTGACACAGAGGGACAGCCAGCACGTCCTGTCCTGTCCCAGGGGAAGGAGGGGGACTCCAGAGCCCGAGGCTCCGCTGGGATCTGAGTGCAGCCACAGTCCCCACGCTGGGCTGAGCTCACTGCAGACCTGAGTCTGTTACCACCCATCAGCAAACTCTGGTGTCACTTGCCCAGAAGTGTTGTATTTGTTGTTACTGTTGCTATAAGCAAATATTATTACTGTCAATTTTTAGACAAAGTTTGAGAATAAAAATGTTTTAGGCAAGTTGAAAATGTCCTTCTGGAGGCAGCATTAGCCCCAAGCCTAACCCAGAGCCTTTCAAGAGCTGTGATTTTAAAACCATGAACCAACCTCTACTCACTACATCCTGATAATAAAACAATCTTCTCCCAAAAGAATCCTCATTGTGTAATGGTATCAGACTCAATTATGAAACAGGATTGTAGGAAACTTTGAATACAAACAATAAATGTACTTGAACAAAGTCCAGTAAACCTCCCCTACCTATGACTGGGTCTGCTGTTGCTTCCTACAAAAGATTGATTGCACAGGAAGTTTTTAATAGAAATCTTTGATATCCCACCCTTAAGGGGAAGGACAGACACCCCCTGGATCCTTCCCTGGCCAGGAAGTGTTTCCCAAGCACACCTTTCCCACCAGGTACATAAGGAAATCTCACACTGAGCAGAAGCCTTTGGCCTCTCTCCTACAGTCAAAAATCTTCACAGCAGCTTTATCTTTACAGCAAAGACTATTCTTCACTCAGTATTTATTCCAAATCCCTTGTGCTGTAGCATCACCTTCTACTAAAATTAAAATTCTTAACCAAAAGTTTTCATTTCTGCCATGCCACAAGAGATCAGTTCTTTCCAAGAATCACTGTGGGATGTGACCATGCTGGGAAAGTTCCAGTGTTCTCTGTCCCGACTGGTCAGGAACGTGATCCTCCTCCTACCTTGATTTTGAACTCCAGCTGGGAGTTGATGGTGTACATCATCTCAGTCCTCTCCATCCTGCGGGCGCCCTCGTTGCACAGACGCACGAGCTGCAAACGGGAGGGGCTCAGCTGGGCCGTGCCTGCAGCCCCCAGCAGGGACTGTGCTCCTGGAAGGGCACTTTGGGGACACAAACCCCCCGAGGAGCACCCCAAGGTGGCGTTTGCAGGGCCACAGCGACCAGGGCTGGCCCTGCCCCAGATCCCCTCACCCCAGTGACCCCCCAGGACCCCAAAACTGTGACTGTCCAGGGGAACAAGGGCTCAGCCCAGGGCCCCTGCTCTGATCCAGGCTGATGATCAGCTCCCAACACCCTCCTGCAGGGGATCAACCTCCCACACACAAACCAGAACCACCACGGTGTCACCCAGTCTGGGATCTTTCCCAGGCAGGAACCAGTAATTCTGCACAAACCCAATCCTTGGTGCCCTTCCTTAAATACAACAAAGTTGAGCTTTTATGCTTCAGTGCTCTTCCCACGTGCATTATTTATACATGGAAAACATCCATTTTCCCCTGGAAGTGACAGGAATGACCTGAGAATGTACCTTGCTGACTTCTTTCAGAGCCTGCTTGCAGTTCTCGTATTTTGCGGAATCCTTGGGGGTTTTCTGGCAAATAGTCTGAAACAAAACATCAGTAACTTCAGAGGACCAAGCAGCACAGATTGCAACCCACAGAGATTTCACATCTTAACTGAAATCCAGGAGCTGAATCACAGCTGTGGACTGAGATGAAGGGAACACTGGTGACCTGCCTCCCTGGAAAGGTTTGGGAACAAAGGGATGCTTTGCACCGCTCAAGACAAGGTTTAAACAACCATCACCAAACAAAAACAAAACTTAAAGAGTGGGAAATAAAATGCTTGATTTGATTGTTTAGATTATTTCAGCCTAAGAGGGAAAGAAGATATAGGAAAGAAAAACCCAGGAAGGGGAAGGCACCCCCAGTGCCTTCCCCTGCAGGAATACTGATTATTCAATTTTTTCCTAGAAATGTACTGCAGAAAAGAGAGAATTCAATGTCCATAAATGAATGAACTCTCCAGGTAATCAAATTCATTAGTGCTCAATACACAGAACAAAATGATCAGTTCTGTTTCAGGCTCCAACCAGTGCTGGAATCTGAGCCTGATCCCAGCCCTGCTGGCAGTCCAGCTCCTCTCTTAGTCCTGGCACCTTAACTGAAACACCCCAACTGCTGGTGTGAATTCTGCCTGGCACTTCCATCCCTCTCCCCTGGTCACTGCACAGGGGGACAGCTCAGTGCCACTCACACACAGCTCCCCTGGCAATGGAGTCCATCCCTCAGGTCCCCAAGAGCATTCCCAGCCAAAGGTCCCTCAGCCAGCCTACACAACAGCAGGTTTTATTTTCCATTTGCAGGGTTCATTTCAATCCTAGCACTACAACAATTCCTGTGCTGGTTCCTCCTGAGTTTCAGAACCATTCTGACCCTTTACTGTACAGTTTTCCTATCAGAACATCCAAGTATTTAACTTGTGGATGGGGGACAGGAGGGCCCAGTCGCAGCCAGCAAACAAATGCAGCAGGAATCCACAATGCACAGCAAGGACTGGGGTAAGGGAGAAGGCAGAGACTGGAACGGAGGGAATGTGAACACTGCAGGGACAAGCAGCAAGCAGAGAGGGAAGCAGGTGCTCTCACATCCATGAGCAAGGGCAGACGAGTGACTCTCTGCATGGGGAGGATGAGGAAGGAGATCATGGGCAAGTTCCGGCACTCCTCGTGGGACTCGATCCGGGACAGCACCTCCTTAAACGCTGGGTTTGTGGCTCTGGGGAGACAGGGGAGGGAAGAATTCAGTGGGGTGTTTCACCAAAGCACTGTGCAGGATGCTACATTTGAAATAAAACATTATTTTACAAAAAAGGAAGTGTGATTTGCAGGAGTTAGACCACCCCAGCCTCCAGCTTTGCTCCCTCAGATCTGGCAGCCCCAGCCCTGACACCAAACCCCAGGAGCTGCCAGCCCTGACTGTGAGGGCAGAGCCAGGTGTGCCACACAGGGCCACGGTCACAGCGGGTGGCACTGAACTGATGGAGGAAGGGGACTTGAGCCACGGGCTGTGGCAGGAGGGGCTGTGCAGCCCCCAGGGAGGTGGCAGCCCAGGCTGCCAGTGGCAGTGCCATGCTCACAGCAGTCTCTGCAGGGTACGCTGCTGGTACACCTCGTTGCTGCAGTACTTCACGTAGGGGTCGAAGGTGGAGCCCGCGTGCCTCGCCACGATGTCACTGATGTCCTCGATGAAAATGTTGTTCTGGTGCCTCGCCTCCAGTTCGTCAAAGAACCTGGGGGTTACAATCAAATGTTCACTTTCCCATGCAAACAGCTTCCTTCTCTCACGAGACACAGCCCACAGCTCCCAGCCATGGCAGCTGCACTGGCAGGACACAGCCCCGGGGCTGCTGCTGTCCCCTGGCAGCTCAGCGCTGGCAGAGGCACTTCCCACCCTCCCTCTGCCACAACCAAACGGCATCACTGAGCTGGTCAGACCAGAATTTCCAGAAATGGGGCTGGAAAAGAAATGAAACTGCTTCAAACGCACATTAACACATTTCCTCTTGCAATTAAAGGCAGCACAACAGCAGAAGTGCTCGATGGAATCCAGGTATGTGAGGCTGCTGAGCCAAGGACAAAAGCCATGTGGTGGAGCAGGACAGGGTGCTCCACATCCTGCAATCCCCCACTGGAACCCAGCAGGGACTGGAAACACTGAAATGGGCACAGAACCCAGAATGCTGAGCTGCCTCCTGCCCTAACCGTGCCTGCTCTGACAACTTCCCTGTCGTGCTCTGTCCCACTTGGGAGTCCCTTTGGCCACCGGAGGCCTCCCACTGCTTTTTGTACTCCCAACGTCCCCAAAGCACCAATTCCCTTTGCTGGCTGGAAATCCTCCACTGTCTGGGGAGGAGCAGCTCACAGATCAGCTCTGCAGGTCAAAGCTGTCCTGGCTGCAGCCTCTGTACATCAGCATTCACTGCAGGAACCCTCAACTCCCTGGAGCCAACAAGTAAAAAAATTCTCATGTAGCACAGAAAACATTAAGGAAATACTTAGAACACAGAACATATGAGCTTACATTAAGCTCTAACATTTTGAAATCTGCTTCAATTAATTTCAGGCTTTTATTCAATTTTTTCATCACTGACAGTGGCCCTTGAAATGCGCCACCTTCTCCCAAGGGATGTCCTGCAGTTTGCTTTGGGAACACCCGGGAGAGGAGAGGCCAGGATGAAGAGCAGCTGCTCAGGCGCCGTGAGCAGCAGGGCTGAGCTAAAGGGAGGCACTCACTCTGCAGAGGGCTCGGAGCAGCACTGGGGCTGCCAGGCTCTCACAGAGCCACAGCACTCGAGTGGATTTTGGTCTGGTTTTGGATCCTGTTTCTGTGAAGTTCTGACACAGCAATGCAGAATGGACTGGCTGCTAACAGAGCTCTGCCTGCAGTTTGTTCTGGCCCTGGCACCTTCTGTCCCCCACCAGCCTCTTCCAAGGCACAGCACACTGTGAGCTGTCACAGACTCGTCCTGTGCTGTGGATTTGGGGTTTCGTGTCAGAACCAGCCCCAAGGGGCACATAAATAATAAAACTACATTTAAAAGAGCCTGTGAGCAGGGAGTCTGCAGTGTCTCAGGAGCCACAGCAGAGCCCCATCCCACACTGGGCTTTGTTTCTCCCTGCTCAGACGTGTTTATGCCTGGCAGAACCTCCCACTGCTGCCAATTCCCTTTGCTGGGGAAAGGAGGAAATCCAGCATTTCCTGCTGTGTTATGGCACTCTGACAAGGTGCTGGACCCTGCTGGGCCACAACTTCCACCTTCAGAATTTATCTGGTGCTTCATCAGTGACATCATCAGAGACAGTCACTGTAAGAGCAGTAAAGATCTGGGAGAGTAGAGGACAAAAAAAGGAAAAGAAAAAAGGGAAAAGAGGGACAAAGAGGAGCAGTTTGTCAAAGTCCCATAAGGAAATTCTGCCTCAAATTTTGAATCATAAGTTGTAGTTTTCCACATCATCTTGTTTACACAATAGATACAATCAGGAAACCAGACACATCATAAACCCTTTCATTTACAGATTTAGGGCAGATTCTGCCATAAAGCTCAGAACTGAGAGATGGAATGATTCCATTCAATTTAACCAACAAGGAATTTGCTGTCATGTGTGCAGCTTTTTCTGCTGAATGTCAGAAGGATTTACTTCAAACATCTCTTTGTTAAATCCAGGACTTTTCTGGTTTAAGTTAGCTCCCATTAAGAGAAAGTCAAACAGCACCATAGGACAGAATTTGATTTCCCTCATCTTGCCCTTACATTGTTGAGAGGAGCCATCCACTCTGCAACACTGCTGAAGGCTGAGAGCCAAATTCAGAACTGCAGGTTTAGCTCCAGAGTGCTGCTGACACCACCCAGGGACAGAAACCACTGGAGTGGCAGCAAGAGGAATTCAGCTTCTTCCCCCTGGAGATGGAAGAATCTGCCAACTTGAGATAGCTTCAGCTGGAAGTAATAGAGATTTCTGATGAACCTCTCCAAATGTAAACCTTCTCATCAGGAACACAATCTGAATGTCTGCACCATTATTGTTATTTAGGGAAGTGGAGAGGGATTTAAAATAATAAAAAAGGGAAAAATAGTCTTATTGCCATAGAATTTTTATGCTGAATCAAAATCAGTTTAAAAAAAAAAAAAAAAGGCTGGAGAGAGGGTGATTAAAGTGCAGAACTGCAATCAGTTTGTTTGGTGAGTTCCCACAGTCTCAATAAGGGAAACCAACACAGGCACAGACACAAATGTGACAGCCAACCCTGCAGACTCACAGCCCATGGAACTTTTCCTGGGCAATGCCCCTGGAGCAGCCCCAGAGCCCTGTGAGGAGCTGACCCTGCAGCCTGAGAGCAGCTGGGGCCAGCCCTGCCTCTGCCCTGGCAGCTTTACAGGGCTCTGGCAGAGCCCCAGGGCATGGAAAGGCCCCAGCAGCCCTGCCACGATAATCCTGCCCCAGAGATCCCCGGGCCAGCAGGGAGGTGCCCACAGCTCCTGGTCAGAGGTGGGACCTGCAGCACAGCAAATGTGCATGGAGCCAGTGAAAGCAGCCAGAGACACTGGGACAAGGAGATGGGAACATCTTTGGAGAATCAGGAACCCATGAGAACCCCAGTGTTCATATTCTGTGACTGACACACAGAGTTTAAAACCAGACACAACCTGTTAAAAGGGTTTTGTCAGGATCTTTTTCTGCTAATGCTGCCCTGCTATCACAGAAGCATTTGCCCTTTGCTGGCCTGGTGGCAGAGAAGGCACAAATGCTAAAGCTTTCCTTTCTCCTGGATCTTGGAGGTTTGACCCAGCTGATCCTGAGGACACTTCCCTCATTTCCCTGTGACTCCTCCTTCCCCAGAGAGGCTCCTGAGAGCTGTGCCTGTCCCCCCTGACCCTGATTTCTCAGACCCCTCCTGGCATCCCCAGCAGCTCCTGAGGGCAGAGCAGTGAGAGTTTGGGCTCCAGCAGCCCTGAACTGCACATCTCACAGGGCTGAGGAGCTCCACCACCTTCCAGGAGGTTTCCATCAACACACACAGCATGTGCTGCACACATTATCCATCTCCACTCCCCTGGGTCACAGACATTCCAGGGAGCTCCCAAAAGCAGAGACAGCCTCTGCTCTCTGCATTCTGCTTCCAACAAAGGCAGCTTTGTTCCCCCAAGAATGGCCCTGTCAGGCACTACAGCCCTATCCTGGTCATGCTGGAGAGTTTCCATTAAACATGTTCCAAGTCAAAGTTCCTAGACAGAGGCTTTAAGCAGTTTGGACGAAAGGTTTTTATAAAGGTTTTTATAAAGTATTTTTATCAGCTCAGGTCCTTCAGCTCACCAAACTTCCATCCAAGCAACCAAAACCACTGCAATACACTCATACTCAGGTTTTGTACTAAGCAAAGGCTGCTTAAAATACAGCAGAATGGGACAGGTGCTCCATTTTATCACAAAAGGGTGGATTTTGCTACTTTGGAACATCTTGAAAATGGAAAACAACAGTCTGGAGATACCAAGCTGCTATCTGGTTTAAAATCACTTCCATTATTTACACAAATGACATTGCTCAAAGCCAGCACAAAGTTTTGTTTCAGTTTAACAGTATTGCAAAATTTAGGAAAGAAATCATGTTTTCATTTAAGTTGAAAAAGGAGTTATGACTTCTGATTTTACCCCAAGTCATAAAAAAACCCAAGTTCTTAAACCATGAGACTTTGCAGACAAGAAAGAATAAGATTATAACTCTAGGCTAGTGTGGTATTTTTCCATTCCTTTTTTTCCTCTCCCTCCCACTTCCTTTGAAGACTATTAATCAAAAGGGATGTAAAGAGTTCCCCTAAGAGAACTGCTCTCCCCACCCCACTGCCCCTCACTTTTACACCTCACACTTTGTGTAAGGAGTACCTGCAAAAGGAACTTTTCCTTGGAAATAAAGCCTTGGACAAGCTGCCCTCCCTGCCCAGGGCTGCCAGACTGGGGGGCTCTGGGGCCACACACCCCCAGCCAAAGACCCCAACTGCAAGAGACAAGGAAAGGGCAACGGGGGGGAGGCAGGAAGGGTCCCCAAGCAAACCCAAATGTTCTGCTGCTCTGCAGCCCCTGAACTGGGTTTGTCACAGCACAGCAGCCTCCAGTAAACACAACCTTGCTGCTGCAGGAACTTCAGAGCACAGAACTCAAACTGCTGCACAACAGATGTCACATTCCACAGACTTCGTGGTGTCTCACAGAAAAAAGACAAGAAATAACTTTACCATGACTGGGAACACAGACCTTTAGAAGTTCCACCAAGGTAAATGAGGGTTTAATGCCAAAGAATTCATAAGTTTGCACTTTCTACAAAGGGGACAAAAAAAAAAGGGGGAACAAAATAAAAAACCCTTTGAGAATCCTTGTCCAGCCTTCAGCCTCCCTTCCGAAAGGAGCACAGCATTTCTCTGTCCCACAGGTAAGGAGATCCCTGTGAAGCTGTGCAGAGCCACAGCTGACACCACTCAGTGCCCTCACTAAGCCTCGAGCACCCTGCAGCCACTGTGCTCACTTGAGACTGGAAATCAGGGAGAGGAAAGGAGCACAGACAGTTTGGAGCTTTAGTTATGGTGGAACACACAATCCACCTGCTGCTGTGAACACAACAAACAGCAAGGGAGCAAAGCCACATTCAGCAACTCTGTGAGAGGGAGTGAGCTTCCCTGAGAGCACATCCATATGCATGTCCTGGATTAAATAACACTGGCAGTAATTACCAGCCAGGAACAAGACTTTTCTGCATTTGTATCGTGTAAGATCTGCCATTTCCTCCTCCTCTGTCTGCAGTGCCTGTTGCCCTTGCCAGGTCCAGGCTGGAGGGATGTGCCCCAAAGCAGCAGCAGAGCCCTGGTGCTCCCACAGTGCCAGACCCCAGCACAGCGAGGCCCCAGGACAGCACCCACAGCACCCTCTGCCCCACCCAGCTCCCAGGGCAGGCATCCAACTCCTGCTCCAATTTAACAGCTCAACAAGGCACCTAAGCTTCATTTGATGCACTGCAAGGCCTGGTCTGGGTGCCTGATCAGCCCAGAACTGTTTAAATCTGCTCATTTCCACCACAATTCACTCTGTGCTTTCCTTCCCTCCCCAGTTCCAGAGACACAAATCCCACACCAGCCCTGCTCACACTCCTGTGCTAATCTCTGCCACTTGCACTTGCCATCTTCAAACCAGCAGCAGTTTTGGAAGAAATGGCCACACTAAAATGGTTAACTCAGCTTCCAAAAAGAAACCTGCTGTTATGTTAAGGATGTACAGTTCTGTTAAATACAGAAATGCCACTTACTTTTTGCTTGCTTCATAAACATCCGTGATGTTGGAGAAGAGGTGGTGGCTCTCAGTTTTGGTCATTGTGAGGCTCAGTTCCCTGGAATTTTTAAACATCCGGATCAGAATCTCCAGGCTCAGCAAATAGGAGTGCTCAGAAGATATCACCTCAAATATTGCCTGCAAAGCAGAGGGGGAAAAGAAAAGATTTACTAGAGACTGGGCTTTTTTCCTTAGAAACAAAAAGAAAATGTTGAGCAGGGGTGCAAAGCAACGTTTTGGATGTAAGCTAGAGATTATGACTTAAATATTCACCTCTATAATAGTTGCATCATTAATTAGAAATAAGTGATTTAATACTAGAAAAAAAATCTTTCTTAAGAATTCTATATTCAAAGTTGTCAGTGCAACTGCAAACCAGGAGTGTGAAGCAACTCAGCACCAGGAGGGACCCCAAAGGAGGGACCCCCAGGAGTGAGGCTGGGGCAGGGCTGGGGCACAAACCCAGCAGCAGGGATGGGGCAGACACTTCACAGGATGTGCAGGAGGGAGAGACAATCATCTCACCACGACTCAAACACATTCTGCAGGATAAAAACCAGAGAAGGGTGCCTGGCACACACCCAGGGCTGGGGCAGCTCCCGGGAGGGCACCTGAAGCCACGCTGGGGTTCACCTGCACGAGGTCAGGTCAGCAGGAGTGGGAACCCCAAGGACAGCTACACTCCCAGGGGGCCACACACAGAGATTTGGGGCTTGCAAGGAAACACCTTTAAAATAATTTTAGTTCAAATCAGGTCATAACACTTTTTCTTATCCAGAATATGCACAGAGATCCATCTCACTAACAGATTCTGAAAGATGAGATGTGTATGAAGACAGCTCATGGACATTAATCAAGGCAGAAGACAAACAAATATGTTTTTCTGCAGTGACAATGTATATAACATAACTATAAAATAATCTAATAGGCTCTAAAAAGCAATTTAAAGAATAGATAAAGAATAAATGAAAAAAAGCAATTTAAAAGAAATACAGCAAAAGCATGAATTGGTAATGTAACTTCAGCTTAAAAATATTTATTTAGGTTCCCACTGAAAGAACTGGCCTCTCAAATTCAAATAAAAAGCCCTCAGGCATGAAAAAATTTTTGGTAATATTAAAGACTCTACATTTAAAAGGCATCCAAAGAACTTGTTCTTTTTGAAAGGATGCAAGTATTGCTCCAGGAAACACAGGCTAAAGGCTCCTAAAGGATATGACTGAAATATATGCCTTGTCTCAAAAGCCTCCCAGCAGGAGGAGGCTGAGGAATGTCCTGGAGAGGAATGAAGACACTGGCACAGATTCCTGGGCAGGCAGTGCCCCAGGGTCCCTGCACAGCCCCTGCCCCCTGAGGAAGGACACACCTCACCTCAGAGGGGCTGCAGGGACACAGCTGCCTCACCTTGCACCCCTGACCCCCTGCACACGGACACAAGGAGCAGAGGGGACCAAGAGGACACGAGGAGCAAAGGGGAAAGAGAGGGAGGACAGGCAGGCACCCCGGGGCTGCTGCTGCCAGCAGGGAGGCCCAGGGACCTGCTGGGCTCCAGCAGGGACAGGGTGCAGTGCCCAGCACTGCTCCCAGGGCAGCCTCAGCCCAGGGGCTCTCCTGGCTCCTTCCTGTGCCACGTCCCCCCTCTGTGAGCTGTGGGTTAATGTCACCCCTTCCCCAGCACAGCAGGACCCTGCTGCAGCCAGGCTGGAGCCCCTGGCATGGACAAGGCACCTCAGCACACACTGGGTTCATTTTTTCTCCCTGGGGAGAGAGGACACTTCACTGGAGGGCAGGGAGCCAAGCAATGAACTCCTATCACCAGGCAGAGCACTGAGCAGCCACCCCAAGGCACAGAGTACCTCCTGTCTTTTCCTTTCCTCCTGGCTGATGGCTTCTGACAGCCCGTTCTTCTTCACCTGAAAAACAAATCAATATGTTTAATGCCTTTTGTGGGAAATGTGATTAAAAAGAGACACAGGTCTATCAAAACCTAGAAAGCAAAGCACCAGGGGGGCCCTCCAAGAGTTCTAAACACAGGACCCAGGTCAGGAGGGACACCTGGGCAAGGGAGGGGAAAGGGCCACAGCACCACACACGTGGAGGGCCCTGCTCCTTCCTGGAGCAGACACATCACAGACACAGGAGCTCACACCCAGTTCTGTCAGTCTTGTCCAAAAGCTCCTATCATACTACCACCAACAGCTTTCTCTTCTTGCTCCCGGAATTAGGTAATTGCTCCCTGTTCCGTGGAATTTGAAAGGATGCATTATTCCTCATTTCATTCCTGCACACCAGGCCCCACAGTGCTGGACAGCAGGAATCAAGAGGTGCCACACTTCAGTCTGCACACCAAAGTACAGACTCAGGTAAATGCCTTTGAAAGGAACACCAGCATTCCAGCGTGGGAGCCACTGGCCTTTGGAACACCAGAGCCAGTTTCCCACAGCACCACAAGCAGACACTTCTGGATGCTGAGCAAGAACTACTGAGATGGCTTTCTACTAAACAATTAAAGTACATTTTAATCAGCAGCCTGAAAGCTTCAAAGCACTCCTGAGGAAGTGCAGTGGCACTGAAAGGTGCAATGTCACTTTTTGCAGGATGCAGTGGAGGAGTTTTCTAAAAATACAACACAGGAAATACCTACAAACACATCCCCTGGATTTCTGTGCTCCCTGCTCACACAGACACTGCCCGTGCCCCTGCTGAGCTCCTGCTCCAAACTGCAGCTCCTGGTCACTGCTGGCACACACGGGCGTGCCCCACAAAGTACACAGCAACTCACAGCCCCACACCCCACCAGCACCACTGCCAAAACACAGAGGCCCAGATATGGACACTACTCTGGCCACTTCTGCCAAAGAAAATTCAGTACCTAATTTTGACATGTTCAAAACGTTTAAGCTGAAATAACCTAAAAAAATGTAACATGTGTGATACTAAGCAAACAAAAACTTCATTTAAGCTAAGAACATGACCAGAAGGAAAGGAAGAATCCCAACATCACTGCTACCAATGCTGTCATCACCCTGGACTGGCCTTTCCCCAGCAATGACTGATTCAGCCATGGAGGTGAGAAGCAAAGGATGAAAGGAGGACAAGTGAACTCTGGCTAGGGACAAGGAGTTCAAAACAAGGAGGTGCTGAAGGAGAGGACTCAAAGTGGCTGCACCATACCCCAAGTGACCATAAACCCTTTGATACGGGGAGAGAAAGGGGAGCCAGTGCAGACATCAGCCCTGAAGGGCCCAGACCGTCCCACCAGGAGTCTGGGCTGGTACCACGGAGGGGAGGCAGCCCTGGACAGGGACCCTGGAGGGAGGGAGTCCTAGACAGTGACCCTGGGAGTGGCTCTGGACACAGTCAGCTCTGGACAGTGGCTCTGGAAGCAGTCAGCTCTGGATAGTGACCTTGGGAGTGACCCTGGACACAGTCAGCTCGGGACAGTGACCCTGGGAGTGGCTCTGGAAGCAGTCAGCCCTGGACAGGGACCCTGGGAGTGACCCTGGACACAGTCAGCCCTAGACAGGGACCCTGGGAGTGACCCTGGACACAGTCAGCTCTGGACAGTGGCTCTGGAAGCAGTCAGCTCTGGACAGTGACCTTGGGAGTGACCCTGGACACAGTCAGCTCGGGACAGTGACCCTGGGAGTGGCTCTGGACACAGTCAGCCCTGGACAGTGGCTCTGGAAGCAGTCAGCCCTGGATAGGGACCCTGGGAGTGACCCTGGACACAGTCAGCTCTGGACAGTGACCCTGGAAGTGACCCTGGACACAGTCAGCCCTGGACGGTGACCCTGGACACAGTCAGCTCTGGACAGTGACCCTGGGAGTGACCCTGGACACAGTCAGCCCTGGACAGTGACTCTGGGAGTGGCTCCATAAAGACACTCACAGTAGCTGATTTTTACATGAATGAGAAACGAGTCACAACCAAGATCAACATGTGTGAATGCACTTCAGGAAGACAGAAACACTCTTTTTTATCACTGTTCTCACAAAGAATTTGACAATTCTCTACCTGAAGGGCACTAGCCCTGAACCACAGAGTGCTGGGAGCTGCAGCAGCTGCCAGGGAAATCTGCAGAGGGGATCCCTCTGCATCTGCCTGGGCTTTCCCAGCACAGGCACTGCTAACAAACAGCAGAGACATCATCCTCCTCCTTTCCCAGCATATGCTGAAACCCAAGACTGACATTTTCCAGCTGACTTGCTGCGACAACTCCAGACTCACTTTTTAACTTTTTAATACACATTGACAGCATGTAATTTTTCCAGAGTTATAAACACAGTCACTGTGAGTCTCAGATTCCCAGATTTTGTTTTCTCCATGCACCACCTTTTCCCACGTACTCCCCACTTCCAATTTTGTAAATCAAATACAGACAGTGCACAAGTTTCTGTGTGAGGAGCAGCAAAGAACAAGCTGGTTTCTGTAAGTGAAGTACACAACAGCTCTCCTCCTGAGATGGTCTTCATGCTATTTTTGTCTCAAAGCAAATTAGTGTTTAGAAATTATCATTATTACTAAATAGCATTCCTTCCAAAATACCTCAGCTGTTGAACATTTAACTGCTAGTTTGCCCAGAAGGCAGAAAAAACAATTTGACTTCATTATAAACACTTCTTTTGCAACATGAAGCAAATGAACTGTATTTTAAGTATTTGATTGTTGGAAAAAGAAAATTAAAACACATCTTTTCAAAACCACATTGTTCTGTCTTCTTTATAATTACTGAATGAGAGATTCATCTTTCAATACTTCAAACTGCAAAAGGTCATCAGCATCTGACAGCTCTGCTAATCAGACCTTCTAATCAGCCTCTGGGGATCTCCCTGAGGCTTAATCCCTCATTTATTGGCATTTACAGAGCTGATGGTCAAATACTCCAGGTGATCTTGGCATAATCTCTCCAATGCCAGAGGTGAGCATCTACAACATTCTACAAGTCATGTTAACAAAAAACAGCCCCAAACCTTTCATTTTAGGGATATCCCTCCAGAGGCCACAGAGGTGATCAAAGAATTACCAGGCACACACAGAATTGTTATGGTTCCTTCAGTCCCAAAATCACATGTAGGAGAAAGAGCTGATTAGCCTCAGCTGTTACCAGTGATTGCAGGGTATCAGCAGGGAAGGCTGAGCACAGCTGAATTTACTCTGTTTAAATTGACTCTGATGCTGCTCTGCCACAGCCCTGCAGACACCTCCCAGCCTGTGCAAGGGACAGCACAGCACCACCAGCTCTGCTCTCCACTTCCCAAAATGCTTTTCCATCAAACATCTGCCCTCGAGTCAGCTTCAGAGCTGGTGTGCAGTGATTTGGAACACTTCAGCAGCAACTTGTTTTAACTAACTGAAGCCTTTCTTTAGTGTAATTCACCCTCTTAATGACCTCACACAACTCTTTTTTTAATGAATCAGTAAAGTTGTCTCTTTGCCAAATAGTGGACTCTAAAATGAACTTGGTTTAATTGTTTTTTATGAGAAACAAAGACCAGTAACTGAGTGGGACCTCCACGTCATTCTTATGACATGAAAAAGATGATGACAAATTCCAGCCAAAAACTCCAGCAGTGAGTAAGAGAAGCCTTTGCTTCAACCCCCCCTGAGATCCTGTCTCTGGCCACACAAGGATCACAACTCACCACCGAGAGCTGGCTCCACGTTGACCTCAGGGGCTTATGGTGAAAAACAACCTTGTCATCCAACTTCTGCTCTTGGGGCTCAGACTCTTCATCAGAATCTATGTCCAGAGCTTTTTCCTTATAGTTCTGATATAATACAGCATTTTCTGTCAAATAAAAACAGTGTCAGTCATTGCTAGAAAGTTAGTTTAGTTGCTGTCATAAAAATTTAAAGTAACATTTAAACAATGAAAGAAACTAAAGTGTCACTGTGCTGCTCACACTCCACGAGACAAAGATAGTGACTGATTTGGGCTGGACAATGGTGCAGTACAGTGACAATGGATCACTGTACCCACAGATCCTCCAGACCGAATTAAAGAACAGATGTGGCCTTTGTCAAGAAAAAAAAAGCAAACAATTTTTTCTTCCTTGGTTTGCTGCACCCAGTTCAGTAATTAACCAGCAATTAGAAAATTGGATTGTGTGTCAGTGGAGCAGTCACTGATCTGCAGGTCTCACTATTTTCATGCCCAGGAAAAACACAATGCTCGTGCCACCCTTGTTCTGTCAACCCTAAATACTGTCTCCACATTTCACTGCTCCCCAGTTTCAGAGATCTGAGGTCAGAACTATTCCAAACAAAGTTAAAAGCCTGTCTGAGCAAGCACAAGACCTATGAACCTTAAACCCAGCTACACTCGTCGTGTGTTTGAGCTGTGCCATCAGGAACTCAGCACTGCCAGAGGAAAGCAGCACTCCTGCTGCGTCCAGCCTGGCCACAGCAGTGAGCAGGGGCAGAAACAACACCACAGAACCCCAGAGATGAACGAAGCCATTAAGCAGGCAGGCTCTGAGAGGTACTCCTGGATGGGCCAGGCTTTGGACAACACCCAATCCTCCCCTGCAAGAGAAAGGGGAACTGAGGTGGGTCTGTCCCACCTGCTCAGACCCACAGCCCTGCCCCAGTGCTGGCCCAGGTGTGGCCTTTGGAGCTCTTCGGGCAGGGTCTGCAGAGTTAATACACTTTGAACAGGAAACCTAGAGCAGCTGAACTGTGGGAGGCACTACAGAGAAAGTTATCAGCTGGGATCACCCAACACAGAAGGGAGCCATTGGAAGAGAATCTAAAAAGCATCATCAGGAGATAGTGTGAGAAGAGATAAAAATAAAGGGTAGGAAAGGGGATGATGCAAAGAGAACACAGTGGAAAAGCTCTGAAAAAGGAAACGAGGAAGGTAACACAGCAGCTGAGATGACCTCAAAGAGCATTAAGCAGAGAAAAGCCAAGAGAGTAGCAGTTATTAGAACTTCTGTGGACTCATCATAGATGTTTTCTTGTTGAAATACTGGGAAAAGCAGCAAACTTGGCAAAACCTGGAATTAATGAGTAACACAAAAATAACAGCTCCACAACCAGTGTTATTCTGACACATATTTGAAGCCTAGGTAGCAAGAAAAGAAAATGCTTACAGAGCCCAGGGGTTCAGGACAGAGCACCCTGAGCTGATGAGAAGGCAGAAACAGCTGTGTGACCCTCAGCCCAGGGGAACCTCAGGTGTGCTGCAGGGGTGGCCCAAACCCAAAATGGATCAAACGTCCTGCACCTGGGCAGAGCCCCAGAACTGGCAGGGAGGCAGCCCCACATGGAGGAGCCCATGGAGCCATCAGGGCTGAGCAAACACAGCCAAGAGCTGACGTTTAGGGAGGGACAGGACCCTAAGCGGAAAAGAAACCATTGACACACGTTTTTAGTCTGCCACTTCACAGTCTTTAAAATATCCCCAAGGTACATCTAGTGCCAAAATTATAGTCCTACACCTCAGTCACACTGAAACACAAGGTACTGAGTCTTTGGCTCCATACAAAGGAAGTGTGCAAAACGATGCTAAAGTTCATTTCCCTTGGGAGTTATCAGCAAATCTGGAGAGAACAGGGCTCACCTTCCCCATCGAACGTCCCTTGTCCTTTCAGCATCTTCTGCAGATAATTTTAACAGAAAAGAGAGATATGTTAGAAGGAGGAGAATGTAAAATAGTCATAGTAACAAGAATTTGTTACTGTGATTTTTTTCACAGTAACAGAATTTGTGTTTGTTTTATTCAAGACTTGGGCACCAATTCAACAGGCCCGAATCTGTAAACTTCGGGTGCGGGACAAGAGTTTAGTAAAAACAATTGTGTCACCAGAGAAAGTGAAAAGCTACTCTCTAGTTTCATTTCTCTCATGCCTTGTTAAGATGTGTTTTCCCTGTGTCTCAAAAACACACTACCCTGGCTGGAGAGGGTTCAGTGAACTCATCCCTCTGTCCCAGGATTTCTGCACTGAGGCTGCTCCTGCACTCTGCAAACAAAACCACTGGAGCACTCTGTCACCGAGCCTTCTGCGAGCACAACAAAGCCCTGAAATAAAACAGCTGTTCTCGAGCAGCAAGTCCCAGGGCCCAAGAGTCTATTTAATAAAACACTCCTTGCAGAGAACTCTGTAAGGACAGGACAGTGTCATGTCCTCCTAACTTTAACAAACTGTTTTAAGTCTACTACCAAACCAAACCACCCCACGCTCTGCAGCTGTTCACAATTCCATCAATTTCTATTTCACCTCTTGCAGTGTTTCCACAGAAGCATCCACTACACCATAATTTCAACTTTGATGAAAACTGCCATAAAGCTGATAATTATTTTAAAAGCTACAGCATCAGCTCCATTCATTACACCGAAATCTATGAATACATTTCATACGGTAACAAGTTATATTTAAAATAAGGAAACAGAACATTACACTATGATAAGTAAAAGAACACTATCAGTATTTCTTTATAATTTAATACATTAACAATTAATATAAGTCTACTGCAAGATTCTAAGGGATTACAACCAAGATTTAAAATCAGCAAAACTGCTTTTACTTTCAGGCTTTCAGAATTAGGATACCTGAAGTGATGTCTATCAACTTAAAAACCACTCAGTGCTTTTTTAGAAATACTTTAAAAGTAGTATCTCAGAGAAGTGAGGGAGGAAGTTCATTTTTTTGTCTCTATTCTAGCATGCAGATTTTATTAAGGCAATGTTCCTTTTTTTTTCCTGTTTACTCCTTTCTGGTACACAGGTTTTAAGGCTATGGTTCTGTTGTGAAAGCTGGAGAATCCGGCAGGAAAGGCAAGCAGGAGGCAGCCAGCAAAGGCTCCGAACCTCCCGGATTTCAACAGAGCCTGCCATCTCCAACACCTCAGTCGGAACACAGCAGTTTTAAAACTCACAGAAACGATGAAAAGTTTGTGTTAGCAAAAAAACAAACGGAAAACTCCCAGCATTTATGGAAAATGCATAATCAGCAGGCCACGCTCCCACGGAGCCAACACCTTCACCCATGAGCACACCTTACCTTTATCCTCCCCAGGCTCGAGAACTTCTCTTTATCTTCAACCACCGCTTTCAGGATGGGCTGGGACATTCTGTTTTTCTTCTTGCAGTTGTTGGAGCCGTCCAGGTCCACGCCGCTCACCACGGCCCGGCGGTAGGACGTGGAGCGCAGCCCGCGCCGCAGCGCGCCCGGGCCGCCCTCGGGCTCGTCCTCGGGGTCGCTGCCCGGGGGCGGCCGGGGGGTCTCCACCAGGCTGCGCACCTTGAGGCCCCGCTCGGGGCCCTGGGCGCGGCCCTGGGGCCGGCTCTC
>VZTB01007471.1:669-11508 GCA_013397245.1 Thryothorus ludovicianus
TACTGGAAGCTGTCTCTGCCCTTGGCAGGGGGTAGGATGGGATGAGCTTTAAAGTCCCTTCCCACCCAAACCGTTCTGGGATTCTGTGGTTATGAACAGCACCGCTCAGTTGCTGGGGGGGTTGTGGCTGTGTCATCCCTCAGCACCGCCTCTCTGCCCTTCTCCAGGGCTCTGTGCCATCATCCACTACCTTGTCCGTGGGCAACTGGGCTGGTTCGGGCTCACCATCGCCTGCCTGGTGCCCGGCTACGCCGCCCAGCTCCTCAGCATCCTCTGGTTCCGGGCAGACGGGCACGCACCCGGCTGCTGGCTCCTGGCGCTCCACCTCCTGCAGCTGGGCCTCTGGAAGCGGTGAGAGACACCCCCGCCACCCACCCAACCCCCCCAGCCCGGGTGCAGCCCCAAACTTTCCCAAATCAGGGTGGGCATCCCGTGACGGTGACTCTTGCAGGTACTGGGATGTTCTGCGGGCGGCGGCCGAGACGGGCGGCGCTGCCGGGGAGGCGCTGGCTCAGCTCGGGGATGTTTGTGTGCTGCGGCTCCTGGAGGCCCTGCTGCAGACCCTGCCTCACCTTCTGCTCCAGACCTATGTCGTGGTGGCCGTGGACCCAGCAGGATTCATCCCTGGTGAGCTCGCAGGAGGATGGTTCAGGTTTTTGAGGGGTGATGGGTTTGGGTGAGGGATGTGTGTGTCCTCTGAATGCAGGAATGTGCTGCAAAGGGACAGAGAAGCCTCGGTGTGAAGCAGCAGGGACAAGTGTGGCTGAAAGATCTGCTGTGGCTGGATGCAGAGGTGGCTGCTTTGCCCCAGAGGGGAACTCTCAGGTGTGCAAGAAGGGATGTTGCAGCGTGGAGTCACAGCATGTGCAAGGTCACACTCGCTCGTTGTCCCTCTCTCACGATGGCAGTGACCAGGATGGAGCTGCCCTGGGGCTGCAGAGCTCTCAGAGGGCATCCACAGGGAGATGCCGAGCATGCAGAGACCAGATTTAGCAGGATTTACTTGAAATACTCCAGTTCATCCCTGGTAACATTCAAGTCAGGTTGGACAGGGCTCTGAGCAGCTTGGTCGGGTGGAAGGTGTCCCTGCTCACTGCAAGGGGCTGGACTGGATGGCCTTTAAGGTCCCTTCTGTGATTCCTTGGTTCTGTGCTTCACTTGGCTGGATCTATTGGAGTTTGGTTTGTATGGGGAAGCTGTGCTACCAATGATGCCTTAACAAGGCTAGGCTGGAACAGAGCTAAAATAATAAAGTAGGTATTTATTAAAATGCCTCAAGAGCCCGGCCAGGGCTATACCCAGGATGGATCCAAGATGGATCCTGGTCACGAATTTTTAGTTTTATAAGTTTTGGTTATTTCACATATTGAGGTTTATTTTCCAATTACAGCTTCAGGTCATGAAGTCCCATCCCCTTGTTTGCTCTCTTCAGTTCCCCATTTTGCTTTTTGGGCCTGAAGCTTGTAATGATTGTTCTTGGTCTCAGGCTGGAAAAGAATTGTTTTGTCTAAGTAAACTGTGAAGAGAACTTACTAACACTTAATACAAAGCTCAGAGCTAAGTGTTGGGGAAGATGAAAGTGTATCAGGGAAGTTTTGTAAATATGAAGGTTTAAGAGAAAGTTCTTTAGAAAGGAAAGCAAGTTTTCCTATAGAAGAACAAAAGAAGTCTGAAAGTAAAGATTGCTGAGAGAGTTGTTACTGAACAAAAATTGTGTTGAGTTAGAAAGAGATTTTTATGGCTGAGAGTGAAGGATAAGCTAACTACAAACAAAAGCATGTTTTACCAAGCAAAGGTAAATTTCAGAAATCACACAAGTAAATGGAGAACATGTTTTTGCCAAGTAAGAAGAATTTCTCCACTGCAGAAAAGCAAGTTTTAAGTTTAAAATATAACTANCAGAAAAGCAAGTTTTAAGTTTAAAATATAACTAACTCATGTAATTGTTTAGCTACTAACAAAATATGGCAATATTAGTAGCTATGATAGGCTATAGGTAATGGTAAAGGCATTGTGTGTGTTGCTGATTGGTTGTTATGTATTAAGATGCCCAGCAAAGAAAAGTTTATAATGCACTGTAACCAGAACAAAAGTGGCTTCAAGCATGCCTCGAGGCTGGCAGCTCAGAGGGGAGGCTCTGCACCCACGACCCAAGATTGCTGTAACTTCTTCTCTGCAATAAACAGCATTTTTTAAGAGCCCTTGGAGTCCTGCATCTCTCACTCAGGCTCTTACACCTGGGCAGCACAGAATCCAAAAATTATGAAAGCCAACTCACCAACACCTCCTTAACACAGAGAATCGCCCCTGCTGTGCATTTGGGCTCCTACCAGAGCCCTGACTGCTCCTGTCCCCACACAGGTGTCAGTGCAGGGCTGTCCCTGCTGTCCCTGGCCTGGGCTTTGGTCTCCTACAGCCACTTCACCTGCCTGCTGAAGCCCGGCCACCTGAGCCCGCCGGCTGCTGTCATCCTGTGCCTGCTGCTCTGGAGGACAGGGATGCTGGGGACCCGGGTCCTGGCCCTGGTGCTCTTTGCCAGGCTCTATTCCTTCTGGGTTTTCGCTGTGGCAGGTAAGCCTGAGCTCCTGTTCCCCACATCCCAGCCCTGTGATGCCAGGAGTGTTGGCAGCCCTCTCCCAGGAATGGCTTTGCAAATTCAGTGCCTTTCTGCCTGCAGGGGTCCACTGGCTGCTCATGTCCTTCTGGCTGGGGGCCCAGCAGACAGATATCGTGGCCCAGCCGTGCCGCTGGAGGCTCTTCAACTGCCTGATGGGAGCTGTGTACATCTTCTGCTACATCAATGTCCGGCCCGGCCCCTCCAGGACCAGGGTGGCCGTATTTTATGCAGTGAGTGCCTGGAATGTTTTGTGTTCCGCATGGGTGCAGCTTCTGGGGACAAGCAACAGCTTCAGACTCTCCATTTTCATCTCTCACTTGCTCACAGTCCAGTGTTTGACTCTGTCCTGACAAAGCCACGTGCTCACCAAGGTGGATGTGCCTTCTGCACTGGCTTTGATTTCTTAGAGGCAGCCTTACAATGTCCATGGCTAAAAATAGGTGAAGACCTTGGAGAAAGTTCAGTTCGACAACTTCTATGCTTTAAGTGATAAATTAAATGGAAAATGTAACAGGAGAAGTGTCCAAAGCCAGGTTGGATGGGGCTTGGAGCAACCTGGGACAGTGGAAGGTGTCCCTGTCCATGGCAGGGGGTGCAATGAGATGAGCTTTTAGGTCCCTTCTGACCCAAACCATTCTGTGATTCCAAAAATCTATGAAAATCTAGAAAATGGGTGCTTTCTGTTATCAGAGGCACATCTAAAGCCATCAGAAGGATTTAAGTGATGACTCTCTTCCCTCTGCCCTGCAGATAATGCTGATGGAGAACACGCTGCTGCTGCTGTTGGGCACCCGGTTCCTGCAGGCAGAGCTGAGGAGCAGCCTGACTGTGACTGGGGCTGTCATGTCAGGGTCTGTAGTAGGTAAGAACATCGATTTTAGAGCCTGGATTGCACATTTTCAGAGTACTTTGAGGAAATGAGCATCCAAACTCCTGTCCCAGTCCCTCTCCAGCTCTCCTGGAGCCCTTTTAGGCTCTGGAAGGGGCTCTGAGCTCTCCCTGGATCCTTCTCTTCTCCAAGTGAACACCTCCAGCTCTCAGCCTGTCTCCAGAGCAGAGGGGATTCAGGCCTTGGAGCATTTTTGTGCCAGGCAGGGTCACATTTTCCCAGTGGGATGGGGGCAGAGGGAAGCTGTGCAACTGCCCAGACCCTCAGATAAACCGTGTTAAAGAAATGGGATGGAAAAGGAGCAGTTCCTGTGGTCTTGGATGAGTTTAGGGCATAAATAGGAAGCTGGCTTAAAGACCTGCTGATGTCTCATTTAAAGGCCAGAGGATGAGGATGCTGTGACATGGAATGTTTCCTGCATCACACATCTCACTGCCGGGCAGCTGTCAGTCTGCAAATTAATCCAGATTAAATTTGGGGTTGAGTGTGCACTTCCTTCTCCAAAAGCTGCTCGAGTGGGATCCTTGCATCCCTGTAGAGGGTGGAAATATGTGCTGCTCATATACCTGATGCTCAGCAGCATCTTTGCAAAAATCTTGCTGATCTGGAGGTGCAGCAAGGTCTGGCCTCTTCTCCACACCTGACCAAAATGCTGCTGGGACTCCTCAGTGACGCTTTTCTGCTCCTTTCCAGGTGCCACAGCCCTGGTGGTTTACTACAGCCTGCTCCATCCCAAGTCCACAGAGATCTGGCAGGGATTCCTGGAGACAATCTGCAGTGCTGCAGCAGCTGGGGGTGAGGAGGTGTCTGGGGAGAGCTCCCAAGCTGGGCAGAGTTCAGGCACTTTGGGTGATGAAGAGTCCTTGCCAGTGGAAGGCACCAAGACAGAGTCCAAAAATGAGACCAGCTCATGGGTGCTGCAGTCCAAAGAGTGTTTGGAGGACAGCTGGACAGACCATCACCACTGGCTGCTGGTGAAGCTGGCCTTGAAAACGGGAAATCTGTCCGTGATCAACGCAGCTTTTGGAGATGGTGGCCTGGGAGAGGCTTTTCCTGGAGGATGGACGATGGGAAAAGCCCCTGGTGTTGAGCCTGGGGTGAACTTTTCCCTCCCCATGAGGGACATCCACCCCTCTGGACTGGCAGTGGGGAATGGAGGAGAGATCAAACCCAGTGCTGGCACTCTGGGAATGGCACAGGAGGATGGAGCAGGGCAGGAGCCTGATTTTCCCCCATCCACTTCCCATCCCAGTGGCTTCTCCCCGGATTCAACCGAGAGCTCCTCTGTGTATTTCAGTGCAAGTGCAGGAGGCATCGCCTCGCCTGGGACAGGGACAGGGACAGCCACAGGCATGGCCCTGGTGCAAAGGGGCAGCGAAGTTCAGCCTCCTCCAGGCTGCCTGGGAGAAGGAGGAGGAGGAAGAGGAGGGGATTTATCCCGTGGGATGGTCAGCATCAGCCCGATCCTGGGCACTTGTGCCCACAAGTGTCTGCAGAGAAGTTCTTCCTTCGGCAACACAGGCAGCTGTGGGGTGGCAGGTCCCCCCAAAGAGGGCTCAGAGCCCACAGGGACAGAGGGTGCCCTTGTGGGGTGCCATCACCTTTGGGACACTCACCCTTGTGGCCCACAGGGGACTGTGGTGAGGAGCAAGCTGAGGTCACCGTGCTTCACCTCCACCCCCAAGGCCGGCTCTAAATGCCCCCAGCGAGGACTGGGGGAGCTGGGAGAGGGGACAGACCTGTCTGGGTTACCAGAGTGACCCTGTAAATGGCTGCACTGTCACCTTGGGTCAGCCTTGAGGTGACTGTCTCATCAACAGGGCATGGCAGGAGGTGGTGGGATGTCCCCACGGTGCCCCTGCCATGGGTCAGGTGTGCTCCTCCATCACTGGGACATCACCTTCCCTCCCAGTACATCTTCTACTGGCAGTCTTGAAGAACTTCAAAAGCCTTAAAAAGCCCTAAGAGTAATGGGCTGGTTATTTATTGAGCTTATTTATGTCACAGACCTGCCAGGCAGCCAGAGCCTTCTGCCTTTGGGGTATTTGTGACAAGGACTTGAAGTGTGTCCTTTAACCAGTGCCTGCACAAGCTGCTGGCCTGTCCCAGTGTGGAGATCTGGTTGCTGTCTCCAGGGCCTGCAGTGCTGGCCAAAGCAGTTTTCTCAGGACAAATAAGTGCCTAAATCAGAAAAACGATGGGTTTTACTCTCGGATGTCTTTCCTTCTGGGCAGAGTAAGGCCTCAAGTAAGGCTCAGCATTGTTTGATTTGTTTTTCCCCACCAGGTTTATCTTGAGGCCTTTACAAGCTCCATTTTTGGGGGTCACATAGGATTGCAGATCCTCTTCCTGCTGCAGACCAGAACCTCAGAACCTGGAATTACAACCAAAAGCCATATCCTGCCACTTGCCCACTCTCCTGCTTTGTCTCTGCAGCCTCCTCCTTGTCTCCTTCCAGCTGCAGATCACAGAATTATTTGGGTTGGAAGGGAGCTTAAAACTCATCCAGTTCCAACCCCTGCCACATGCAAGGACACCTTCCTCTAGACCAGGTTACCAAATTATAACCCACATCTGCCTGGATGCTCCTAAATTTAGCCTCAGGCCACATCTCAAACCAGTTCTACTGCCACCATAAAACCCTCAGTGCAGGCAGGGCTTATTTTTGTCAGGAACTAAAAACATAAATATTATGGTCTCAGAAAGAGTCAGTGCTTCCCACCGGGCTGGCTGGGCATGGATCTGTGCCCAGGACATGGCTTGACATGCTAATTGAGGTGTGATCAGCTGGATTCACCACCAAGCTCCTGAGTGCCAGCTGGAGCACATCTGGCTGTGCTCTCCAGCTGTTGTCCTGCTGTGGACAGGACTCTGGTGCTGCCACAGGGCAGGAAGGCAGCAGGAAGGGCACAGGCATGTGATGAATTATTTAAAAAAGCTTCCACTGCTCAGGGCTGACCCAGCCAAATGTTTCCTCGGGGCACAGAAAACCCCATTGGTGCTGAGGATGGAGTGAAGCCCCATTCCAAGGGGATGAAGGCTTCCAGTCTCCATCTGGACCCCAGCCCTCTGTGCTGTGGCTGTGCTCTGCAGGCAGGAGCAGTTCCAGTGGCTTTTCCAGAGCCTTTCTCACTCTGTGGATCACACAGAAGGCAGCGGCGCTGCCGGGTGGTTACAGGAATTTTTGTCTAGTTTGGTTTTCTACTTTTGATAATATATAATTATGCTTGAAAGCACCCCAAACCAGCCTTTGCTGTGTCTGTGTCTCATGTTGGGGGTGAAAATACGTGTGAAGGAGTCTCTCTTCCCACTCTTGGCTCTTGCAGGCCCAGGATGAGATACCTGTTAGGATTTCCAGTGGAAGGGTGAAAAAAAGGACCTGGGCAGCAGGATCTGAGGGAATGGCATGAAAATGTGTCAGGGGAGGTTAAGGTTGGGTGTTAGAAGAAGATTCAGCCAGCATGAAGCTGTCCCACAGGCCAGTCAGGAAAGAGACAATTTTGAGAAAATAAAGAATACTTTTATGCACAGTAGTCAGATGTAAACTTGGACTTTGATTTCTCAAAGCACATCCACAGTGCAGAGGTGCACCGTGAGCTGACGCCTCTGACCTCGGATGAGGGGGCTGTGGAAATCCTGGATAGATCAAGGAATGGCAAAAGACAAGGGGGGAATCTGGGGACAGAGGGTGCAGGAGGACTGGGGTAAGGATGAGGGTGTCTGTGTGAGGGCTGTGCTCCCACGGCTTTGCTCCCTGATGATGAGAGCTGGTCACTGGTGAGCCATGCTCCCCTGCTCCTTGGGAGCAATGTGAAATCAGCTGGGATAATATGGATTGTCTGTCCTTAAAGGCTTCCAGCCTGTGTGAGAGCCCTGCTGCACCCAGGGTCCAATTCCTGCGTGCTTGCCCAGTCCCAGCACTGAGCCTGTAGAAATAACCTGTATTTAATCAGAGAAGCCCAGAATGGGTTGGGTTGGATGGGACCTTAAAGTTCATCTCATTCTCATCCCCTGTCATGGGCAGGGACACTTTCCACCATCCCAGATTGCTCCAAGCCCTATCCAGCCTGGCCTGGAACACTTCCAGGGAGGGGACAACCACAGCTTCTCTGGGCACCTTGTGCCAGGGCCTCTCCACCCTCATAGGAAAGGATTTCTTCCCTATATCCCATCTAAACCTATTCTTCAGTGAATTCTAAAGCCCTATTTGAAGTAGGAGGACTCCAGCAGCAAATTACAGCTCCAGACACCCCTTCTCACCTTTCCCATCTTTTGGGGATTGAAATTAAAGATGTCCCAATGACCTGGTGCGCCTCCAGATGTTTCCCAATGCTGCCAGACCAGGGAAATCACACTGGGGAGGAGTTTTTCCCCAAAATTCCTTGTTCCTTTGCCACCAGAGGGAGATGCTGCTCAAGGTCCAGATACTGCGTGCACCTCCAGTGCCTGTGTTGTGGAATCATTAAGGTTGGAAAAGCTCTGAGCTCATCCAGTCCAACCATCCCCCAAGGCCACCACTAACCCACGTCATCCACACGACTTTTGAACCCCTCCAGGGATGACTGGAGAGGAGAGGGAGGTGCAGGACTGATGCTGCTGTGGGAGCCAGTGGGAATGAAACGGGGAGCTCTGGGATACTGGAGGTGGAGTGCAGAGCCAGTGCCTGGAGGAATGAGAGCATGGCTGTGGGCATCTCCTTTTATTTCCCAGGCATCACTGGGCCATGGGGAAACTTTGAAAATCACTGTCAGGGTCTTGCCCTCTTCAGGAGAAGAGTCATTGACCTGTAAATATCCAATGTTGCCTTCATGTGCAGAGGGTGTGTGAGATGCCCCAGACCACACTGGATGCAGGATGGGACCCTGGGGCTTTGGTAGAACCAGCTCCAGCTGTCACCACCATGGTGCTGAGACCTGATTTTGGTGCTGTACCCTTGGAGCTGTGCCCAGGTGGGTGATCTGGTCACTCCACACTCTGGTCTGTCTTCACATCAACCCGTGGGGTGCAGAAACCCCACAAATCCCAAGTCACTGCTCTGTGTGGAGCAGCACGGAGGCCCAGGCCAGTCCAAACCCAGGATGGAAAACTGCAGCTGGCAGAGGGGCAATGGACCAACTGCTCCAGGCAACCTGCTGATGTCACCTTCCAAATGTCCCAAATGCTCGAGGAGACCCAGGCAGACCCTCTGCTCCTTCTGCAGCATCTCCCATGAAGCTGTTTTTGGATGAGGAATATTCCTGAGCTATACAAGGATCTGTCCTGCTTTTGAGGATGCTCATCACCAACTTTTGGGCTTCAGCCACTCACAGAAGGGCTGGAGCGAGGGGATGTCCCCATCCCACTGCACTTGGACAGATTGTCCTGTGCTTTTTGCCTGTTCTGAAAAAGAAAATTTCTGCTCATTTTCCTCCTGTGAACCTTTTCTGTTTCTTCAGGAGACTCTCTTCATCCTTTAGAGACAGAGAGTCATGCCCCAGCCCAGGAGAGCTCAATGCCACAGGTGAGAGGAGCTCACAAGGGCAACACACGAGCAGGAACCGAGCATGAATTTTGACAATGCAGGGAGTGACCCAAGGGCTCTCCAGGAGAACTGGCCGTGCTCTCTGGTGATCTGGAAAAAGGAGCAAACAGGCAGGAACAGAGGCTACGTCCCTGAGAAATTAAACAATACCCAGGTGAATGCCTGGGCTTGGGAACGTGGCTGTTCTGACTGCTGGCACTGTCCCCCTGGCTTGTTATTTTTAACGGGTCACTCTTGCCCCTCTTTCAAGGTGAAACAAAATAAAGCAGGATGGATTTGCACCAACAGGGCTGGAGTGTGAGGCAGCAGCCCTGCTGGGATCTTACCTTCCAATTTCTGAGCACTGTCCATGGGTGCCAGGTTTTGGATTGGGTGAAAAACCTTCCCTCCAGCTCCAAAAGGATGCCACACCACCCCCCACCAAACTAGCCCAGGAAAGATTTCTCTGGAAAAACCATCTTTTCCCTTCCAACAACACTGAAACACAATACTTGGACATTACAGAAAATAGAATTATTTGCCCTGGGGCTGTTGTTATTTGTCTGTTTCTTTTTCAAGTCGAAACTTTGGATATTTTTTCACCCTTTAATTAAATTTGGGTTGCTGCAAATCCCTTCCTGGTGCCTTCAGTGTTCCTGTAAAAGGCAGGGCCCAGGCTGCAGCTCTGTGCCCATGGCTCCAAGGCTAAACAATACCACGGAGGGGGGGAGCAGAGGCTAAACCCAGCTAATCAGAACTTGCCTAATAGGACCAAGTGCTTAATGAGGACCCAGGGACTGTGCTTCCCCAGCTGGATTTGGCTGGAGGAAAATGCTTTGTGCTCTGAGCACCGGGTTTGAGATGGCTCAGTTCTCTCAAATGTGCTGCAGCAGTGATTTTTCTCCCCCCTGTGAATCCATCCTCACTGGACACAAGACAGATCTGTGAGGGATCCTTGGGGATCCAGGGATGCTGGAGGAGCTGAACAAGACCCTGGAAGCAAAAGGATCCATGTTTTGCTTGAAAGAAGATCTTTCAAATCAAAATACTGTTTATACCTTCATTTTCCTAAGCAAAGCAGGCCCTGTCTGCTCTCTTCATGTCCTTGGAGCTCCCTCAGGAGCTTTGAGGGGATTTTAGGGATTGACTTTAAAAAAATAACAGCAAATGTTCCACTGTTTTGTCCTGGAGACCTGCTCAGATTGTCTCTGTCCCCACTGCTACACCCCCAGATGGATCTGGGGTGTGGTTTTGGGAAGGGGGTGGGATAGGAGAGGCACCTCACGCCTCAGACCTTCTTCTTGTTAATGAGGGAGATTTGGGGTTCAGCATGGGGACTTTGGGAGACAGAGCAAGGTGTCAAGGGATTGCAGAGTGTTCACAGGGGGGCAGGTGCTGGGACACAGGTGGGTGCAGAGGTGGATGGGAGCCCAGATGTGCATGGTAGGTGGGTGCAGAGGTGGATGGGAGCCCAGATGTGCACAGTAGGTGGGTGCAGAGGTGGATGGGAGCCCAGATGTGCACAGTACTGGGGTGCAGATGTGAGGTGGGTGCCAAAATCAGCGGGTGCTTCCACTCTCTGTGGAGAGCTGGGGTGTGTGGGGGGCACGTGGGAGCTGTGACCAGGTTGGATTCTCCGTCTGGTGCTGGGCTGGGTCCTGGGTCCAGGTTCAGTGATGGGTCCAGGGGTGTGCTGAGCTGAGCAGGGGCTGGATCCAGGTCTGAGGCTGGGGCTTGGTCCAGGGAAAGCTCCGTGTCCATGTCCTTACCAGTGCCAGGTCTCGGCTCTCAGTCTGGGTCCACATCTGAGCTTTCCATCCCGTGTTGGGTCCA
>VZTB01007472.1:224-41779 GCA_013397245.1 Thryothorus ludovicianus
TCCACAGGGAATACATTCAATCAGAGAAATACTCGGTATCCCTGCCATGGTTTTTGCATATGTGCACATCACTTGCTGCAGCTGAACTTCTCAGCACATGGTCTGCCCTTTTCTATAGTCCTGCAAATAAAAGGGGTGTTTTATCTTTAACTTATATTTAGCTAAAGCACATAAAAATCACCTGTTTCTACTTTATAAGTGCTGCAAGAACAACGTGCTGATTTTTGCTGCAGCTATTACATTATTGATATTTCTAGGGCAGATTGTGCCACCCAGCACAATTTACTCACAACACACTCAAACTAACCCAATAACATCAAACAAAACCTCACAACTGAGCTGAGAGCATCAAACAGAAGCTCAGAAGTAACCAAAAAAGAGCCAGCTTTAAAGTTTCAGTCAGCAGCAGAACTGGGTTGTTATCTAGCTCTTTCTAGATGGAGGCTTATGGACATGGCTTTGAGATCAGCAAGTGTGGTGGATTTGGGAAGAAATGTACTTCATAAAAGACAGGATGGGTGCACAGACTTGAAAATAGTTTCAAAACATGGCACAGTATTTAACGTTCTGCCTTTCAACTTGATTACAGAAACTCTTCATGGTAAATGTTACAAAGGTCTCTAAGAAATCACAAATCTGGAGGAATTTTTTTCTTCTTGAAGCTTCAACACCTTAAAAATGAGTTATTGATCCATTTTTGCCACCTCTCTTGCCATCAGCACTGAAATAGTGGGCTCAGTTCAGGTAATTTATTTTAGTTTCTTCAAACTTAAAATTCAAGCATAAACTGATAAGCACTGTCAGATTTCAAGATGTTGGGCACTTTGGATTTATTGGCCAGCAAAACAATTGAGAATAGCACAACACAGCCTCTTAAACTGTGCCATGGATAAACAGACACCAAATGATGTAAAATAAACTGCACAAGCAGATGGGGATATATAACTGTGAAGAAGCCTCATCCTTAGAGCTGCTTAAAAGTTCTTTTTGTCCTGTAAAAAACTTGCTTGCAATAAGGAAAACATTTGATTACCCATGAAAGAGAATTTAAAAAATAATCGTTCCTGAAATATCTCATTTTTATTTGTTTTCACACAGAAGAGAAAAATATTAGGGGAAATTTTGTGAGCTCTGAGACAATTGTGAATTCATCAGGGAACAGAACCCCTGAGGCAAAGCAGCAGTGAAATAGATTTTTGTTGTTGATACACTGAGGAATGAGAAGCTCCCATGAGTTCTGTGCCAGTGTTCAGGGCAGGAATCTGGAAGGTCTGACACATTTTAGCAGCCAAAATCTGCAGTGAGAGTGGTTTGTGTTTCTCAGACTCTGATTCACAGCATCTCTGGAGCTGCTGCTTCCCAGTTGTCAGATCCTTTAGGATGTGATCCAGCCTGGCATCACAAACAGATAAATTATATTTCCAGGAAAATGCATTTAAACTTGGAGCACGTTGGCTGCGTGCAGCAGCGGGGGGAAGACAACAACAATCACTCCAAGTTAATTAGTGAAGTGATCAGCAGATGGGTTTTTTTCCTATTAATTCTCTCAGACTGTGGTGCCAAGGTCAAAGCTTTGACCTTTTGTGGGGTCCCCTCTGACAGCCTGAGTGACAGCCACTGCCCAGGAGCTTCTGTGACAGGCAGGATGGTGCAGAGCAGGGAATTAAGAAATGCACTTTTCCAGTTACACTGTGCTTGTTCTCAGAGCTAATCACCTTCCTGAGGGCCAGCAAATGAGACAAAAATATTCTGTGGTGGATTCCTGCAGCTCCCCACGAATGTAGGCAGCTCCTGTGATTTTAATGGTCTCTTGGCAGGTATAAAATGGAAAGCTCCATCCTTGAAAAGTGATTTAAACTGAGTAGTGGATGTTGCAAATGGGATTGTTCAGATGCTTGTTTTTCTTTCCTAAAATAAATTAAAACAATTAAGGTATTTATTTTTGGAAAAAAAAAAAAAAAAGAAGAAAAGCCAACAAAACCCACCCCACGATTCTTTCTTGAAGCAGTGGAATTATGTTGTGTGAAGGTGCCAGGATATTTTCAGTCCAGTCAAACTCCTCACCCTTGTTAGTATCAGTGAGATTTTATGATGATTGCTCTGTGACTTTTTCTGGCTTAGCTGCCTTAAAGCCTTTCTGCCAACAGAGCAGATGGAAACAAATACATTTAACCTTGCATTAAATGAGTTTGCTCCAGAATAATGCCTCCTCTGGTTAATCCCCTCCACAAGCATCCAAAAGACGCAGTGCACATGAAACATTCCTATATATCAATAAATCCGTAGTCAGGACTGGAGGCTATGAGGGAAGAATAGAATATTTTTTGGACAAACAGGATGTGTTTGGGTTTTGTGTGGGCTCATTTTCAGTTTAGGATTTTGGGCCATATGTGGATGTGTCAGGGACAAAACTGCTCAGCAAGGTTGGTGAGTCTGTGAGGTTTTAATGGCATTGAGCACACGGGCAGGGAGATGACAAATGTTGTGGAGAAAGAAATAATCAGAAAATATCCAGAAAATAAAAGTATGAAGAACTCACTCCAATCAGATTTGAGTACAAACCCCAAAATCACTTATATTGAGGAAGATCCCAGCTCATTCTGATTTTTATACATATCTATATAAATATATTGATGTATCACCAGGTTAAATAAAATAGAGGAATGAAAAAAAATAGAAACTGCAGATGGATTAACAGGTTTTAGTTCAACATCTCACTAACCTGTCCTCACACAAAATAGAGCGAGATGTTTGCAATTTGCACTGTGATTTTTCAATATTTATCCCGTTAACAAGAACATGTGCTCTCTTTTAATCACTTTTTTCTAAATTATAATGACATGAACACAGTTAACTACACTTATTACATCTTTCTTGTAGAGGGAATAAGGTAAAAATAGTTTCTTTTTATTAAAAAGTCATGAAGTTCAGTCTGTAATGATTCATCTCATGCTGGCAGTATCAATCACATCTTCACTGATGTCATGAAACTATTTACAGGGTCCCATCAAAAATAATCAAGTGTTTGATCAAATAGAAAGTCAAAAAGAAAGAAGAAATAGGATATAAGATGTTGATTTAAGAGCAATTCAGACTTTATGAACAAAATTGTATCACTTTGGCTACCCTCAGGCTCTAGAAATTTCTGTTTACTTGCAGAGAAGTGAGAGTTCTGGATATTTTCCATCCTAATATTCTGAAATCAGGAGCCTGGAGCAGGAATTTGCATTAAGAGGAAATATTTCATTACACTTCTTTATTATGCTTAGGCCTGCATATTGAAACAGGAAGCTTAAAAAAACAAAAGCAATCCATACCTTGTTAAAGAAATTGAGGGAGAAGTGCTTAGGCCCAAACCAGTCATTTGGTTTGAATTAGGTGCAAGAAGAATATTTGGAAACAGATCTGTAGAAGAGAAATGTCTCAAGTATAGGTGTAAAATGGGAAAAGAGAGAAAGATGTTTGTAAGGCTGCAAAAAGTTGGTGGCTAGAATAATCTCATTTTTTATTTGATATCAATGTTGATAATAAAAAAAATTGAAGGAATTGTAGTAAATGCAACTTTGGTTTTTTGCTGTAGCAGTTGATGCAGTATCATTTGTGAAATTGTGCTGTAACTTGTGTACAATAGGATGTAGTACAAATTTTATAAAGTGCTAAGTGGCTGTGAGGAACCAGGAACAGGCAATGTTGGAAAGCAAAGGACTGAACTCGATTATCAGTTTATTTCCTCAATAAATGTTTTCAGGCTCCTGGAAAAAGAGATGGAAATAGTCTAATAAATTCCATGTTGGCCTGTAAAAAAGGATGAAACAGGCAAAGAAATACAAGCCAAAGTTACTTGAAAGGAATATCCCATTTAGAAGGAAGAAATTTCAAATAATCCAACTAGTCCAGCATGGTGGGAGAAAGATGAAAGATGTTGGGACTTCACACAGAAATTTGTTCACAAGCCAGAGGATAAATGTCCTTTTCCAATATTGAGAGTGTTTTCCTGGCAGTGATGGCACTCCCACAAAATCTTGTGATGACACTGAAATCTGAGGGTCATGTTCTGCCAACTATGCAGTCTGCAAAATTATTTCTTTTGATTATTTATCAAACAGTTGCCGTAACCATCATTATAATTTGTTGTGATCTGGCATTTTATAAACAGGAGTAGCTCCAAGAATGACCAGAATTTTTGGATCTTGTTCCCAAGACAATCTAGATTTTTAAAAAGGGGAAACCTGAAAAATGTGAAGTTTCTTGAGTGAATGTTAGATTGGTCTAAACAAGTTGTGATTGGTCAAACATCTCCAGTCATATATTTGCAGGTATATAAGCAATTGTTTATTAGAACCTCAGTAGATCACAGGATTTCCAACACTTTATGTTGATTTATCATTAAATATGGGTTTTGCTCTAGTTCACTTAATTGCTGTGAAGCTAACTAATAAAACAATATAAAATATGAAAAAGCGAGGCAGAATTCTGTACTAGGACTGCAACCATTACCTGGCAGCTCTATTAGCAGATCAGGACAACAAATAAGTTGTGATTAATAACCTGAAAATAAGCTTCTGGGGATTAGGCACTTCACAAATAATTCTAAATAGCTCCATGCAGCAGGTTTCACACTAATGCTGTTTTGATCTACAGCTGTAGGAGACATAAACCAGCTTCAGTTCATTGCCTTTTGTGAAATAACCCTGATTTATTCTAGCTGAGAATGTTCCTTTGCATGGTCGGGGCTGTTCCTGCATAGTTTCATTGCAGTATGACAAAAAAAACAATAATAAAAAAGAAATAGGCAGCCAAGGCTTGTCCAGAGCTGGAGATATGTTAGAGATGTAGCAGTGCAATGTGTTTAGGGATGAACTGAGCTGCTCACATTCATTTTTGCAGCATTTTGGGGCTGGTCATGTTTAACAGAGACCCAGTTGCAGGAAATTAGTCCCATAGTTTCTAGAAAACTTCTGTTTCTCCTTCTGGCTGTTAATCAGGGCTTGATTTTCCTGAAGGGAAAAGGAAAATGCATGTAAAACAATAAGGAAATGGGTCATTTTTACTTCAGAGCTTTAGAGGCCTGCTAGATGTAAGTGGCAGCACTTTCTTCACCTTTGTTAGGGTCACTACTCCTTCCAAGATGGACTTTGTGCATTAAACTCATTCAGCCTCAAATGACTCTGTGATTATCCATAAAAAGGGACGTATGTTCCCAGAATTCCTACTGGTTGCCTTCTTGTAAAGCTGGGTCAGTCAGCCCCTGCAAAGCCCCAAACTCAGCCGTGTGTACAATGTGTGTAAGGTGTATTTGAGAGGACACAGTTTGCTAAAACTGGCACAGGTTGCTGCCCTAAGCTGATGGAGTGACCACACAGTAACCCTGCTGAACCCCTTCACCATTTCATAGAACTCCCCAAACCCACTAAAATGTTAATAAAGTTAGCACAAGTGACAGAGCGCTTTACAGATTTACACCCTTCCTAATTCTTTCCTGAAGTATCATCTGGGGGCCTGTTGAATTCATTGCTCTGGAATGTCCCCAGGTTTTTGGCTCTGCTATTCTGCTGTTGCTGCTTCTCACACAGTCACAGTCTCCAGCCAGACCCACCACAGCAGAACCTCTGGCTGTCTCAAGGGGTGAATTTCCTTGGTGTTCTCAGACATGAACCGAAGATCCATATGAGTGATACAGGACTAAAATGCTCAAAAACTGCTCCCCTCAGTTGTTTTGCCAGTATTTAGGCATTTTTTGAATATTTAGCATCATATTCTGAGTCCTGAACTTGTTTCTCCTGCACTGGCCTCTGTTATTCTGTCTCCAGGAGATATTGAGAGATGGGTTCTAATTTATTTTCTTTTTTTTTTCACTGGCACAACAATGCCTTAGTCATAGAAAAGTGGTCTATAAATGTCACATGGATGTGTTTTCTGCATTAAACACAGTAATATTTTAAGGTATTTGATTTAACACATTCCAAGACACGAACTTTAGCAGCCAAACTCAATGAATGCAATTGCAGACAGAGTGAAAGCCCAGTCATCCCAATGCATTTACCAAGTATTAATGAAATCTTGTAAAAATAGTTAAAACTAATAGGTATTAAGAACTTCTTTAGACACCTGAGGTATGTGAGATGCCACATCTCAGTATTCCTTTTAACTCACAACTTGTATTTGACTCTCTAGTAGAAATTTGACATTTCTTTTTTGGGATGGATGATCTTTGCCTGGTATTACATTATGTGGCTCTTCCATAATTATAAAGATTTATCTACTCTTAGAATCCTTCCAAAACAGCTCTTCAGGCATAGTTCCAGCATAGGTATACTAAATAGGGAAAAGACATTTTAAATCTCAATTAGAGAGCCTAGCCTGGTAATTATTCTTGACTAGATATTTTGGTAAACTTCCAAATGCAGCCAGATCCTAAGAGTTCAATTAAATACAGCCCTTGAATATGCATTTATTGTAGTAGCTCCATAAGACTGAAGGTTTTTTTTGTTTTTTTTTTTAATGTTCCATTAAAGTAATCATGGTTGTTACTTTTCAGGATGGTGTCTGTCTTGCTTTATTTCTTACCTGTCAGCCAGACTTCACTCTGAATTGCACTGGCCCTTCAGTATGGGAGGCAAAGCTGCTGCAGGGCCATCTGCAAGGGGGATGAGATTTACCTGGTTCCAATATAGGCTCTGCTGTGGCACAACAACAGCTGGCTGTGTGGAGAAATAAAACTTGTTATCTGTGAAATCTGGGGTCTGGCAGCTCCAGTGCCCCAGAGCAGTCACTGCTTTTTGCTTTTCCACCTGGGTTTCTCCTCCCTGAGGGTTCTTGTTCATCCAAAAGGAATCTTTGTGCAATGTGTGAGATGGACGCAAATGCACGAATCCATACAGGATCATTAAAACATACAGGAAACCTCTTAGAAACAGAGAAAGGATGTTACAACTGAGAGAAACAATCTGCCATTACACCACTGACTTGTATCAGTCCCTCTCAGACACACAGAAAGACAGGAGACAGTGGAGGATGGTTACAAAAGTCTTGTGGTGTCTCAGACGTCTCCCAAAACCTTGAAGTGTACCCTGACAGGCTTTCAGTTCTGGGTCAGGACTGCACTTGAATCAGCAGGGGAATCACCACTTTGGGGATAATAATTTTGCTTTAAAAAAAGCAGGAAATAGATTTTAAACTAAACAGACACATCTACATTTTGACTCTTCGTTTTGTCAGTATCTAAATTATAACACAGGCTTTAAACTGAAAATGAAATTGATTCACCTAGAAAACAGAGATCTTACATTTTTAAAGTTTGATTACAATTTAAATTAATTATACGAAGATATGGAAAGAATTCTCTGAAAACATGACTTCATTTTCAATTATGGAGTATCTACCTTTCATACTAAAAAAAAAAAATTAACAAAATGTTCTGAAACTGTCACTCAGTGCTGTCACTCCCTGGGCTCAGCATTTATTATGCCTACAGGCTGGGTAGAGAGAGGGAACCTTGACTCAGCTGTGATCATCCTGGCAGATGTGACAGGATTCTGACTGCAAGGCCAGTCCCTCTGTGACAGTGATGAGGGTAAATGATGTGCAGAGGGCAGAACCCTTCATTGCTCTGTGCTCAGGGAGTCACAGCTTGAAAAACTCAGTGTACCCTCCATGGGATTGTGGATGATACTAAAGCAGGAGGAATAATTGCCAAAGGGCTGGGAGGCAATTCAGAGAGGTCTTGAGGACTGGGACAATGAGGACCTGGTGGAGATGAACCAAAAATGTTTTGCATGTTAGGGTAAGGAAGCTCCTGCATCGATCCAGCCCTGTTGGAATACAGGGAGGGGGCAGCTGAGAGCTGCAGGCTGGTCAGGGACCAGCATTGAACCTGAAGTGGGGATTTTGTGAGCTGGGGACAACTCCAGCTCTTTGACAGGGAGGGCCAAAGGCAATGGAGCCAAACTCTTCTGTGGTGGTTGAGCAGCACAGGGGAACAGCCCTGAACTGGAGTTTGGGAAGTTCAGAATGGACAGGTTGGAAAAATTTTTCCTTAGTGAGGTGTTGCTGTACCAAACCAAAATTTCCTAGGATTGCTGTGGAATCTCCCATCCATGGAGATTTTTAAGGTATGGATTGACAAAGCCACAGTGGATACCACCTGTTCTTTGCAACAACCCCATTTCTACTGGAAGGTTGGAGCAGAAGATCTTCAGGGATCCTTTCTAATCCATATTTTGCTGATCAGTGCATTTCATTCCACTGAAACCTTCCCCAGAGAGCTGATGTCTGCAAGACTTTTCACTATACTGGCTGGTCATGAGTTTTCTCCACCACCTCCATTTATTCACACACCATTCAGTTTGCTAATTTTATTTTAATGTCTGTATATTACTTAATTGGTAATGGACTAATTAACATTAACGTGTTAATATATAGTCATCCTTCAGAATTCAAAATCTCAGTGTCAGCTCTATTTCTATCAAACCTGCATTTCAATTACAGCCATCTCTCTAATCACTGATTTAAACTTTCAGATTTTCATGGGTTTTTTTAAAGACCCACAGATCTTAAAGGTTCTAAGAAGAACCTACAGTTCTTTCGATAAATACCATTCTTTTCAAAAACCTACAGTTTATTTCAATAAGAATTTTTTCAGTAAGAATTTTTTCTGTAAAAAATGCCACTAAGAACATGAAAGGATCTTAGAAAGAACACCAGGTTCTGCTTTCCAATAACAGTACAAAGTGATTTTTGAAATGTGGCTGTCAAATTAGAGGTGTGCTACCACTGCTGCAGAATGCTGCAAAACTCTGGAATATCACATGATGAACATGCTGGTTTCTTTTGAAGATGAGGAAATCCCTTTGGGAAGGTTTCTTTATGAAACTCTTGACTCAAATAAGAGCTTGCTGAATTTCATCCCTCTTTGCACTGCGAAACAACAACAAAAGGCAGAAAGAGCTGTATATTGCTTTACTCTGGTGGGAACTACAGCCTTGAAACAACAGCTCCTCTAAAACTTTTTAAGCCAGCTGCAATAAAAGCTTTCCAAAGTGGCCAGAGAATGTGTTTCTTTAACTGGTGGCACAAATGAAACAGAGCAAAGGCATTAAAATTTCTTCTGCCTGCTCCAGCTGAAGAAATAAAATCTTTTTTGCAGGAAAAATTGAAAAGAATCCACTGACTTTCAAGAGTGGAAAATGCAGCTAAAGCAAGTAGTAGAGTTCTTTAAATGTAAAATGACACAAATGGCAAAATGGCTTTGGTTTGGAACCTGGCAGAGTAAGTTTTTAACACGTACAATGAAACAGAAAAGTGCTCAGGGGTGTTTAATGAAACCATTACTATGAGGGAATGTTAACCTCATTTGTGACTTTCAACACAGTTTCCCAATGTGACTTCATGTTCAAAGTTTAATTGCTTTTGTCAACTTGTGGAGTTTAGTTGAGGAATAGAAGATAAAAGTTTAGGATTTGCCCTATGTTAGACAAACCCTGACTCTGAAAATTGAGATCATTTTATATGCACAGGGCAGAATTAATGATATTTTAGATGGGTCTGGAAAATTACATTTGCTAATGCCTCTGACCCTGTGATGGAAAACCCATCATTGCCATTAAGTTTTAAAGGTCTGGAGCTGGTGCACTAGGAATTCAGAAGTTATATGACCTCTATTAAAATTAAGTTTTAATGTCCTTAAACAATTAAAGCTCAAATATTATATGTCCATTAATGAACTTCATAAATATTTATAAGGTGCAGCTAAAGTGTGCAGTCTAAAATGAGTATGGTGAGACTTTTCCTTAATTTGAGAGGATTGTGTCCTGATTTGGAGGCTTCCTATCTGTCTGTTCCACACAGTTCTGTGTCCTTTTGCCAGAGGAAATCAGAGGTAATTACATGAATGTCAGCAGTATCATACTGGTGTGGGAGGAGTAAAACCCAAATATCTCCCTGTTCCACAGTGCTTTTTTTGGCTCCACTTAGGCACCAGAAGGGCTGGGCAGGACACAAGGACACAGGAGATACCAGGTTGGACTGTCAAGTTTAAATCACTCCTGGTTCATGGCCAGGAGGGTTCTGACATGTTCAGGTGTTTATAGATGCAGTGAAATATTTAAGATTTGCACAGAGAGACGTTTCCAATGCGGTGTGTTCTATATTCAAAAGTCAGGAAATCCTTCTTCCACCTAAATCTGTGCCAGTGAAGCTAATGAAAAGGGAAATTTCAGTGTGAAACTGATATACCTGAGGGAACAGATGTGGCACAGTGATTTTAGCTCTGGTTGCAGATTTAGACCCCTGTTCAAATCCTTATTGCAATAACCCCTTCCTGGTTTGCCATAAATACTTACATTGGACAATGTGTTTTCTCTCTCCTCTGTCAAACCAATGAACCCAACTGCATTAGGCTGCTCATATTATTTGTATTTATGAGCACTGAGACATTCCTGCTTTGAGGAAGTTGGAGAAGTTGCTGATTAAGATGACTTGGGGGAAAAACATTCTTTTAAACAAGTTAATTTAGCCACTGGCTCATTGCACAAGAAGAAAAGTTTTTTAAAAAGTTGCCCTCGTTCTAGTTGTTTCCCTACATATTTTTCTACATATATATAAATGTAAATTATACATAAATTATAGAAAAATAATTTTCTGCATTATTTTTCATGGATTCTTTCCTTATCAGTTAATTCCAGCTCTTGAATTACACTCATCTCTTGCCACCCTGATGGCCCATCTCAGTCCACTCCCTCAAAATATTTGTTCTGCTTTTGATGGTACCTATCTTGGGAAGTTCTTGGTTGGTATCAGACAGCTTCATTCCACATTCATTAGGTTCCTTTACTTCTTTAAATGCTATTGATATTTGCTCTAAACATAACGTTTCTTTTTTTTTTCCCTTAAAATCTCCCACAGGGAATAATCCATCCTTCCTTTGTGTTGTGTATTTGAGTTTTCCTGCCTGCAGCCAGCAAGTTGCAATGAGGAGTTCATAGACAAGTCTCTGTTTTTCTCTGTCACAAGCTTGCTGCATCCCTGCTTTTAAAGGGTAGCCCAGAATACTTCAGTGATTGCATTTCCCAGACTACAGTGAAATGCTCCCAGGGAGTGTTTGGGAACTTGCAGCAGATGAGCATGAGCAGCCCCTTTCAGACAGCACTCTCGTGTTTTTCACAAATTACAAGTCCTCTTGTAGACTGATAACAGATGGAGCTTCCCAAGAAATAATTTTCATCTTTGATTCTTTAGGCCTTGTTAGAGTTGCCTGAGTTTAGCCTTTGGAACAAATGCAATTTCAGAGAGGCAGAAAATATTCCCTTCCTGGGGAAAGGAGAACAGATTTGCTGGTATGACAGAGGTTCCATTTTATTTTAACTACATAACAGATGAATAATGAGACGATTTCATTTGGTGAATTTGTTCCTGGTTTAGTTTCCTGGAGAATTTGCACATGGAGAAAGGTTCATTTCATGGGTTTTGACACTCATGGCCTCTGAGAACTGCAGCATTAACAAAAGTTGCATATGAGTTTCACTTACTGTATTCCAATTAAACTCTATAGATGCTGAGGTTTAAATCAGAGCTGACTAATCATATTTAATTTAAATGTCTTAATGGCTGTATTTTTAATAGAACAAGGGTACATTAGCTAATCCAGGTTTTCTTCCTACAGAAAGATGTGTCAAAATTTCTAAGGCTTTGATCCAAAAAAAGCACATTAACTCATTGATTAATTCAGTTAATAACCCCACTGAATTCAGTGATAATATTGCTTGCTTGAAATTTTGTTTGTATTGAAAGGGTTGTTATGTCTTACCCTGATTGTACAATATACTTATTTTTGCTGCAGAGTAACACCATTTTTCTGGAAATTGATTATTTCCTGAGCCTCTCATCCTTAGGGACACAACAACATTTCTGCTTTTTGCTTTTGCAGCGGGTGTAGCACGTTCAAAGAACCCAAACTACTTCCCAGGCTGTGTGGGAATTAATTCCATCCAGAGGAAAATAGGGCATTACTTACACCTCTGGAGATAATGAAATGTCTGAGTGTATTTAAACCATAAAATGAGAGTGAATTTTGGCATTAATTTTGGGTTCCACCTAAGAGAATGATCTTCTTTTCCTTCTCCCCAGAGTGGAAAATACCTGAAATTTAACAAGGGCTCTTTTAAGGCATGCAGTGAACACCAAGCAGTTTCAGGGATAATTATAAGGCAGGAATAATTACAAAGTATTTTGAGTTGTGTAATTTTTCGTTTCCTCTCTGTTTTACCAAATCAGCATCTTTGAGGTGTTAAAAAATGTTGAAAAATCATGAAAACTCTGAAGTTTCCCTCCCAAAGCAGTCTTTTTCTTGTAATGACTCAGTGTCTGGGAAACTGGAATAAAGATTGTGAATATATTAATGTGTAAAAATACATTTAAAGTTTGATACTGCATCTAGTTTTCAAATCATCCTTTGATTCAACATTTTATCTTCCATCATATCAGTACAGAGCTGCTTTTGAAACAGGTAATCATTGGGTAGCTGTCTTTACAAGGTACATACATAATTTTGGCACTTCATTAAGCTGATTTATGATGGATTGCTTCATTACCCTCTGCATTTTATGGCTAACTTTTAAGTTCCCTACCAAAATATATTTTTAATATTTTTTTCCTTACAATCAGCATGAAACAGCAGCAGCAACAAATCTAGCCTACATAATGGTGGAGAGTGTTAAACCCTAACTCAGGTCTCCTTTCTGACTGGACTATACAGAAAGACTCAAATAATTTGGAATCACAGCACAGCTGAAGTTTAGAGAGAAAAACAGGTAAAGAATCACTATAAATATAAATTAATATGTAATATGTATAATAGAAGAAAGGAAGTTTAATATATACATAGTTAAATATATAGAAGGGAAGTATGAAAGCCAATTTGCTTTTATATGCTCTGAGCAGTATCTTTGGCTCCAGACCTCTCAATAATAAGGTAAAAAATCCATATAAAAATTGAGCTTGTTACAGCTGTGCTGTCCTGCAGCTCTGCTCATTCCCTGTAATTCCAGGAAACTGCTGCTCTTAGTTTCTTCTTCATGAAGGCTTCTGAGAAATATCCAAACACAGAGAAATGTTGATATTTAAAATATCTGTTTCCTGCGACTTCACTGCTGTCCCTAAACACAGAAGAGGACACGACTGCCAATAATTTCTTTTATCTAACATAAAATGTTGACTATATTAATGAGATTAATTAGTCATTTAGAGGCTAAATAGATTAATTAGATGCTATCTTTTAATTTTCCATGTGCTAATGAATATTTCATATCATGGTTTTGTTTAAACTAATATTAACAACTCACACTTTAGGCATTATTTCATTAATTCAGTTCTCTATCATATTATGAAAAGCTTTTAATCAACTGGTTTTAAAGGGAGCCCTTTTCTTCCCTATCTGCTAAATCATATCCAGGCAGGCTTTTCTTCCAAACACCAAGAATTATTCAGGAGCTCTATCCATAACTTTGTTTTGATAAATTCAGTTTTATTTAGAGAGGCATCTACATTCATTCAGCTCTGAATCCCTGACTGCAAGGGCCACAAATGAGCTTTCTTAGATCCTTGTTTTGAAAGTGTCTCTTTTCAAAATGTATGTAGCTCTGAATTAAAGCTGCATTCAAGCATATCAGATATTCAGGAAAGTATCACTGAGAGCACAGTCAAAGGTGTTAACTCCCAATAAATCAACAGGAACTGCCTGGAGTTTATGGAATGTGAATAACCTCTGAAATATTTAGATTACCTTCTAGGAAACACAGGAAAAACGTGCCTGTGAAGGGAGTATAAAGGCTGCTATTCCATTTTCTCATGAGAGGTAATAAATTCCAGAGCTGCCAGTCCTTTTACACTGAGGATTCTGGAGACTTAAGCTATAAATTACTCTGTCCTACCAAGTGAGCCCGTTCCCAGCAATGCACAACTCATTACCTGAGTCCTTCCACTGAGTATTTATTGTGATTACAGCACATTTAAAAAACAGCTTAATTACTTCTTTGACAAATATATGAAACATTAAAGGGAATTCTTGCTGTTCTCCAGATGTCAGCAGATTTTTCCCTGGTGTTGCCCAAAGCCAGGAGTGCTGATGGAGGAGTGTCATCACTCAGGGTGGCAGGAGCACCTCCAGCACCTCGTCCTGGCCACAAACAGACCTGACACCTCTTTAATCCACAGGAGCAAATCTCCCACTCAAACTTGGGCAGAAATCCTGCATTTCTAGTGGTTGGAGTGGTTCTTATGGTGCCTTCTGACACAGAACGAAAATTATTTAATTAGAAGAATATGATTTCCTGTCAGTCTTTCATAGATGGATGAGTTTTTAATTCTCTCAATTTCATGATTCTTTTAAAAGGCAGATGACTGTAACAGGTGAAAATCTACCAAGGGTGGTGAAATGTTTCACCTCGAAGCTTTTCATGCAGAGTCTTCATTGTTCTCTCAAAACAGTGCATGAAAAAATTGCAGCTACTGGTAGATTCACAACTAAGCCTTTCCAAAATTACTCGAGTAATGAGGTCATATTATCACATTGTAGTGCTCTTGGCATTAAATTCAAATATAGTAACATCAGGATAAAATCATGAGTATAGATTTTGCCAAGAACAGGAGAGTAAGGACAGTCCCAGGGAAAAAAATTATGAGTTCTAGCCACAGGTAAGAGGCTTTGAGGGACTGAACAATATATTCACCTTCTTTCTGTTGCTTCCATCCTAGTGCTTTATTCAGTGTCCTGTGTCATGTTTTGCTTTTATTGAATTGCTTTTTGTCATGAACATAAATTTTTTTCAGCATTCATTACTATGAACCTTTAAGGATTTTTTTTCTGTGTAGTTTACTGGTTAAAGGGTGTAAAGGGGCCTTTGCTTTATGAGGCACATTTCTTAAAGTGCTTATCTGAGGTATGAGAGAAGGTCTTCCTCTAATTCCTGTGAAAAAGGGTCTAAACCCCATTCCTTGTGTTCCAGGGAAGAGCTCTCAGAGGGTTTTAAGTAATCATCGAGGAGAACTTTGAAATATCTGCAGGGGTTTGTAAAATGAATGAAGTGCCCACTGATTTGGAATGAAATGAAGATGTCCATAATTAAGTTTGCAGCACACAGGCTGGAGTGCTCTCAGGGCAAGGCACAGATTTGAGTCTGAGATAAATCTCAAAGATAGAGGGAATATTGAATCAGGTGTGCAATGGAGTAGCTCCAGTAGGAAAAAAAAATAGCATATACATAATTCACTCTACTCTTTAACCCACAATTTCTTGATGTCAGAGAGTTTGGGTCAGATGAGGTAGAGGAGAAAACAGAATTGGAATGATAACACTTATCTATTGCTGAAGCAATTGCAAAGAGGGTCTGCAAATCCTGGCAGATCCTCCCTGCACCCTGCATTTCATTCTGCACCACGGACACCAAAACTCAGGTTTGCTTGTGGAGCTGCATTTTGTACAAAGCCTGGAGTCAGTAAGCTAAGGAGCCACTATTTCTTTCATAGGTGCCATTAATCTGACAAATTTACCTCGAGGCAGAGTGTAATATTGTTTTCAGTCCAGTTTCTGATGGTTGAAGGTTTGCCATTACAGAAAGTAGCACAAAGGGAGACAAATAAATGCCAATTTTGATGACTGCTCCAAGAAAAATGTGAGGACTGACCAACCTCTACCTCCTTCCTCATTTTTAGCATTACACAAGTTGTACAGATATAGAGAGCAAAGACATTTCTTTTGAAAATAGAAAAGCTGACAGTGTCAGTTTTCTAATCTGGGTCATGGCAAGGGGAGCCAGGCAGAAATATTCCTCAGGGCCCTCATGGCACTGGCCAAGGGGATTCTCCACCAGCCCAGGGGGAGGAAGAGCACCAGGTCAGATTTCCTTTCCCTTGAGAGTTATTTTTTCATCCCTTTTCTGTAGTTTGAAATCCTCTGGGCAGCAATGAACTCTTTCTTACAGCAAAGAGGTTTTATTTCTGATGCTTGCCATCTCCTTATGCAGCTCTACAGATTTAAGGAATTTGTGCCCTGGTGCCCTCTTCTAAGTTGGATTTGCTCTTCAGTGGGGGATAGAACCCTTTTCCAAGGAGTTATGTTCGAAGGGAAGACTGGAAATCTGCACCATTTTAAGAAAAATACCTCAGTCTCCCTCCTGTACCACAAAATCAGCCAGGCAGTCATTATCTCTTTCAAATGTTATTAGAAAATTCATACATTTCCAATAAAATCAAGTGTATACAGTCCTTGTGATGCATGCCATGGAGTTAAGCAGTGTTATTAAAATGAATGAACCTGTATGGATTGTTCTGTGCCAGCAATATTATCACAAAGTTCAAAAAACCAAATCCTGCCTGGAATTCATACATCATTGAGTGCATTGCCTCACACTTTTTCCTACTTTAAATTACTGGACACACAGTGAGCAGTCCCCAGGTTAGGTTAGTTTATCTGTTTCAGCAGTTTAAAACATGTCAGGTAATGAGACACTGATCAGATTTAAAACAGTCCCAGAACCAAGAGCTATTTTAGAAAGCAGAATTAGAAACATAATTACAAGACAGGATAATGAACAGCACCTTTCCTTTTTCCCTGTGGCTCTTGCTAAGAAATTAAATCAAGTTTGCACTGGATAAGCATGACTGAGCTGTTAGAAATGGGGAAAGATAAAAGTGTTATCTTGTAAACAATATGTACATAATGAACAGAGAATAAAGCAGAAAGCCATTGTAATGCCAAGAAATGGGAAATTTAATGGATTGTATAAGATCCAACAGTTAGAATTGGTACTCGAAAGATCCAGTCAATAGTTTATTTGGAATGAAGAACCCTGAAATTCTGGATGTTAGGTGGGAATAGGTTTCTCTGATATTTAAGGAGTGGTAATGTTGAGGCTGTTCTTGAGCCAGCACCTGCCAGAAGAGGATGACAAGATGTCTCTATGGATACACAGGAGATGAAATATAAAACCTGTCAAAATCCAAAGAAATCTTTCTGTTGGTGCCATCAGGCTCTGCCTGAGGCTTTAGCAAAGGTCCCCTTTGATTCTGGGATCAGTGTCATGTGAGATCTCACCTTGGTTGTCTGGAGGACACAGGAGGAGAGAAGTTAAGCCGAGGGCAGCTGTTGGAATTGCAGTGAAAGGTTTTGGGAGAGCAGCAGTGATCCCAAAAGCTGAGCTCCACCAACCTTCACGTGCCTTGGCTTTGATGGGGAATTGATCATGGTATTCCTCCTGGTGTCTAACTGGGACACTGCTTAAGTTATAAACATGGAAACCAATGACAGAATTCTTCTGTCTGCTTTGGAAATTTAGACTCATGGAAAATATTGGTGTTTCTATCAATGTTTATTCCCTGTTTTCTATAAAAATACAAAGCAACATGCAGATGTTTGAGCAGAGAAATGGAATAGAAGCCTTGTGGTTATTTTATTTCAGGTCCCAATACCTTGTTGTTCTTCAATCTCAGCGTGTCTCTGTGTTCTGTTTTGTTTAACTAAATCAGTTTATTTTCTGAATACAGTGATTGTCAGCACTCAGGATCCTTCTGTTTCTGGAGTAAAAGGAGAAACCAGAAATCAGATTGTGGAACTTTTCCAAACATGCCTAGAGGGGCCTCTTTTAAAGAGTATGAACCTTCAGCAAACAAGTTGTATTAAGTGATGCTACAGACATTGCACAAAATCAGAGGGAAGAAATGTCATGTTTGTAGCAGATACCTCTTTTTAGCAGATTGAGTCCCTATTTATATCATGGGCTGTAGGAAATCCACAGACTTCAATACTAAACACATTTTCCTCTCGGATCCTTTGCTTAATTCAGTAACCTTAAAATAAAGTACCTTTTTCCTCAAGGCATTTACAATGTTCTTATAATGACATTACTATAACCAGCTGCTCTCTTCTCTTCTTCCTTGTGGGCAATTTTAAATTTCTGTTTCTTTTTCTTTTGTGTGTGTGTGAAAGCTTGAAATTTTCTTTCTCTAGCTACTGCTCAGTTCCTGTTTTTGGAATATGTTCTCTGTCTTCAGTAACAAGTTTATGAAAAATCAATATTCCAACATTTACCACAAGTGGCAGAAGAAAAGCCCCTAATCAAAGCCATTTAGGCATGCTTGTGAAGGTTACCCAGCACATTATGAGACAACCCTTCACAGATTCCACAGCTCACCTATTCCCATCCCAAATGGTGATAAGCCTTCTAAAGAAATGAATAATTGAGCTCGTTCCAGTACAGTTAGCATCCCTCTGAGAGGTGGGTTTATTGGGGAAAATTTGTACACTTACAAACTTTCTGAAACAATAAAATGGATCTATTTTTGAGCCAGCTTTTCCTCTGGAGCTAATTCCTGAGCAATTTAGTTTTGCTGATGAAATCTGCTGTCTGAAAGGGGGAGCTGGCAGGTCTGTGCAGGACAGCACAATCAGCTGCGTTTGCAGATGGAGCACAAACTCTCTGTAGAATCTGATGGAATTTGCATTACTGAGTGAATGGTACCTGTGTTTGTGTTCACTTTCAGGATGCAGCCTTTCCTAATCACAGGAACACAGCAATCAGTGAAAGTGTGATTGTGTTGATGTTACTGGTTCAGCTGGGGAAGGGGGAAAACATCACTTTTTCTGGGATGAAAAGAAAAGGTTTCTACTGTGAAAAGCAATTATAAAGGCATCATCTCAGAGTCATCTGAAACTAACCCTTGCTCAGGGCTCTGTAACCAACTCTGGGTCTGTAAGATAGGAACAAACTTCTTCAAGCTCACTGAGGAGAAAAGGCAGCTGTAAAAAAGAGCTGCAGCAAAATCCAAGTGTGCAAACACTGTGCCTATAATAGAAACAACACCTCCAGGGTGATTTCTGAATCTGATCACAAAAGGGTGAACAGATCCTATTGGACAAAAGGAAGAGACACAGACACAGAAATGGGAATCCCTGAACTGAATAAACACAGGGCAAAAGAGAAAACTGAGAAAGATTGAGGGGGTGCCAGTGCCTCAGCTGACAGTGTCTGCACCTGCAGTGATTCCCTGGACACCCATCCTGTGCTCTGACCTGTCCCCTGTGCCCTCGGGGGAGTGCATTTTTAGGTGGGGTGCTTTTTTAGGTGTGGTGCTTTTTTAGGTGTGGTGCATTTTTAGGTGTGGTGCTTTTTAGGTGTAATGTATTTAAGGGGCTGCTTCACAAGCGACAGTCTCATCCTCTCAGGGTAGGAAACATCAAATGTTACAATATTTATGTGCTATTTCAGAAGCCTCATTTGCTTCTAGATCCCCTTTCTCAGACAAATGTATTTCTGTAGGGAAGCAAAATCAGGATTTTCTCGTTAAGGATGGGTACAGGAACCCCAGAGAGGAGCTGGGAGATGGGAGCTGAGGTCACTCAGACCCTGCTGTGACACTTCAGACCCACAGCACAAGAACAGACAGGGAGACTTGGCCAAACGTGCACTCGGGGTTTTGCAAAATTAAGGAAATAATGTGAGATATTTCTGTCCCAGATTTCTTGGCCTTGATTTGAATGCAAGATAGGACTCGGGATGATGCCCCCTGAATTTACAAGCTGTTCCTCAGTTTCTTCTTGCTAGGCTAACAAAATGCTATAGAACCAAAACTGAAAGCTCAAATATCCCCCAGCCTGTATGTCTAATTTTTACAGTGAGGATTTATGTATGAGCTTAACTTCATAATTATCCTTTTTAAGGGCATTGCTGGGTTTCTAAATTAAGACTGATGGCATAGATGAACAAGAAAAGGTCATTCCTTGATGCATTAGCTCTTTGTTGATGAACAATTTAACACAAAAACACTTTGTGTTTAGCATGAAACCCTTTTCATGAAAATCACATCCCACTGCCTGTCTTTATAAATATTAATTCACAAAATGCACGTGCTTTGTGTGGGTCCTGACAGCCTCTGTGATGGTACTGACAAGCCAGTCAAAAAGAGAGAAGTACAAAAAAAAAAAGGTGGTAAAGTTTACCCAAGGTATCAAAGGGCATTAAGACACATATTTAAATATAGGATTCTACTGGGTTGCAGAGCATAAGGATCAAGTTGAAGACAATGAGATGAAAATGCGACAGTCAGGAGTATAATCAGACCTTAAAATTCACATTGTGGGTGGGAAGCCTTCTAAAATGGCCTGGGATAAAACAAAACTGCAGATAAAAAAAAAATTAGAATCATCAAATCAAAACTGCCAAACAAAATCCTCTCAAACCTACAATCAAATTATGTTTAGACAGTTTGTGAAGAAAAACAGGGACTGCATGGAGAGTCTTTGATGTGACAAAGTAGAAGAACTGGTGAGATGAACTGCCAGATTAATGAAAATTGAGGCTGGAAGAAGGCACGTGTTTGTCAGCAGGAAATCCAGAGAGCTTTTGGAATATCTGGTCTGTTCTGTGAGGAGCTAAGTCCAAACCTTCCAAACAAATCAATAAACACTGGACCAAAGGGGCAAAGGGGAAAGATGAGCTGCAGGAATTGCCAGGGAAGTCTGAGGAAATATCTGAGCTGATCAACAGAAGCAGCTCAGCTTGGAGGTACAGCACACAATTCCTGGCCAAGCTGGGGATCCTGCAGATGTGAAGTCACAGACCACCAGTGGACAGAAAGTCACAAATCCTGCTGGTGAAGGATCATCCTAAACAAATTATGAGCCATGTCAAAATTTTGTCTCTGAGGGAAACAATTCCCCTGATTTCCATGAAACAAAACCTAAAAATTTGCATTTATCCTGCTGGCACCATGCTGAAAAGCTGATGTGCTTATCAGTATACTGGCCCCTTCTTTCCTAGCTGTTTTGTTTATTTATTACCCTCTTCATATGTAGACCTGAAACTGAATATGATGGGAAGGGGCAGAGGTTTGTCTTCCTCTTCACAGGAATATAATATATCACTGTCCCCTGGAGTCCAGCACACTTGATCTTGAATTACAGCCACTCAGTCCAAGCAGCAAATAATTCAAATGACCCATCTTTACTGAGATTATCCTTGTGTGGAAAGGTAATTTACTGTATGTCACAGAGACTGTAGCCCTTCTGGCTTTCTTTTCTTAGGTGTTTTGCTTTTTATACTGCAGAATCCAGACATGCAAATCTGATTTCTGTGACTGGAGCTTTTCCTGCTCTGCTTAGCTGCTATGAAGTCCCTGACTCTGCCAATTATCAAAAGAATTTGCAGCTTGGGAGCAGATTCCATAAAACATTTATCTTGATTCAGGGAGATCTGTAGCCACTGTACAAGTGGATATTGCAGGAAAACCTTTGTGGAGCTGGATCATTAATTTCAACCAAAGAAAAATTATATCAGAAGGTGGAGAGGGGCTTTTCAAAATAGGAACAGGCAAATACTGGTAAAATGATCAGAGGTCATGCATTTCAAGGACCTGGTTAACTCTAAATATGATGCTGGAGTTCTTCATGTCTCTGTTAGAACAGTGCAATGAGTTCCCAGTTGAAGAAATCAAGAGAGTTTTAATGACCTTTAAAAAATATTTTCTGTGGGGTTAGCACACATTGTCATGTAGCAATACAGAAAATCTATAGCCAAATTTGTTGGATTATGCTTTCAACAAGATCTCTATTTTAAATCTTGTCCATTCTGATTTTGGGTCTCCTTTACTGTTTTGTGCACTTTGATTACAACAGACTAAATCTGCATTCCATATTAATTATTACATACAATAATATGGCCTTGAATAAATACATCTTTATTAAACTGCACTTTGTTAAAAAAAAAAAAATCCTGGTTACTTTATTTATGCTAAATTATATCTGGTTCTAGTCTTGTGTGTTGTGAGCTCCATATACAGAGTATAGAATATTCTTCTGGAATTTAACCAGTTAACTTTGGCTATGGGATTAACTTTTAGTATTATTCTAAAGCCCTGTTTGTATCTCACTGACAAAATGATGGTGTTACTGAGGGCTAAGCTGGCTACATAAATTTATGTACTTTCATTTGAACAACAGAAAGGTGGAGCAGCCTAAAAATTCATGGTGCTGAATTTATTAATTTATTTTTGAGGTTCACCGTTACAACCCAGAAAGCAATTTAATGATTTTATCAATTTACAATTTAGCTACTGAAAAAACCTCATCAGATAAACCCAAAGCTAGCTTGTGATGACATACACAGATCAAAGCCTTTATATCTTACAATAACAAAGAAAGCTTACTTTAAACATTTTGTTTGATAGCACAAAAGTGATATTTCAAAGCTGTTCTCAGGCTACAGAAATCCTGAGCACGCTCCAGCAATACAAAAATTGTATTTTTTCTCTGTCCACAGCAAAGTTGAGGATGGGAATCAAAGATTTTCTTTGAAATATTATTTGTATTTTTTTTCACTGCACTTCAGGAAATGATATTGGTCCTTGCATTTGTTTATTTTAATTATTCTACAGGGAGTTTACACAGCTGTTGCACCAACAAAATCAGCTTATATATCCATCAAATATTACTCATTTTCATAACATTATTAAACACTTTTATCAAGCTACATAAAAATTTAAATACTTCCCAAATTTGAATATGCAGCTGTAAGTTTTGTGCCTGGCTCTGATGTGAGGTGATCCAGGTCAGAGTATCTCACCACTCCTTTTGTGAAAGATGTCATGATTTATTCTCTGTGTTAAAATCTCTTGTTCTTTAGAAATTATTTAGTTGACATTTTCTCTGGATATGAGATTGCTATGCACAATATCTTAAAGCTGTGCCACTCAGAGTAAATGTGTTTTGGGGATTATCAGGGTGCATTTTCATAACTGGATTCTTTGTCTCAAGGGTTTTGGTTTTTTTTTGCTTGACCTCCTCCCTCCTGTTTCTTTGAGCAAGCATTAGTGCTCATGCAGCTCTGCACAAATCATCAAACCAGAAATGCACCCTCCAAAAATCAAATGGTTTGATTTCATGGAAATCACCTCAGGGTGATTGTGTGAAAGCAGGAGCAGGAGGAATGTTGGGATGTGTCTGAACCCTGGACACAGAGGATTTCAGGCTTTCTGTGCTGACAGGGACTGATCCTCAAAAATCCACTGCACTCGACCTGAGGCTTCCAAAATTGAGTGATAACACTGAGATTGGGAGTGTGAAGTTGAATAGAATTGTGTTATACCACAGGGTGAAAAATTTAGAGTTTGGGGGGATTGGGATATAGTAATGTATATGTAACAAGATAGAGGTTTTAGAGTGTAGTCTTCTCCTTCTCCTTCTCCTTCTCCTTCTCCTTCTCCTTCTCCTTCTCCTTCTCCTTCTCCTTCTCAAGTTTGAGTGATTTTGTGTGATCGGTTGAAAAAATCCAGAGTGCAGAATGTGAATGATTAGTTATTGGGTTAGAAGAAAAAATAAATTAGTTAGCATCTCATAATTGGGTAGTTTAGACTTAAAAATACCTTCAAGACTGAGCTCTGTGCTCCATTTTCGCTCTGGTACCTCAGCATGTAGAAGCACTCATGGTCAGTGAAGCTGTAAAATAGGTAAGGAACAATAAACATGCAAGTCCCAACAAGAATTCTGTCTCTTGTGCTTTTAATCCTGACCCTGAGAAGAAGAACCAGGTAAAGCCAAGGGGTTCATCTCAGAGATGGCCCCTTCAGGAGACAGAGGAGGCTGGGACTGGCTCCTCAATTTCTTCTGAGTTGTTTTTTGAACCTTTGCATGTTGGTTCCTTTAAAAATGTGGGCATGGGGCTCACAGATCTATGGTGGTCCCATCACGGGGCCTTCTTTGGACCTGAGTATGAGAGAGCAATTTAGAATTCCCAGGCTGTGCACATTCTTGAAAACAGAGGTTATGATGTCATTTGAAGGGAAAAGTCTGATCCAAATGTATTTTCATTTCATTTCAGATCATACACTGCAACTTCTTCCCTGCTCTGCTGTGCCAGCACATATGATTCTAAATATGTGTTTCTTTATTTGCTGACCCAAACCTACATCATTTAGTGCCTTAGCAAAATTCCTCTCCTGGGATCTGTGCCAAATATTTAAACTCAGGGATCTTATCTGAAGTATCCGGGAAAAAAAGCGAGTTAACATTTGGATTTGTGGAAACAATATTTAGTTGGTAATAATGTAGCTTCTATGAGTATAATTTTGCATGCAAAGAGCAATGAGTCAAGTTGCAAAAAAGAGCTTTGAAAAATAGGGAGACTTTGTGTCAACATATATTATTAATTCTGTAGATAATAATACTTGTTTTCAATAATTCATGGCCTGCATTCAATTTCGTGGGATCCCAGTGTTTTCTGAGAGAATCTCACTCCCTGGCAAGGGAGGGATGAACAGAACAGAGGTTCACGTGTGGAAAATTATCCATTTTTACAACCTGCTGGGGAAGCCAATACGTGAGGAGCAGGACAAAAATCCATTTGGAGCCTTCAGACAGTTCAATATGTAATTCTGGTGATATTATAGAGTTCTTTAGCTCCAGTTTCTGTACTGATTTATCAGAGCTATGAGATTGCAGTTAGTTATGGGTGCACTACATCTATTTTTCTTCAGAGCTATATCCTTAATTGCATTTCTACCCAATACATTCTTGTCATTTGTGAGAGAAGCTGTTGTTTTCTGCATGAAAAGTTTGTCAGGGTGGCTGTGGAGTAGCAGATCAAGCCAAGCCTGAGCACCAGGGAGCTCCCAAGGGCAGGGACTGGTTACAGCAGGGTCTGGGAGCTCTCCCAGTTGGAAAGGACATCCCTGCACTGGGCAGTCCTGGAGCTGGCCCTGAGCCTCCCCTTCAGGGGGGATGTGCTCAGAACTCTCTCATATTTCACCAGAAAATTCCCTCTTTTAGTAAAAAGTCAAATACTGAGAATTAAGCTCCAGGAATTTATATTCCTTGAGCCAAATAATTTTTTTTTTTCTCTTGCCTCCTCGCCCCTCACTGCACTGTCCTGGACCATTCCACTCAAGGGCAGAGTCTATAACCCCCACTTGTGGTGAAAATACAAAAGAATCCAAGCTTCTGTGTTTAAAAAAATCGTTATTTTTAAACCAGTGGCATAATTTATGGGTAGCTGAGGGACAGGAGGGTGAATTTTAGCATTACTCTCATGAAAGATGGATATGCTTCATCCTACCCATTCATCTTCTTGAACATTGGCTCATTTTACCCTTTCACTTTGAGGCTGTCAGAACCAGGAGAAAAATTCTATTCTGGAAAAGCAGAATGGAAAGGAATTAGGTAACTCCTGGGCACTGCCAGGTTGGAATGGAAGGGCTTTTCAAGGACCATCCACACATGAATAGGATTACCTTGGATGCACTGGTGACCAGACATATTTTTAGCCTTTGGCAGAGGAGAATGGGACCTCTGAAAACAGCGTGACTGCCACTCAGAGTGTGAGAATCAATTCACAAAACATTACAGAGAGGGAGCTGAAACTTTGGAGATGGGCAGTCTCATATATTTCTTTTTTTCCCTACTTATTTAAAGATCATAAAATAACAGCTTCCAAATGAGTATCAAATCAAATTCTGCCTGCTGCCACTCCCCATTTATGTTGCATTGATTTTGAAAGGAAGAGGTTTATCCTCATTTGGGTCAAGCTGGGGGTCCTGGTGAGAAATCAGAGCTGTGAACTGAGCAACGAGTTCTGAGAAGCAGGGATTGACCAAAATTTAAAACTGAAATGGTGTCCCTGCCACGGGAGAGCTTGGCTGATGTTAAAAATGGCAATCTTCAAAAGGAATTTTAGCTCTCTTTTGGAATTCTGCCTCTTTTTACAGCAACATTGAATCATTGCCACTGATTTGTGAACTAAGCTCTGTGTGCTTAAAATATCTGGGATCTGCTAAAATCTGTGACAAAGCAGAATTCTCTAGGCTTGACTGCAGGTTTAGGTTTCAAGTACCTCCTGCAAATGCAATGTCACTCCTAGTGCCAGGTTCATGAGCCTAGGTGGCATCAAACAGACATCTGAGTAGGTGATTGAATTAAATCCATGCATATTTTTAATGTCTTTCACAAAGAGATTATTTTTAAGCCTGAGTGTTTTCAGACCCCCTTAAAACAAGGCAAAAGTGAAACAATAATAAAAGAAAAAAAGAGACAAAATTAGAAAGCATTTTAATTCTCATGGGAACTAAAGTCTTAAAATACTTTAATTAACTTCTGTTCATCTGCCTTTATTTTTATTTTTCTGAATATCGCCACATATGGACACCTCATAAAGAGATTTATCCCATCATAAAATCTGAATACACCAAGAATAGACAGGATGGGCTCCTCTCTGAAAATGCTGTTCTTCTACACTGACTGCAAAGGGAGTGTAAATGAGCAAGTGTTTAAATCTTAAATTACACAACATATGTGATACAAAATTAAGGTGAAATGAATGCAATATTGAATTCAGATTTTTGGATAAACGTTCAAAACTAGGGTTTGTTTTAAATCCCAATTTCTAGGAAAGTCAATTGGACTTAAATGAAAAATTCTTTTCACAAAAACTCTTTTTGTACCTGACAATAGTTTTATACATGACAGTAGTTATTCTCTATTTCTTCTCTGACCTGCTAATAAAATTTCTGGACCAGCCCTGTTCCTTTTTATATCAGCACCATACAAGACAAAATAACTGGTTTAATTTTTATTCTCTAAGAGCTGTTTGTAACAGGATTTATGAATAGTGATAAATAGAGTAGATGACAAATTTTCATGTTGTATTTATTAGCTTATTAACTGCTGTACAGTATGGAAATGTGAAAAAAATACCAAACCTGAATAATGGTTTAGGGCTGGTTTTAGTTTTGACTTCTGTAGCACAGAAATGGACTAGGTTTGTCCAAATATAATTTATAAAGTGGCAGAAGTTGCTAGGAGAAGAGATTCCACAGAATTTCCTTTTCAATTCAACTTGTGAAAGAGCATAAAAGGGATATCATTTGCTGTTAAATGTGAGCTTTCTCACAAAGATTTTTCAATGTGTGTGGGTGAGTGCAAGAGGGGACAAAAAATGTTTTAGCAACTGTTAAAGCACTTTAGGTAGGTTGCTTTGTTTACTGATGCTTTTTCAAATATATTAATATATTAAAAGTTGGAAATGCTGAGGAGAAAACACCTACACAACTTTTCTCCTCCCCTTTCCCTGAGTCCTGTGAACATGAAATGAAAGTATTGAAAGAATTGATTCCTATTTGAAAAGTCAAGGGCCTTTTTTAAAAATAGTATCAGCCTCTTAAAAACCCATTCATTGACACGGATCTGAGGGGTCTCAGTAAGGAATTTAGTTATGAATAAATGCATGAGGCTTTCCTCTGCAAACACCTGAGCCAAGAGGCCTGGAGTAAATATTGAAAATGTGCTTGCTGTAATCTGTAGCTTCTAACGGGGTAAGGAAGAGGCATTTCCTACATTTTCTCCTGCAGCCACACAGAAAATAAATCAGCCAAGGCACAAGGCTTGTTTGTGCTCCTTTTTGCTGCACTGACTGATGTTTTATATCCCACTGATCATTAGGCAGAAGGCACCAGAGGTGGATCTCATAAAAAGAAGTAATAGGGATGTATTTTTTTGTCTCTCTGGAAGAAATCCAGATGATTTAAAAAGCCCACGTGTTGCTTGCACCTGCCACATGTGGTTTCATGACCAAGCAGAGGATGCCATTTATAATTGGCATTAGAGCTCATTAGAGCAGAATTTGCTCTCATCTTCTTTCAGGGATTTGGACCCTAAATCCCAGGGTTTTGTCTAAATCTCTCTGAAAGATTCCCTCTTGCCTCCTGAGCCACTTCTGAGCTGTCACTTTAACCTCTCTCTGCACTTAAGTGTGATTTTCCTTTTTACAGAAGAGATAATGATGGTTGTTTCTCATGCCATTCTCAAACAGGTCTCTGGTGCAACAATCCTGGGGTTTTTTTTGTTTTGTTTTTTTAATAACAGATGATCAACAAGATCTGTACAAATCCTTCAGAACTCCTTCCTCTTTTGTTATTCAGCTCAGTTTTTGGTGCAGATGGAATGCCAGACTCTAATCAAGATGTTTGCATGAGGTTAGATGGAAAAATAGGCATTAACCTGTATATAACACTGAAATATCCCATTTCCTAGTCTGCTTTTCTCCACTAGTAAAGGTTTCTCCTTTCAGAACTGAACCACTGTAAACACAAAGCATAGAAAGCCTAAATATAAATAAAGAGAAACATTTGTTTTTTCACAGTCTTCAAATCATCACTCCAGCTGTCTCAGACACCTATTTTAACAATTATATTCCCATTTGGTCAACAGATAAATGCAGGAAAAGGGATTTAGAGAAGCAGGTTGTGAATGAACAAGCTCTGTTGGACTCTCTGGTACCTTGCCTGCTTTTTGTGGGAGGGTAGATGGAATTAGAAAAACACCATGCCACAGCAAAAGGATGTGAAATGTGCCCAGCCAGTGAATATCTGCTGGGCACCACAGGGCAGTGGGGAATTGCCCTGGGGTTTGGAAAACTGGGATGCCCTCAGTTGGGTGTCAGCACCAGCTTGGTGAGAGAATCTCCAGATCACTCCCCTTTAGCAGGTTTTGATGGGGTGGTTGTGTCCCAGAGCACAGAAACTGAGTTTTATTTGCATGAAACTAACAGGAGGCTCCACCTCATCCACAAAGTCGATACTCATCTACTGATCTTTTTGTGTTAAATTAAAAACTCTTCTATTGAGTGCTCTCCCTGACATTTAGCCCAGAGATCCAGCCTTGACACAGTCTGGAACAACCCCCAAATACACAGACACTGAGTGCTCAGCACAATTCCCACTCAGCCCCCACTCCTGGGAGCCCAGTGCTCCCTACAAGCATAAATCCATATGTAACACATGCCAGGAAGGTTTGGAATATTGCTCTGTTTGCAAAACCTTTCCCCAGGCATTGCTCATGAAAAGAACTCCAGGACAGCAGAAAGATAAACACAGATGTTACACCGAGGTTTTGCTCTGCTGGGATCCCCTATATTTATCACAGAACTTGTTTTTCTCTCTTCCAGGTTCCACTGATATAATCACAGCTGAAAGCACAGCACCTTAGCCCCAAGATTTTTCCAATTTTGCCTGATCCTGAAATGAATAATTTGTGAGTTTCTGAGCCATCTCCTTCATTCCACCTCAAGAAATGTTATGAAATAAAAAATCACTTCAGCATCCCATGACGTTCCCAGTCCACTTCTATTTTTTAAGTGATTCCTACATTTAATTGCACTGTTTTGCAGGGACAAAATGTATTTTGTTCAACTCCATCTTCCTGTGGAACATTATTCACCTCAACCTATGACAACCTTCAGAGTTTTTACCACTTTGCCATGACTCAAAATTCTGCTTCTTTTGCAGGGGCAGCCTCCCATCTGTTTTGCTATTGGAACTCAGAGGCAAAGTACAGAGCAGGGGCTGGGGGATATCAAAAAAGGGAGGAAAAGCTGAATATTTCAGTGTAATCTCCCTTTATTAGATGTAAGGTCAGTTGCTGTACAAGCAGAGGAGCTGCCCCTGTTCCCTGTGTGAATGCCAAGACCTGCCAGCTTCAGAAGCTGGTAGTTCACAGAGGAATCTCTGTTTTGATAAAGTCTATATTTTTGTGGAAAACAATTTCTTTTTTTCATTTTTCTTTTTTTTTTTTCTGAGAAAAAATTGTTTCTACTCTTTCACCTTGCACAGAAAATAGAAATAGATTTTCCAGAAATTGGATCCTTACAGTGAAGTAATTAATTGAATCTAAACCCTTCATTTTCCAGTTCTCATAGAGACACTTCAATTTGTTATTTCAACTATTTTTTGAAACAGAGAGGAATGTTAAAATGAAGCAATTAAATTTACTGAAACTATACATTGACCACATATGAATGACAACTTCTGCTTTACATTTTTACATATCTATTAAATAGATACATAAATATATTAAAAATTATATTCACTTGTGATAGCAGGTGTAAATACTTTCAAAATATGGAGATATTTTTGTTCATATTTACAGGTCAAACTTCTGGCTGGGAAAAGTCACCCAGAATTCAAAATCACCTTGGGAGGTTCTTGGCTCCTGCTAAAGGTACTTGATTTACTTTGAAGACACAGAAGTTACTGGGGAGAGAACCCAGATCTTTTGGAATGATTACAGAATTTTAATTCTGAAGGATTTTAATTCTGGTTTGAAATAGCACTGGATATCATTGCTGCCTTTGTTCTAATAGGAGCAATATAAAATGCAAGTTTTTGAAAGCACATATTTCAGTGTTTGCTCTGGCAGTCATTTTAGTACAGGTATGTTGCAGGAAATAACAGTAAATTAAATAATTGGTAGCTTTCCCATATGGCAAGGTTTTATTTATTCAACAATCTAAACTAATACCTTCATAATAAATACAAATGCAAAGGTATGTATATGATATATTCTGTAATATTCAAGTTCTTTAATATTTGTGTAATTCTTTTAATGATTCCTAAAATCTCTTGTTCTTAGCCAGTGGTGCTTTGGTTAGGAACTCTTATCTCCATCTGAATTTAGATTGTGATGGCTCTGTGTGCCTTTGGAATCAATATTTTCTTCAAAGGAAGCTTTTTTTTTTTGTCCCTTTCATCTTGTAGCTGTTTTGAAGAAAGAAAAACAAAAAAAAAACCCAAAAAACAACCTTATTTGGAGTGAAGAAAGCATTCTAAATTTTAAAATATTGATGTAAATACTGCAAGGTGCTGGTGTTCCACACTGCCCACTGTGCACAGGACTGGTTTTGTCCATGTCTAATCTCTTGAGCATCAAAAGTCTCAGACTGCTGCAGAAGGGGCTTTATAAAGGAGCTGGATGACACAATTCAAGTTATAAAATATAATGACAACATCCACTTACAGCTCAGGAGCTGAACTTAAGCCTTTTTCACTCTCACTCTCTCATTTTTATCTGCATGTATCATTATCTTCTATACAGAGCTACAATTTCTGAAGAAATGCCCGATTTTGATTCCTTTGTATTTTCCTGTTGGCATTTCTTTATTCAAGGCACTTTACACTTCAGAGAGTGAATCAGACACTTTAAACAACCAGGCTGGCTGCTCATACATTTCCTGAGCCTTATTTGCTGTCTCTAGATACAAAATAAGTTGCTGCAATAGCTTTATTGTCAAGAAGGAAGACTCCTGAAGCTTTAGCCTTACTTTTCCATTCTCCTGACAGGAGTTTAATATTGCTCTGATTCTTTGGATGCCTTAAAAGGCACAGAAAATTCAAGAGGAGATGCAGCTGTGTGGCACAATTAGGAAATATGGATTTTTCCTTTGCAGGAACTTTGTCCATCCTGGTTCTGAGACAGGGGTCAGTGGTGGGCCTGGCAGTGCTGGGGTAATTTTTGGGCTCAATGATTTTTTTCAGCCTAAAGGATTCTATGATTCCATGGTTTGGATCACCACTACTATAACAGCACACTCCCAATTTTTTTAAGATTTAAGTCCTCCAGCACAGAACTTCCCCTTGAAATTATCCTTGGCAAACCAAAGTTAAAAATTTCTCTTTCTGCCAGGTCTGTGAAGAGCATATAACTGCAGAAAACTATTGTGTCCTCATTTACTGAAAGGAAAGTTCTGGACAAATATCCAGTGCTCCTATAAGAACTCACAGATTGTAAATTGTGAGTAATTGTACCTTTTATACCTATAAAACAATGCATTTGTTCTACAATATTTGCTAAACTTTTTCATAACTATATTAAAAGTTCCATTACTACATTTTTACAGTTTAAAATCAGATGATATCATGTTTCTTTTATCTCTCCATCTACATACATCTAAATCGAAACCTTCTAAACTCAGACCTTAGAGCCCTTCTCAAAAAGTCAGTAATTAAAATTTAAAATTGTTGCGTCATAAAACTGCACTAATGGGTAGGAATATTCCAATACTTCAGAGTCCACTGATGATTCAGTGGTGTGCCCTTGTCAAACTGCAGTTGAAAACTGCAGCTTTTCATTAAAAATAAATATCTATACCCTCACATCATAGCAAATATACCATGTGATGTTTTCTTCCTGATATATCCGGATGCTTCCTTCAAAAGCAAGGAAATAATAAACCCAAACAAGATTTCTGGGCCAGGATCTAAAGGACCTAGTCCTGAAAGCGTGGATGGGAATTTTCAGCCCGAATCCATGGATTGAAAGCAGCATTAAAACAAACCCCAAGATTATTCCCTTATTCAAAAGTGTCCTTCTCCACTCCATTGCTAAAACCTTTGTTTGCAACTCTAAATGTAAAGAACTCCTTTTTCCCCTGCCTCTAGCAGGAATTAGAGACAGAGCCTTTCAACTGCTCTCTACAGTTGCAGAAAATTACAAATGAGAGCAAGTCACAGTCCCTTCAGAAATAATGAGAAATTGAGGTTATTTTGGGATTATATTGACGGGAGAAGGCTTTGATATTTTTGTACCACTGTAAATCTAAACTTGTCTCAATTCCAGTGCTTGAGCATGAGGAGGATCACTCCAATTAACTGTGTTAATACCAGCATGGAAACATCAGCTGGAATTTTATCCCCTTTCTCCACCAAGACCTAACCTGCAGTCCAGTAAATATGTTTTAATTATCCACAGCAAGAAAATGGGGCTGAGGGAAGGTATTGACTCCTTGAAGGAAGAAAAAAAGTAAAGTAGATTGACAAAGAAGTAAAGGGGAGAATCAGAAGAAACATGAAAAAAGAGATGTAAAAAAAAGACAAATGATGAAAACTAAGCATAAATGAACTTTTTATATGGCTCCAAGAAGGCATTAAATCAGTTTATTCCACTTGAGTGTAGGAAACTTGGATGGAATGTCAGTTCCCAGAAAAAATGTGCACATTTCATGATTGTTAGGCAAAATGAGGATCTACAGTTTTGGAACCACCTTAAAAATATAAAGGGTTTTGTTGTTTTTTTTTTTCTTTTTTTTCCATTATTTTACCTAAGTTCACCTTCCATTCTGGTATATACAAATAACGGATGGTTCATATCCACTACTTAGAAAATACTCAGTATTTTTTATTAGCAGAAAGCAAGACATGAGAATATGAATCCTAAGGTCAAAAATTACAAGACTACAAGACAAAATGAGAAGACTGAGGATTCTCAAAAAAGGAAATTCTTTTAAAAATTTTAATACTTAGAAAGTAGTCACATGTGTTCATGTATATTTTTTTGCCTTTTTTTTTTTTTGGTCATATCCAACACATATCTAGCAAAACTGATTACTCACCACATTTAAAAACGATCATTAACTACACTGGGGACCAAAGAAGGATGAATAATTCAAGAAAAAAATGTATAAATTAATGCTTGAAGATATTGGGTTTTTTCACATCCTTCTCTAGAAGTAGCAATTCTCTTTTAATTGTACTATTCTTTTAAAGAAAAAATGCAGTAGGAAGTGGAAAAAAAATACACCTCAGAATAATCAGGGAAGTCAATCTAATGGAGAAAAAAAAGGAGTTTTCTTCCTTATTTTCCAGTGTGCTTAATTAAATGCCTTCCTGAAGATTTTAAAGCATTTTAGCTCATGTATATCTTTGCAATTTCAGTGTCAACCCAGTTAAAGAGCCTCTAACTTAACCCTGGTAGGAAGCTCCTGCTTTCCTGTAGCCCTCTGCCACTGAGGCTGAGTTAAATATTCCCTCTAGAACAAATTAGAGCACAGAACATGACAAGCCCTCCACTAGAAGCCCTGGAAACATCAACAGAAATTCTGTTTTATTTGAGGGCTGAATTGCCAACAGAGCTGCCCTGCTCTTTTCTGTCTGCAGGAATGAAGGATTCAGGGAAATATCAGATCCTTCCCTAAACCCCAACAATAATTAGCTCATCATTATTGCCCTTGTCACTCCACATTGGTTATGATAAATGCACAGAAATATTTTTGTCAGTAAGGAATTCTATAGGAATGGCACAATTTCATTTTGAGTCAATATCCTTTTCCAAATCATGACATTTGGGGCTGAATCCACAACAGGATCCTTTTGTGGGTACTTGCCCAGCAGAAAGGCAGCATTTTGCCAAAAGTAGTTCTGCAATTCAATATTTACACACAGCAGTGTTGGTGTAGCATGATGCTAGACAGCTTCCTTTCTACCTCCAAACAGCATAAAAGCTCATTATTTAAAACCAGTTGATTAAAATCTGTCTGCACTTTTAAAAAATAGAATATGCATGAACTGATTTTGCTTGAGTTTGTTCAATTACCTCTATTTATAAATCAATGCATAAAATTGCATAATATGTTTAAAAAGTCAAATAAACACTTAATATTTGCCTTTGGCTTTCTGAGGGGAGGTTGCCCAGTAACAGAAATTCCTTATTTCTACTTCTGAGAGGAGGCAAATTTGTCTCATAAAATGAAACCTAAATATTGGTGGAAAACCAGTGACCAGCATGGCACCAAGCTCAGGGGAGATAATCTAAATCAGCTGCCTGTGACTGGATTTCATCATTATCAACAGCTGTTATCATTTTCCACTTAGACATGGTTGGCAATCTCTGGCTCACCTAGAGAAATGAATTTGGATTTGCCAGCTCAGGGAGCTGCTGGTGTCCAAAATTACAGGATTATTACAGGAATGTTGTACACTTCCCCTGCCAGGCAACATTAATGACAAAAGTGGCTTGGAACACTGACTGCTCGGTGGTGTAAGCTGGGATTCAATCACCCTTTAATTAATTAGTAGTCTTTACTTTGGGGAACTGCAGCAAAATGTGCAAAATTAGCAGTAACACACACACACAGACTCAATCAGCTCCTTAGCCTACTCGAGTTGCAGAGCTGCTGATTTTTTAAATATAGATAATATGGAAAGCAAAGAAAATGAGGCTGTCACAGTGCAAAAATAAGCACCAAGCCTACCTTCCAGCAAATAATGAAATTGTGAATGCATTTTCCAGGCATCCAGAAGTTAATACTCTTCAGTGCTTTCTCTGTACTTCATCTTCTTGAGCACTGGTAAAATATATCCTCTATTATATATGGAAAATGATACAAATTAAACCAAGTATCTTCATTTGGCAGTAGCCTACATCATGCTATATGGGCTAGACAGAAATGACTTTGGTATTTAAATAAGCACATAAATTATGACTTAATAAATGCTGAGAAGAACGAATTCCAGGGTTCAAGTCGGGAAACAAAATTTTGCCACCTCTGTTCCAAACAACTTGAAGAGTTCGAGTCTAACTTTAATTTGCCTTCAGTGGCATTCATGGAAACTAAACATGGTTGTTTCAGGATGTTTCAGCACTCCTCTGACCTGTGCTATGGATCTGACAAGACACCATCCATGTAGCCCAATTAGCCATGGAATTAAGGGAGCTTCCACTTCTGCCGTTATTGACCAGGCACTTCAGCCTGCCATTGATGTGAGGAAAAAAAAGTAAAATGCTCTTTTTGTTACAATGCACCCAATCTCACAGCATCACAGAATTTAAAGAGGAATTAGGTTCCTGGTGTTATTTCCTGGGTTAGGAAATTGCTTTTGCAGTCACTCAGAACTACAACTTTAAAACTGGTCGCATTCTCATCAAGCAGAAAATCCTGTTTTTCTCCTCCTACAAATCACTGACATGATCAGTGGCTGAGGAAGCCTCCAGAAGAGCAGCAGGATGTGATTCCTGCTGGGAAACCCCTGGCACATTGTTCTTGATGCCCTCGGGCACCAGGGCAGTGAGCACAGCCCCCAGAACTGAGAGTTCTTCCAGGGCTGGGGATGCAGACCCTGGGCAGTCACAGTGTGTGATTCCTGGAGCACAAATGGCATGCCCAAATCTGTTTTAATGCACTGTCTCATCCTACTCTACCCTTCCTGGGGCTATTTCCAGAAAATTTGGGTTAGAACTAATTCCTGCTGCGAGCAGCTTCAAAATTCTGACTTCTTTATTACACAGAATCCAGGAGAAAAGGCTAGTGGCTTCCAAGAATTCAAGTGAAACATGGACAAACAGTCCTTTATTGTTACCAGTACTAAAGCATAAGGCCAAACTCTAGAGTGTTTGTTAAAACATGTTCAAACTCTAGAGTGTTTGTTTTGCAGCTCACTCCTGTCCAAGACAATTGGCCATTTTATTTTGTTTTCCTCTACTCATGTAGATCTTGTTCTTCCATTTACCTCTTCTATTTAATTATCCTGCATCATTATGCTCCCTTTCAAGTCAAGAGCAATTTGAAAAGTCTGCAGCAGTGGTTGGCAAGTTTCTACTACATTTAGAACACCAAAAAAAAGTAAAAGAAGAAGAGAAAAAAGTAATTACACAACAATTTCATTGAAGTCAATAAGGCCATTCTTGGCACGAAGTGTTACTCAAGATTAAAGATAGCAGATGTCTGCTTTAAGTCACAGTCTCCTGTTAAACACTGCACAAGAACACTAAATATTGTAAAGGTTAAAGACTTGAATTTATCACAAGTTTATTATGGGAGCATGAATACTTTTACAACTGTAACCCCATAACAATATACACACTATATTGAGTACTAACAGCACCAGCGCTGCAAATGTCAATTGGCTCATAAATAATTTATCTCAGTTTCATGTGTACATGAATTTAATTGTTTAGACTAATCAAATTTCCCCAAGATGCTGATTATCAGGGGCAGTGGTGTGCTGGCTGAAAATATGTCAATTCTTGGTCTAGAAGAGCTATAAAGGACAAGTTTTGAAACAAGTCAGGGCTCAGTAGAGAAGTTCCATGGACAGCAGATAGAGGAGAGCACACAGTGCTGGCTGTGCTGTAGGGATGGGATGCTCTGGATGCTCTGGAATGTCTGGGGATGTCTGTGAAGGAGAGCACCCAGGGCTGGCTGTGCTGTAGGGATGGGATGCTCTGGATGCTCTGGAATGTCTGGGGATGTCTGTGAAGGAGAGCACCCAGGGCTGGCTGTGCTGTAGGGATGGGATGCTCTGGATGCTCTGGAATGTCTGGGGATGTCTGTGAAGGAGAGCACCCAGGGCTGGCTGTGCTGTAGGGATGGGATGCTCTGGATGCTCTGGAATGTCTGGGGATGTCTGTGAAGGAGAGCACACAGGGCTGGCTGTCCTGGCACAGTGGGATGTCTGGGATGCTCTGGAATGGCTTGGTGTGTCCATGAAGGAAAGCACACAGGGCTGGCTGTCCTGTAGAGACAGGATGCCTGGGAATATCTGGGTATGTCCATGAAGGAAAGNAAGAGCACGCAGGGCTGGCTGTGCTCTAAGGATGGGATGCTCTGGAATATCTGGGTATGTCCATGAAGGAAAGCACATAGGGCTGGCTGTCCTGTCGGGATGGGATGCGCTGGAATGTCTGGGTGTGTCCTTACAGGAGAACACACAGGGCTGGCTGTCCTGGCACGGTGGGATGTCTGGGATGCTCTGGAATGGCTGGGTGTGTCCATGAAGGAAAGCACATAGGGCTGGCTGTCCTGTCGGGATGGGATGCGCTGGAATGTCTGGGTGTGTCCTTACAGGAGAACACACAGGGCTGGCTGTCCTGGCACGGTGGGATGTCTGGGATGCTCTGGAATGTCTGGGTATGTCTGTGAAGGAGAGCACACAGGGCTGGCTGTCCTGTAGGGATGGGATGCTCTGGAATGTCTGGGTGTGTCCATAAAGAAGAGCACTCAGGGCTGGCTGTCCTGTAAGGATGGGATGCGCGGGATGTTCTGGAATGGCCGAGTGTGTCCATACGGGAGAACACGCAGGGCTAGCTGTCCTGTAGGGATGGGATGTCCAGGATGCCTGGGAATGGCTGGGTGTGTCCATGAAGGAGAGCACTCAGGGCTGGCTGTCCTGTAGAGATGGGATGTCCGGGAATGGCTGGGTGTGTCCATGAAGGAGAGCACGCAGGGCTGTTTGTCCTGCAGGGATGGGATGTTTGGGATGTCCGGGATGCCCAGGAATGGCCGGGTGAGCCTGCCCCGGATGGGCAGCAGCACGTTCAGTGCATTGTAGTCCTGCTCCACCAGATGGCCCCAAGCACATACATTCACCCCCCAAAAAATTCCCAGATGAAATATTTGACACAACTTTATTGAACGGCAACGGCTGAAAGTCGCTGATGTGTTAATGTTTAGAACTGTTTAATTAGGCACAATCAGGAGCCAGTTGTAGGCACCTGTACAGTGACTAAAGAGAAGCATTAACGATTTGCTTTTATAAATGTTTTAAATACAATATCCAGGGCAATTAAGATGTGCATGGCTGCATCATGCTGATTGAGGTTTTTAATTCCTTTGGAGTTTTATTTCCCGAAGTTCCTTTTGTCCATCAGAGTACCAATAACTACTTAGGAAAGAGACCAGCAGCAATGAATATGGGACAGCAGCCAAATCAAATAATAATGAGAAATTCCCATTGCCATACACATCTATGTAGACATGTACAGAATAAATACAATTATCTCAGTCTTGACTCTGTTTTTTTTTAACAAAACCTTCCACGACTTTGGAGCTCCTCTAGAGCTGAACCTACAGCCAAGGGCTGTGCACTGCATCTGGGTGTGCAGCACAGATCAGACCGTGCACAGGGAATGTGTGTGCAGGAAAGGAAGGGAAAATAGAGCTTTTCCCCATTGTGACCTAGATTTAAATATTCAAACAGGCAGAAAAAGAAGTGGTAAAAGGTAAAAAGAAAAAAATACTGACAGAAGGCAGTCTAAGAAAGAGCTAAAAGAGTCCTTCATTATATCTTTGAAAGAAGAATTAGCTTGTTTGGTGGACTGTAATTGCTAAAGAATAAAAAGCTACCCTGGTGTGTCAGGCTGGATTTTAGTGTTTCTTTGGCCAGCAGTTTTTGCTTAAGCATCTGGTTGTCTACAGACTCAGGCAATGGAAAACTGGAAATGTTTTCCCTCCAGACATATCCTAATGTGGATCTTAACCCACATCAGTTTCACGTCCTGTGACAAATCTGAGTGTAAATTACTCCAAAATGAAAGGATCATTCAACATCCCTGGAATTATTTCACTTTTCTGTGTTGTGTGGGGACTCCTGCCTGGTTTCAAAGTTTCAGGTGAACTTCCACCTGTTTGTCATGCCCCTTCTGCTGCAAGCTTGCTATTTTCCACAGCCTTTTGGCAGGATGAAGTTTACTTGCTTTGAAAGAAAAATCAAGTTTTTTTAAGCTCAGTTTATCATGAGCTGCAAGATTTTGCCCCAAGGCAGGTAAGAAAGATACACACACCTTGGCAAAAGGCTGTAATCTCCAGAAAAGCCAGGTCAGCTGAGCTGCTCTTTCTGGCTGTGAACATCTCCTTGAGGACTGAAAGATGGCTGCAGGTAGCTCAAACAGAAGCCAATTTTTGTGAGAGAAAAGTACTGAGAACCCGAGTCAGACACCTAAAAGGATCAATAGCTGCCTCCATCAGGATGGAATCACTTCTCTCTCCTCTGCAGTCACTCTTAAAAACATAAATAGCTTTGAGGGCACCTGCTGTGCCTGACGTAGGGATGGGATGAATAAAAAACTGGGATGCTTCTGGGGTCACTGTGGTTTGCTGTAGTGCAGTGGCTGTGCTGTTCCTCCTGCTGGGCTGCAGCTTAATTCCACAATGTAGCCTAAAATCTTCTTCTTGCTATTTACCACCTATAGCTCATACTCAGTTTAAAAGTCAAAGCAAGTTTTTGTTCAGCAACAGCTGCAAGCTGGGTCTAGTTTAAAAAAAAAACCTGAAGAATTTGTGCTTCATAAATCACCATCAGCTGATACACATTGGGGACAAGCAGATCACTGCAGCAGGACAAATCAGGTTTCATTTGGAACCAGAACTCCTTGTTTCATGACTGGCTTGATTCACACAAATTATAAGACTATTTCTGTCTATTAACAAAAACAAAGATTATTCCTGTGCACACCTATCAAGACTGTAGGGACACATTCAGTCACTGGGGGCACAAAGCAGAGGAAGTATTTGACAACAGAAGCCCAACTGAGTTTCCCCAAAGGGAGGTGGCATGTCCTTTACCACCACTATCACTTTAATCTGGAGGTTTCACAATTTAGCTTGGCTTCCTGAGAGTGAATCACATTTTTTAAAATCCAGAATATAAGTAGCTGACTGAGCTTTGTCTGAAAAATGAATGAAATAAGGTCTACAAAGGGAGAAGCATCTCTTTGAAGTAACATTTTTGGTGTTCTCCCCTGTGTCAGTGACATATCCAGGTTTTCTGTGTTTCAGTCATACTCCTTGAAACAAATCTAGCTCTGGTGTACTTCTCTGTAGATGAGTTTGGTACAGAATCTTATGTCTCTGTTCTTCCACAAACATGGTCAATAAAAGTTTTACTACTTAGCAGTTAATTCAGAGTTCAAGGCTTCCCTTTAATGCACAGTGCATGTATTAGGCAGAGAGGTTTAACAAAGCCTCTCTGGCATTAATTCTGCAGCAATAATCATGTAGTAAAGTGGATTGGATTCCTACTGCAGTCCTGATGGCTGTTTAGTAGCTCTGTGCAGTGTTAATAGCTATGAACACTTTCCTGAAGGACATGCCCTTTCAAATGCCCCAAGAAAGCAGATAATTAAATACATTTAAATGTGAATTACTTTGCTGCATTTCGTAACTTAAGGCTGAAACTCTCTTACACTAAAGATGTTCAGGAGTCTCTCCATGCCTAGGAAGTTAAAGGAATAGGAAGTTAAATGAATTCTGTGCAAAAGTAGACTAAGGCAGTGCAAGGATTTGGGCGGCTCAGAGAATGCCATAAAGAATGGTGGATGGGTTGGAGGAATCACAGGATTAAACCAAGTCGTTGGTTGTTTTGCTGCCTTCCTCCCATCCCAGTGATTTGGGGTCCCATGTAACTACAACCTCTGCATGTTTAGCTAAACTCATCTCTGGGAATGAACAGGCAGTGAATTAATGACATCTTTAGGCTATAATATCACATATTATGCAGAATCTGACCAAAGGACAACGAGGGTTTAAAATGGCACAGATGNGGGACACCGGGGTGACCGGCTGGCTTATCTGCATTTACACCGAGGGTTTAAAATGGCACAGATGTGCCAGGGTGAGCAAAACCTCAGAAGCTGATGCTACATCAGAACCTTTCTATTCTTTATGATTGTGTGTGTAATTCATCACCTACACCTACATCTCTGTAGGAAAGCTCTTCATGTGAGCAGGTGAAGAGCCTGTTACATAAATAAATCCAGTAGGACGTGTTCAAACGCTGTCAAACCTTTATGCAAAGATAAAGAGAACGGGCCAAGCTCAGTGCCAGCACGGGTGGGGCCGGCAGATCGATTCTTTACGGACACCCGGTGTTACCTGAGTGCGGTGATGCTCCCTCCCGCCGGCCCCATTTATTATTTCTGTTCTCCACCTTTTCGGAGCTCGGGGCTTCATTACGAGCCAGAGGTGAACACCGGAACGCCAGCCCACGGTCGGAGCGGCGATCGGGATGTCAGCCCCTCGCAGCCTGCCGGGAAGGATGGCGAGCACTGCCATAAACGGGGCAGAAAAAGCGCTCTCACGGCGCCCCTTCCCCGCGTTAGGCGGGGACAGCATCCCCGGACCGGGACCGGGGCGGCCCCGAGGGGCGGGCGGGACACGGCCCCGGCTGCGGCTCCGCTCGGCAGCGCCGCGGGGGCGGGC
>VZTB01007472.1:51595-69429 GCA_013397245.1 Thryothorus ludovicianus
GTAACAACTGGTGTTTTCATAGTAAGTAGCTGATTGAGATTGATTATTCAGGTGAATTCCAGAGAGCTGAGGGGAGGAGTGAGGAAGATTGTAAGAAAGGTATAGAAAACACCTGTTTGTTTTTTTTCTGGAAAAGGCAGAAATAATTTTTTTAATCTGAAGATCTGAGAAGACACAGCAGTGATCTTCACAGGTGAGCAGCTCCATAGAGGTGTATGAAGACAACAAACTGCTCTTCACATCCTCTGGGAACCAGACAGAAAGGAAAGATTTTTAAATTTGTAGCAAAGAAAACTTTGACTGAGTGTGGGGGAAATATATTCTAATATTAAAGACTTTGAGACTGTGATAGACTGCCCAAGGATAGGCAGAGTCTCCACCTATGGAAGTTTCAAAATGCAAGTTACACTGGAGTGTTTTAGGAGTATTTTACATCGAGTTTTGTTTGCAGTGAGGAGACAGACTGTGAGCTGGCACTGGGTGGACTGAGGTTTCTATTGCCTGAAACTGCCCCAGTGTGTGGGGAATGTTGAAGTGAAATTTCTTATAAGAGGTTTTTGACCCATCTTGATGGGTGGGAAAGGAAACAGTGATAGCAACCAGAAATTACTGGGGGGAATACTTCAGCAAACCCAGAGCAGAAGCTGATGCCAAAGCTTGTGTGCTAAATATTCTGCATTAACCAGATGGTGGGAAAAATGAAACCCTACATTAGGTGCAAGGTTTTACCCTGCATTCTGACATTTTGGTCTTTATTGGGTGAGAAGTTTTACTACTTTGGTGTGTCTGACGGAGGCACAAATGCTGGCTCAGGGTTGTGTCAGCTCTGGAGGGTTTGTGGCTCCCTGCCAAGTGTTGTGAAGCCTCTAAAAGGAGAGCAACAGGNCAGGTTTTTGACTCATCTTGATGGGTGGGAAACAGAGATAGCAATCAGAAATTACTGGGGGAATACTTCAGCAAACCCAGAGCAAAAGTTGATGGCAAAGCTTGTGTACTAAATATTCTGCATTAACCAGATGGTGGGAAAAATGAAACTCTACATTAGGTGCAAGGTTTTACCCTGCATTCTGACATTTTAGTCTTTATTGGGTNAAGTGCTTTTGGACTGAGTGGTTTTAATATAGTTGAATTTTGTTTGGAATATCATTAGGAGGAGGCATGAGGGAGGGACAGAGAGAGCTGAGCTTTTGTCACAGAGAGAAACTCAGCATGGTTGTGAATTTACCCCAACTTTCATTTTGGGTCCAAACACAATCAATAGTATGTGATGTTCAGATATGAAAAAAAAAAAAGAAACTTTACCAGACTTAGCTCCATCAATTTGCTGTTAAGCTCTGTAGTTGTGCAGGGAACTGTGGAGAGTTTGGCTGAAAACAATATGAGATGTAATCAAAATAAGCATTAAAAATATCAAGAGGAAAATTTTGACTGTCTGCAGCGTGTTTGGGTTCATTATTCAGACATGTGCTTAGTTAATTTAGGCCTGTTATATGAATTCTTTTTTTTTCACTTTAGGATAATGTACAGCTGCCAGCTTTGATGCTTCTAATGGCTGCAGAACTCTTTATTTTGTTTCCCTGTACTTTCTCCTCCCCAAGCACATATTAAAATGGCTTTTGTGAAATATAAGGTATCATAGGGTATATTTAATAAATATAGAGGATAGAGGCAAAAACTAATACTATAAATATTTTTTTTTTTTAGTAAATAAAATGATAGATAGTGCAATGAAGGCAGTAGCCAATACTTTTCACTTGGCTGATATTGGTTATTTTTGTAAAGCTACCGTTTGATTATTTCTGGTACATTTCTGGATGGCCTGAAGAGTTGCACCTTGACACAGGAAGCTTGACACACTTGTTTTCCAAGGGCAGCCCTGCTCCATGTCAGCAGGGATCAAAGGACTGAACAGCTCTTTCACCCCAGGAGTAGCTCAAAGCCAAAACAAAGTTGTTTTTGTTTCAGAATATTTTATTTTATACCCCACTGTATGACCAGAAAGCAGAGCTGCAAAGATCACTTTCAATATTTGGTCATGGAAAGTTGTAAAAGTTAAAAACAAGTCAAAATCTATGACTTTAACTCATTTTGCAGTGGTTTTTTTTTTTTTTTTTTTTTTTTTTTTTTTTTTTTTTTTTTTTTTTTTTTTCATGGTTCAGTATAGCCACTCCTGTCTCCTGCTCTTCTGATCAAAGGTGCAGTGCAGCTTGACCAACTCTTCCCTCTCTCTTCCTTTCACTTTGCTCATTTCCAAATATCCCACTTCTGTGAGGAAGATATCATGGTGAAAATGCTGTATTGAAGCTAATTAAACACTTTAGGCTTGGAAACTCATTTTATTCCCATGGAATGGGAATTTTCTAGACTCAGTTGCAATAATGATGCTCAATGATATTTAGCTCTACTTGCTATCAAAGGCTCAGCCCCTAATGAGGAGAATGCATGGACTGGAAGTTTCTGGAATCTTTCATGTGCAGAAGAACAGCTTGCCAGCAATGTTAACCTCTTGTCTTGTTCTGTTCATGCATGCTCAGAAAGTCCTTTCCCTTTCCTCTGTGTCACAGGAATGAAATTTTTTACTTAAGAAGCTCTGAGTTCAAATGCCAGGGGCTGAGAAAACAGTGACAATAGAATTAAAGTGCAAAGAAAACCAGCATTAGGTTCTAAAACTCCGCTCCAGGCTGCTCTTTCTTTTTTGGCATTATGAGAAGATTGTTGGTTTGCTCTTTCATATTAGGTATTCTAAGTATATATCTCATTTATATGTGATTTCATGAGCTGCAAGACTCCTGTTGGGAGTCTGTGTTGTTTTTAGTTCGAGATCTGAGGTTTTAAGTGAGCCCAGGCTCCACAGCTGTTGCCTCCTCGCTGGGTGAAATGCTGGCTGCAAGGAGCAGAGTACAGAGGGTGACCATTCATCTGTGGAAGGGGTTATACCCTGACATAAATCTGTAAAATGTAACCCTATGTGAGGAAAATCTGGGAAACCTATCAGTAAGGCTGAAGGAAAATGCTGGAAGCTCTCCCTTTTTAGCACTTCAGGGATATATGACAGCTGTGGTAATATGTGTGTGTTTTAAAACTGCATCAGAATTTATTTTCAATCTTTTCTTAATCAAAATGATTTCTTGTATATCTGAAGGGCTAATGGAGGCATATGTGCTAATTAAATGTCATACTGCAATTGCTAGCTAATTTAAAGCATTCAGAAATATTTTCCATCAAGTCATACTGACTCATCTGAAGCCAAAGCTACCCTCCAGAACCAGTCCTCTACTTGCCAGTAACATTAAATAAACACCCCAAAAAACATTGCCCATGCCCTTTGTCTTCATCAGTCCCAATAAAGCTCTGTATGAGGATTTCAAATTGTTCATCAGAAATAGTGGGTGTATTCAATGCATGGCATTGTACTGGGAAATAAAAAGTTTTTAGCTGTTAAAAAGGGCTAATTTATTGATACTGGTGTTTCTGTGTCAGTGTGAGTGTCCAGTACTTAATTGGTTTTAGTGCAGTTAAAAATGATATTTACAGTAACACGTTTCCATAAAAGTCTATGAAGAACCAAAAAAACATTTGGTCTATTCTGATGGGAACACTTCTTTTGCATTCAGTGCCTATTGCAATATAAATTCAGATATATATTTAAAATTAACTCTTTCCTTTTGAATTCTATGGAGAAGTTAAAGCTGTTGCTGGGTGTTTGTCAGCAGTGCATGCTTGGCATGTCTAGGTCCAGCTAATAAACAAACTGCAGAATTAAGAGTTTGCCCTACCTTGCTTTGTAAAACCATGTCAGGAAACATCAAATCTCCTGACACCCAGTGTTGTGCCTTAACTACAGGGAACATTTCTTCTTCTGTCAAAATAGAGTTTATGTCATTGAAGTTATATTTTTAATTCATGCCATCTTCCATGCTCATCATTCATTATTAGTCTTGGCCATATTGTAACCCTTCTTGATGGCCGAGGAGCTGTGGATTTCCCAAATTACTTTAGATATTAAATGGCTCAGACCTCTTTCCTTGTGCTAACCTCTGAGCTGACACAAAGCTATCTCATCATGCTGATACACAGCAGCATTTCAGAGCCTGAATTGCTCCAGCTCCATGGAGGGCAGAATCATGGTGATAAACCACAGGCATTGCTCATATCTCCCCTCACCACTATCCCCTCTCCTTCAGCTTTGTTCATTTTACGTGCCAGCCACAGGACATTTCAAACTTTTCATATTTTGTCTATTTTTGCAGGAATTTATAAAATAGCCTCCAAGAAGTTATGGTATTATTTTCCTCCATAACATGATCTGTAGGCAGTAGACAAACCTGGCCTTTCTCATGGCTTGAGAACTAGTTATTCTCTCCAGGTACATCAAATAACTCGGTTTGGATGCTTTCCCCAGTATTTGTGTGTTTCAGAAAGGGTAAATTGAAGTCTTGAATTCAGACATGAGTCAAGGTGATGTGGACAAAGTGTTCAATGCACCCAGCTGATGTAAACACTGGGCTCTTTCTCTTCTAGCCTGGATCACTTGTGGGAAGCCCCCACAGCAAATCCTGAGTTATGAACTGTGCTCATACTCTGTAATTAGGCCAACAATCCTCAACTTCAGCACCACTGACACCACTCACAGCCCTGCAGAACAACTGATTCACAATTTAACATGGCAGGTACACTAGACCAGCTTTTACTGCTGGCTTTGAGACCCAGCTTGGGGAATACTAGAGGAAATAACCATGTAAAAACATGCCAAATGGAATTCCAACACCCACCCACAGTTAACCTGTGTTTTTGGGAAAGGCAGCAGTGTTAGCTCACACAGAGTTCTGCAGGCAGGGAATTCGGTCAGAGCCAAATTTTTTCTCTGCAAGCCCCCAGAGGTGATTTATAAGAGAAGTTAATGAATATCTGCTATTATTTTGGTTTTTTTCCCAGTGGGGACATGCAGACAGAGCCATTTGAGGATAAAACCTGCTTATCAACAGATGAAGCTTAAAAAATAGGAGGTTCATACATCAGATGTCTGAGATGAAAGTCTAGGTATCACAATCACAAGCTCCTGTCGTTCTCTCCTGGTGCTTTGTTATCCCATGTGTGCCACTCTGTCCTCTCACTTATTGTCACTTGGTATTTGGGACAAGATTTGTCTGTGAGAGAAAAAGTAAAAGGCAAAAAATCCCAATTTCCCCCCTCTCCTGCCAACCAACCAACCAACCAACAACCAACCACCTTACCACCCTTCAGCTGATGCTTAGGACCAGGCAGAAATTTAAACCTTGCTGATTCATGCAGGTGAGGGCCAGGCAGTGGTGGAAACAATAAGGTGAGGTGCCAAAAAATATCCTGCTGCTGCTTATGGGAGATGAAAACAGTTGCAAATAGAGAAACTATAAAAGAAAAGTCTTATAAAACAAAGTTTAGGCCCTGCTACTTTAGCTAAGCTGGAAGTAGCTTGTAAGTTCTCATAAGAAGGAATTAAGGGAATGTAAGGTCCATCAATACAACAAATTATTCTTGGGGAGAAAAATAAGTGGCACCTGTATAAACAAGAGATCTGTCCCATGAGAATTCACAAAGGAAAGATAAAAACACCTGGGTCTTAGCATATACACACAAAACACCTTCTAACCAATGAATTGAGTAGCAAGAGAACTATAAACCAATGGGAGTTCAACACAAGGCCTGTAAAAACTATATTAAAATGCATTATGTGAATAAAGAATTGGCTTTTTCCTGCATGAAGAAACTGAGTCCTGGCTGATTATTATTACAGCAGAAAACCACAGTGGAAGCTCAGGTCAAAACTTCTGTGAGGGTATTTATGCTCTGTTTGATTCCTTCATGATCAGCTAATGGTTTCATAAAAAGATAACCCCAAGTTATTAGTCCAGATCATCACAAAACTGCTTTTAGTGTGCTGTTACCTGGCTCTGGCTGTGATGTGGTGCTGGCACGAAATGATCCTGAAGGGCTGCCCGCTGTGAAATGGAAATGAAGTTAATGTACCTCGAAGACCTTGAAAAGAGCAGAGTTCTTACTCAGTGTGGAGCTGCAAGCAGCAGTGTTGACATGGCCAAAGCAACCCCAGGGACTGGGGCACCTGTTGCTCACTGATTTTTTAATGGAATTTGGGCTCCTCTCTCCCTTGGGCTGCTTTGAAAGTCACAGTTAAAGGCTCTCGGAGTTAATGGAAACCCTTTTATGCTTTAAAGACATGCACGCCATCAGGCTGAAGGGTTTGAAATGTTGCTTGCTAAGCTGTTAAAAGTGTTGGGTGAATATGTGAAAAATGAAGAAACAGGCCAAAAAGCTAAGACTAAGTTTTTCTGTACTAAAACAAAGGCAGCTCTTTTGCCCACCTGCTGCCAGGGGACACTGCCATGACTGAGGTTGTGCACAAAAGGATCAAAACCAGTTTTCTTTTTCTTTGCATTCATTTCTCATAACATCTAGTCCTTTAAACAAGCTTGTGCTGACTTTTGAATAGTGATAGACTGCACTTTTGGTCGGGACAAAGGAACATAAATCAGCAAGTGTCAGGCAGCTTAGAAACCAGTATGTCCTCATGATTGTTTAATGGATTACAAAGGGAATTGCCTTCAAGCTAGTGAAATCTCATATCCACTCACCCATTGGTGATGCTTCAAAAAAGAAGAGAATTGTTCTCTTATGAGTCTTGGCATAAAAATTTAATTAGCAGTTGAGCTCTTCGGGAAGATAAAAAAAAAGTTATTTCTTTTTTTACAGTCTCTTTCCTTTAACTGTTTACTTTCTATTTCTGTATTTTTCACAGAGACATCTGCTGCCTTCTGCAGTTAATTTTTTTTTTCTCCTTCAACAGTGATTTGGAATTTTGGAATTATTTTGCCCAGTTTCAGAAAACTTGTTTGTTTTTTGTATTTTTCTGCATTATGTTGCACTAAATTTGAAGAGAGTTTTGGGAAGATATTCAGAACACAAGTCAAAGAAATAAATGAAAACCCAATCAGATTTAATATATAGTGGATACAAAACTGCTGCTCTTGCATAAAATAGTAATAATTACAGTCATTGATGGATTTGTTTAAATTACTCATTCTTTCTATGAGTACAGATGAGTGTATATTAATCAAAAAATCAGTCCTCATCTGAAATCAGATACTATTTATGTTATTTATTACATTTTCATCTCTTTAGCATGTGTTATTTTTCTCTTAAAGGCATTAAATCTTATGACAGTGTGCATCTGCAGTATCCGAGCGTGTTTCCTGTGAGAACTGCGTTTGATTTTTTTTAATTCCTCCCATTTAAACAACAATAATCTTAAGCTTTCTTGCATCATGGGGGGCAGGGAACAAAAGATCATGAAGAGTCTGAAACCTTTAACTCTGTTGGCATTTGTTCATAATGTCAGATGTCTTAGCATCAAATTAATTACATTTCTTATCCAATGAGACAAATTTTCCAGAAGTGCACGGATGTGTTGTGATCACCTTGAAGCACAGATGGTTGAGTGTGGTTTGCTCTCTCCAGTTTCCAGAAATGCTTCAGATAATGTACTTTAAGGCTCTCTCTTGAAATTTGGAACCAAACCTGCTTGCATTGTTTAGGAGTCGACCTTTAATTTTTCTTGTTGAAAACTAGAAAATGAATTTTTCATATGGGTGATGTATTACCTGGAACTGCTCTTTTTTAGAAATGTTTCCTGTTTTCATGTCTTGCACAAGCCATTGTCTTTTAAACTTAAAAAAACTTTGTTTTCATTTTGAAAACACTGAAACAAATTGTTTTGACACTTCTGAAGTTCACCTTCTTGGGAGAGCAGGCTCAGACTCTGGGTTTGGAGAAGCTGAGTACAACAGTAAATATTCCCCTTGGAAAACCTCACTCCTTAAGCTCCCTGAACAATCTCGTCGTCCGTGTAGGCAGGAAACATAAATACTGTTACACTTGTCAAGGCTGTGTTTGACCTTCTTTGGTCCTTAAACGTGGTTGTTTTCCTTTAGGAAGGGAGAGGAGGAGGAAGAGGTCAGGTGAGCTCTCTTGGATGTTGTGTAGAGTGTGAAATACAAAGTTGTGTTTTGTGCCAGGTAAATACAAGTAACGTGTACCTGTGATTGTGATATGTGTGGAGCCCGACCATGGGACAGCTATAAAGACAATTCTAATGAATAACTGAGGAAAATAAGGCATGGAAGAAGGCCTTTGGATCTATCCTTTGTTAATAGTTAACTTTTTTAAGTCTTAAGTTGATTTAGGAGCATTTGCATTAGTTTTTGGATGTTGCTTTTTACAAGAACTTTTTGCTTGTAGGTAAACCTTAAAGATTTTTGTAATAATAATCTTTTGAAGTTTAATTTTAGAATACTGCTTGCAATAAAGATTTTTTTAAACTATAGCTTTAGATTGTATAAAAAAAGGAGGATGCTTATCTCTAAGTCCTACCCCAAATCTTGGAAAGCAGCTTGAGAAAGGAAGATGGACATCAACTCAATGATTAATAGTTTTGACTAAAGGAAGCTGGACATCACTATCATAATAGTCCCTAAAATTAAAAATTGGACCCACATCTGAAATCTGGACCCCACTATCTGGCACACACCTTTCGGGATGTACATCCTGAGAAGACTAAATCACCATTGTAATGTAAAAATTAGGAATATAAACTGCTGAGAAAGCTTCTGAGTACCCCATAAATACCTGTAAGCCTCAACTATCTGTGTGCAGTTGGAGAGAAAACTCCCTCACTGTAGCCAGCACTGTGTGCTCATATTTTACCTCATTAATTAATAAATTGATTGCTGCTTGAATATCGGCCTAGTCAAGCTTCTCATTTATAACAAGAGGGAGTCTGAGTGTGCTCAGGTGAAGGGCGCCAGAGCAGGGCTTGGGTGGGAAGAGACCTTTACAGATCCCTGCCCTGGGCAGCGGCTGGCTCCTGTTGGGAAAATTGCTGCCCCAGCTCTGTTTGAGGCCTTGTCTTCCCTGGGGAGAGTTTCTTGTGTGAGCATGGTTTAATTTTACTCTGCTCTACAAATTGCTTTGGGCTCTTTCTCTTTACAAAGTCACTTGATGTGCCCTCTACTGATGTAAAACTTGGGTTTGGAGAGGTTTTAAGCCCTTGGCTTTGGAAAATTTACAGTAAAAAAAGCTTTGGGCTGCTACACCTCTGAGTTCTGGCTCCGTGGGTTTATCAGGTGAGACCAATCTGCAGAAACTGGTCCCTTGTCTTCCCTCTGCACCCATTCCTTGAGTGTTAACAATCCAGTGGAAAGCAAAGGCCAGAATTCCCAGGTTATCTGATATTAATTCAAAGCCAAAAAATGTTAAAGAGCACTGAAGGACCCTGTGGAAAAAAGAATATGGTTTAAATGAAGTGAGACAACTTAGGTAGTCATCAAAAGCTTCTGAAACTTCCTGCGACAGCCAAAGATCACAATTCCTGCTTTTTCTTTCAGTGCATAACCAAAGATACCCACACAAATTGCTTTCTACAGAGCAATGGGACCTCAGCATTTCATTTTGATGTTCTTAATTGCAAAATAACATAATTACAGAACCATGAGGTTTTTTAGTGCGTCTGCCTGGGTGGATATTTTTTGGTCTTCTGGGGTTTTATTTTGTTTTGTTTTGTTTTTGCTTTCTAAGAGGGTTAGTAGACATAATAATGAAATTAAAACTGTTTTGATAGAATTAAACATTTCTGGTAGACTTAGATTCTACTTAAGCTTGACAGCCCATCCTGTTTTAGGAGTAAGTCTCTTTTGGAGATATTCTCTAAAGTTATCTCTTTTTTCTATCAGTAATTTTCTGGACTGCTTCTTTCTTTTGCTTTGTGATCCTGCAAATGCAACTGTCATGCTTCAAAGTCTGAATCTTGACATTTGAAAGACATTTTATATTTTACATTTGTTATACCATTTCTTCAGGGTAAAAGACTGCATGATTGTAAATTGATAATAAATGACTACATGATTTATTTAATCTCACAGTGTTATTTGCACACTTTTCCCACAAAAAGAAATTATTCTCTACAGTAGAATTTATGAAACTTTTATAAAGTTGTAGAACAACTTCAAAAGCATAGACTTTTAAAACTCATTTTCTGAAAGGTGTATTTATGAAGTTTGTATTACTAAAATGCAACGAAGTAGGACGGCAATGTAGCAATTTATTAATAAGGATAATTCATGCATGCTGTGTTATAAATGAGCAGAACTCTTCGGGGGGTTTTTGGTCATCACTTCAAATTGTGAAAAGTTAGTTATCTTTTTTTTTTTTGTTCAGTTTCACAGAATTTTTGGATCCATTCCAGCGGGTGATCCAGCCAGAGGAGATCTGGCTGTACAAAAATCCCTTGGTGCAATCAGACAACATCCCTACACGGCTCATGTTTGTAAGTACTGAAGGCCTCTGGGTCATTTGATGGCTGCAAACTGAGTAAATTTTCATTTGGTAAGCAGTAGGAAATGTTTCACAAGTAGAGGATGTTCCTTTAATCCAAAAGGCAATTCTTTTCCAAACACGTTGTCCAAAATGTAGCAAATTATGGGAAGTCTTTAAAAAGCAGCGTTATCCGCTGACTGAATTTATGAATGTTGATTTTTCAGTTCAGGATTGAAAGCAGTGTTAGCTGAGGGGGATGTGAGAGAAATGAGTAGAGAAGCTTTTTCAATTAGCTGGTTGGGTGACCTGACAAAACCTTGCCATGCTCTTAGAAGGTTAAGTGCTTAAATTTTGAAATCCAATTTGTTTTAGGCGTGTTAGGCACTGAGATACTGGACTCTGAATAATCTTTTTTTGTCCCTAAAGGCAAAACCTTTGTTTTAGCTTCTGCCAACACTGAATATATCACAGAGCTGCCCTGCTGTCTTCTGGCTCTTCCCTGCTCAGCACATTGAGACTGGATGGCTGAATCTGGTTATCAAACTTCATAATTTTGATAACCTTCACTAGCAATGATTAATGATCATAACAATCTCTGTATAAGAGGGCAGTAAGACAGATCACCTCAGGAATGCTGGAACTATGGGTGTAAAAGAATTAGTTCAGTCTTTCCAACAGCTGCCTCAAAGTCATCTTTTCCTGAGTCTTCAGTGAGGCAGAGGTTTTGCTTTTCAAACTTGAATCCAGATTAAATGCAAATCAGCTATATAATTTCTATTCAGCACTTTTTATAAATGCTTCATCCTTCAGATATAAAAAATCTTTAATTAAAGAAAAACTTAAAGGCACCTCTTGCATATGAGGTGATGTTTATATAACCCAGCCTTTTAGGACAGGGACTGAAGGCCTGATTTTTAAATTTGCCTTCATAAACAAGAAACATTTTGTTCATAGTAAAAGAAGCCCTAGTTTGGACATTTTCATCCTGGATGGAGGAAAATATGTATTTTTCCTGAAATGGAAGACAGATGTGTAAAAAACCCCAAAACCAAACATCAAACAACAAAAAAACAAAATAACCCCCCCAAGCCAAACATTAAATTGTTGTGCTGGGAAAGACTGGGTTTAATTGTGTGATTTTTCCTTATGCTCAGCATTACTTTGCTGCATGGTTTCTCTGATCTGTTTAAAACTGAGGAGTTCAAGAACCAAGAGTCAAGAGTGAATCATTGTGCAGGGTTTTGCTGCAGAGGTGAAACTATTTTGGATTATCCCCAGTTGGGATAATCATTAATCCATCCTCTTGCTCCCTAAGCAGTAAGCATTGGGCAGAACAATTCTGGGATATAATTACAATATATTCCCCTGTTCCCATAGCCCCAGATTTTGGCAAAGTTTGTGGTGGGTGGAACTTTGAGGCAATTCTGTGTCAGTAATATTTTTAGGGCCTTTATTCTCTTTCTGGCTCAGATTTTAAACAGTGAATGGCTCCTTAAATTGAGAAACACAGGTGATTTCTATATTCTTTTCTTATTTTTTAAATTTAAAAGAAGAAAAATCTGACTCTAGCATTGATCAAAAGCTTTCGTTATGGAAAGAATTTGTTGCTCTGATATTGTGCTCTGATATTGGAACACATGGCTATGGCTTATCAGAAAGCAATCTCTAATGAATTGCTGGATTATTTTATTTGCTATGAGAGACTTGAATTCAATGAAGTTGAAAATTCAATTGAGAAATGTTGTGAATGCACATCCAAATTAGACAAAGCTGATGTCTGCATGGGTAGCAAAAACTGGAAAGAGCTGAGCCTGGTTCTGTCTCTCTACCAAAGGAAATTCCTTGTCTTGGAAAGTGCAGGTAAGTGCCTTGGAGAAATTAAAGAGTGTGGGAGTCCCTGTGACTTCAGCACATCTCTGGCTTGCCAGGATGGATAATAAATGGCAGAGATTTTGTCCATATTTCACAAAAGCCTGGCAATGTTGGAATATTTCACTGCTGGAAAAGGAAACAGAGCTGAGATGCATCTGAGGAGAGTATTGCTCATTAGAATGTTGCCAAATCTGTTTTAGAGATGAGCCATAGAGAAATGTTTTTTGCAAAATAAATAAAAAGGAGTCTGTCACAAGCCAAAATTTCTTTGTGTGTGTATTTTGCTGCAGAATAAAAAACACCTTCCAACTAATGCTTTTTTGTAAGGAGCAGCAATACACCACGAACATGAATACTTCATCTCTCTCAAAAATTCACATTATAAAATATGAGGAAATCTGCAGTTTTACCAGGTTTCTGATGATGAATTGGGAAGTGGTTTGGAACAAGCTGCCACTTGAATGCAATTCTTTGTTGATAATTTCTGCTGCTCCTGCTTCTTCAAAAGATTTCTGACTCCATTAAACCACCATTGTAAGCCTTTCAGCCCCAGCTATATTTCTACGTGTTCTCCAGTACTGGAATGCAGATATTTTTTGTCTTTTTTGTTTTTTTTTTTGGTGACAATCCTTATTTTTAAGAATGAAACTAGATTCTAAGATTTGCTTTTTATTTCACACTGTCTATGAAAGCAAAAATTAAACTTTTGATGAGGATAGAGAGAAGTGAATATTTCTAGAGCAGTAACATGGCGTTGGCATCCAAACTTGAATCTCACAGACAGAAGGAAACTTTAAGTGGAAATAAGACATCTTTTTGCACAAAGCTTGGTGGATGCCTTCCTAAATGTAGAAAAGGGGAACAGATTCCAGCCTGTGTTTTAATCTGTGGAGTTCAGTGGGTTTTATAATGTTTTGCAAGTGCAGGTGAGGTACAAGAATCACAGCCAAAATAACAAATGTGGCACACTCTCCTCTTGTTTCCTGTTTCATGCTTTGTCTAAAATCATGAAGTGAGGATTGGGATTAATCTCTGGTATAAAAAGAAGATTGAGTCACTTGACTTGCCATAATTTATCTGTCTGGGCTGGGTTTTATGTCAATGGAGCTATTTAAGAAGGAAGGTCCAGTTCAGCTTCAGTAAAGAAAGCATAATCTTACTTAAGACCTGGCACCCCTAGGGCCATTTATAGCTTAATTTTTGCCTTGTTTAACAAAAAACAAACCCAAACCTCGACCAGTAATTTTCACTTATTTTAAGGGAATAAAGTGTGTGCACTGAGGCACAGATATCATTTCAGGTTCCTTATAGGAGGATTCCTGTCCTCCAGCACTGACAATTACAGGATAACGTTCTGTTTGAACCATTGACTAAACCTGTAGATGCTCAGGTGTTGTTTTTCTGGGTTTGAATAAAATAAAGCAGCTTGCTCCACATACGAACACTTGTAAATAAAAAAACCATAAAGACACCATCTTCCCAATGCATTCAAGCATGACAGTTGAAAAGGAAACAAAAAGCAAGATAAAGAGCATTTTAAAATGCCAGGAGGTTGGTGCTGGAGTCTGGTGAGCTGAGAAGGGTTTTACTGAGCACTCAGCCTGTGGCTGGGCTGCCTCCCTCAGCAATGCACACTGAGGAAAAGATGTCCAAAATCTGTATGGATGTGTATGAATTCTGTGGACCTTGTGGACTGTTACTTTTTCATTGGAGAGGCTGACATTTTAAATGCAGCTCTGGGCAATTACAAATCAATTATAGCCGAGGGCTATATTGGAATATTAATGTGCTCGTCATCCTGTAGTTGCAAAGACAAATTGTCCCACTTTGCTTAAGGTCAGGAGTTTGATAAAGATCATTCAGCCTTTCAGTTTAAATGGAGCTGGCTGCAGCTAATTATTAATCAGCTGGACTGAGAAGGAATTGATGCTCTCAGACATGATATTTGTTATCTCTCCCAGGCAATTTCGTTCCTCACGCCACTGGCAGTCATTTTTGTGGTGAAAATCATCCGTCGAACAGACAAGACCGAAATTAAAGAGGCTTTCTTAGGTAATGTATGTCATACTTCAAGGTGGAAAAATGTGTGATGGCTCTCAGAGATTGATTCCAAGTGTAGTCCAAGCCTTGTCTGTGTTACAGCCCCTTATAATGGTTTGCAGTGCAGTTTCAAGGCGGCTCACACAAGCCTTTGGGTTTATGTTTGTTTGTAGATGTACAAATTCTGTGCCCTAATTCCACAATCCAGCCAGCAAGGCTGAAATTTGATCAGCAAAGACAAGTCCATCTAAGAGGCTGTCCAGATGTATATTTTTTCTGTCACACCCATTCTATTACTTAACTCATATTTATATTTGCAGCTATTCTGAATTAAGGCTTTGGCTGGAAAACCCTGTGAGGCTCAGCTGCTTAGTGTAGGAAATTACTCCTCTCATTGTTTTCTCTGATCTTCTCCTGGAATTTACTCTTACCCATTGCAAAATCCATGCTCTTGGCTCAGAGTTTCTAATTAGAAGCTGTTGTTTCCTCTTAAACTGCCAATGGAATTAGCTGTGTACTTAATCCAGGTCTGTGAGCAGTAGTGGCAGTGCTATGGGTGAGGTCTAATTACAGCTGCAGACAGAAAATTGGAGCAGAGGACAATGGAGAGGGTAAGTTTTAAGCTGTTCCAGCTAATTCTGGCTGTGCCTTTCTCTTGAAATCTTACAGTGATATGTGCTCAGGTCCTTTTTGCATAGCTATTGCCAGGGTCCAATGTTGATTCAAGAACTTTCACTGGCAAGGGTTACCTTGAAGCACTAAGAACTGCAAATTTTGTTGGCTTTATATTTGAAATATGCAGAATTCTGAAATTCAGTTTTACTGGCTAATTTACACTTTATTTATTGCCCCTTATATAGTAAAATCAAAGCAATATTCAGCCTTGCCTTAACTAGATAGGATAGAAATGGCATTGTATATCTGCCCTGGAAAAGATTTTTTAGACAAGGCTGCATTCCCATAGATTGTTCTTTCTCCAGTTGCTCTCACACAAGTATGAAGTGATTCTGGGTTTGTTTTGACTGCTGCCAGTCATTTGTTGTAAGTTCTGAAATGTCTTTGAGTGATACTTTCCTGACACTTCCATCCAGTGGAAATAACTCTTCATTCATAAAACACACACAGGCAGTTCTGAGCCTCCCTTCCCATTGTGTAAGAAGGAAAAGAGCTTAGGCTCAGTTTCTCCACCACTTACTTTTACCTTTTTGTTCTAAGAAGACTTTTTTTTTTTCCCCTACTGGTTTGCCCTCTGTTTTTATTCCCTCTATAACACCTAGGAGAAAAAGTTGCCAGCTTCCCCAGTATTCCTGCTGCTACCCAGACTGAGGGAACCCCAGCGTTGATGTTCTGTTCAGTTTGTGCCAGAAGTGTGGAACTTCTCTTGGCTTATTTGTGTTTGAGTGCACTGCCCACTAACCAGGGTCAGTATCTGGTGATGTGAGGGTTCATCAGGTGAGCACACAATGCTCATAATCATCAGGGGGTACCCCAAAAGGTGGATTTCTGTAAGCATGAAATGTGGAGGAGAGAAAAGTTTAAAAAGAAATGAAAATTCTTTGTCCCTCGTACAGCCATGCATGCAAAAAAGGGGATTCAAAACACCTGGAGTAAGGAGCAATTAATTTAGGAGCCCTGGGAGTGCCTAAATCCTTCTCTGACTGGATTATTTGACTTTAAATGGGCAATATGAATCTTTCTTAGAGGAAACAACAGCAGAGCAAATAGAATGTTTTTATACCATCCTACACTCACACTGTCACTTGATGCTTGGATTGCCACTGTAGGGAATGTGCAACAGTGAAGGCACAGCTCTGTCAGGTGTACCAGGAACAACCAAGACAAAACTCAACAAAAAGACTGAATTTTACTGCCTGTCTTCAAAAGCAGCTGTTTTTTAAGAAGGGCAGTGTAGTGCTGTGGCATTGCTGGTCATCTGCATTTGACTATGGAAAATTTCCCCATGCAATTTCCATGAAAAACTGAGACAAAACAATGGAGAGGGAAAACAGCACAGGATTGAGTGGTCACTGTGAGCACAGGTGTTGAAAGAGAAAAAGATTTTTTAATAGTATGGGTGTCTCTAGGATTGACTTGTTATTTTGTTTTTGCTGGCAGCTATTGTTATATTCTGAGAAAACTTATTTTTGCTTTGATGAAGGTCCCACTTTCTTTTTTTACTTTAAAAAACAGATCCTCTAATGCATTTTTATGATTTGTAATATCCTCAGGCAAAGGTTTTATGGAGACAGGATGAGTGCTGCTGAAGTGCAGCATCTGGGGCAGCAGCCCAAGGAGAACATAGCTCATGTGGCTGTCATAATCAAAGTTATGTTACTGTCAATGTTCTGCTGGAAATCAGACATTTGCCTGATATTTTTTTTTCTAATGGGAAATAAAATTCATTGGCTCCTGGTTTGCAACAGGGAGCTACGGTGTGGACTGTAAAATTAAATCAGTTTAAATCTAAAATGTGTGTATGTGTAGCATTCAATGTGCCAACGAAATCAGGGCAAAGATCTCCACAGGCTTGAGATGAGGTTCTTTGGAAAGTTGAGGGGCTTGGCATGCAAGCACAAATAGAAAAGATCTTCAGTCTTACCTAGTAAGACAGTTCCTTCTCGTTCTCCAATTTTATTAGAAAACTTTGTTAACCATGGGAAGCAAACGTACGGAGACAACACTGAAACATTTAATTAAAGCATCAAAATCCTTTTGAAAGAGAAAAAAAGTCACCCAATTGTAGTTTTAGCCAAAAGGCAATTCTTTAGCCTGAAAGCTAAATGTTTAGTTGCCTTACACACACACACACATATATTTATATATATGTACATATATGTATATATATATCTTGTGTATTAGTCTATACAGGAATTCTTCTTGACATAAAGAGCATGAAAGTTTAGCCTGACAAATTACAAAAGTCAGCAATTGCAAACCCACAGCACTTAATTCTCTAAATTTTTCCCATTTGTTAATTTATGCCTATGCAAATGGCATGGTTGGGAAACTGGCTTTGTGTAGAGAAATAATAAAAAAGTCAGTCATGATTATCATGATGCTCTGAGGACTGTCCTTAGTCTGGCTAACAAGAAACACAGTAGGTTGGAAAAAAATTATTCAGTTTTCAGTCCAGTAAAGGTTCAAGTCTGTAAATGAAATGCTGTAATGCTGCAATTTATTGCTTGTTACTTATGTTATTATTGTTCTGTTTGTTCATTCTGTTTTGTAGCTGTTTCCTTGGCTCTAGCTCTGAATGGTGTCTGCACAAATACCATTAAATTAATAGTGGGAAGGTAAGTCCTGTCACGTTGTAAATGATGGGTTTAACTGTTGAGAGGAATGAGACAGGTTGAGAGCTACAACAAATCTCAGTAAATAGAGAGCTGTTGTTCCAGAGCACCTGGAGCCATCCTTGGCCTGGTGCAGGTGTTGCACAGCTTCATTCTGTGACACCCCACTGTGGCAGGGACTCATGGCCCTGTGCTCTGTGTCTGACTCACTGCCAGCTCCAGAGAAGAGAGGAAAAAGGAATGGAGGGATGTTCTGGTTTGAGAAGC
>VZTB01007474.1:59488-73083 GCA_013397245.1 Thryothorus ludovicianus
CTGGAGCCAGGCTGGGAGAGCTGGGGGGGCTCACCTGGAGAGGAGAAGCTCCAGGGAGAGCTCGGAGCCCATGCCAGGGCCTGAAGGGGCTCCAGGAGAGCTGGAGAGGGACTGGGGACAGGGGATGGAGGGACAGGACACAGGGAATGGCTTCAGAGTGGGATTGGATGGGATTTGGGGCAGGAATTGTTCCCTGGGAGGGTGGGCAGGGGTTGGGATGGAATTGCCAGAGCAGCTGTGGCTGCCCCTGGATCCCTGGCAGTGTCCCAGGCCAGGCTGGACATTGGGGACAGTGGGAGGTGTCCCTGCCATGGCAGGGCTGGCACTGGGGGGTCTCTGAGGTCCCTCCCAGCCCAAGCTGTGTGATTCCCTGAGCTCCAGCTGTGGGTGCTGTGCAGGGTCACCCTGAGCCCCCAGGGATGTCCCAGGGCACAGCCTGGGCTCACTGATGTTCCCTTGGCTTCTCTGCAGGGGCTGCTGCAGCTCTGAACAGGAGGAGGAACAAAATCTCATCAGAGTTCTGACAGGAATGGTTTCCCCTGGCATCTCCCTGGCCCTGGTAGATCTGCAGAGGACATTGCAGCTGTGGAATTCTGAGATGAACACGTTTTATCCCATTTTCTCCAGCGTTCTGAGGTGCTGAGCAGATACCCTGGCTGTGGGTGTGCTGAGCACCCAGAGCCTGCTGTGACTGCCAGAGTGGGGCTGTTCCTCGCCCTGGCAGCATGGACTGCCAGCATCCAAGGTACACATCCCTCTGGGCATGCAGGGCTCTGCACAGGGCTGCCAGGAACTGAGATGGGAATTTTGAGCAATTAAGGATTTTAGAAAAATTAAGGTTACAGTTAGAGTAGATGCTGTGTTAGCTAAAAAGACAAATAAGGTTTACCCAACAAAAGCCAGATCCAAATAAGATATCCCAAATCCAGTAACTCATTGTCAATTTTAAGGACAATGCCCAGCTTTCCCATAGTAAGAAACAGAAACAAACGTAAGAAACTGCAAACTGTACCAAAAATTCGTTTGTCACAAATACCAAAAAAAGTAAAAAGGTCAGAGCTAGGAAGGCTCAGTTTACTTCATCATTTTAATGGATTCCTCATAAAAAAGACCCCGACTCATTTCAGGAAACAAACCACACCTGCTTAACAGCCTCCTTGGCAATGAGCACAGGAAGGGAGAAAGGGAAATGACAAAGGTGTGAATATGCATTTGTAATTTACATATTCGACATTTTTGTAGATAAAAGCTTTGTAATCACCTGTGAAACTTTGCAGGGTGCATTAGGGAGATATCCCACACACTGCCCAGGCCATAATAAAATCATAACTTTCTAACTCCAAACTGTTAGAGAGTCTTTGTCCATTAATAGATGGACATTGATATTAGATCAATGCTTGTATTTCTTTAATTCCTAACTGCAGGGAAGGAAATAATTTGCCAGGTGAATCCAGTGTCCCCAAGGCTTCCTCCTGAAGGGGACATCTTGAACAAGCTGGAGATTCCCAGCCTGAAGGTGCAGCTGCTCTTTGGAGTGACTTCTGCTGGAATGAATGAGCAGAACGAAGGGAAGAGAACATTCCCTCGGGCTGTGGATTCAGCTGCACAGATCCAGCTCCCAGCATTGATCCAGTGAATTCCTCCAGTCCTGCCACAGCTCTGCCAGGGGGGCTGCCTTCTCTCACAAGGGCTTTTAGTTCACCTGGTTTTGACAATGACTTCCATCCTGTGCTGATGTGAATATTTAAGGTTTAGCCTGAGCAGAATGTGCTCTGGAATGATTTTCAACTGGTTGTTTTGCAGGGAAAATGATTCCAGTTGTGTTTGCTATTAATGTTAAATTAAAAAGCAGTTAATTTTTATTAAATCTCCGGGGAAGATTCTTTAGACATAGGTACACCCTTGCCCAGCTAACTCAAAATCAGCTCCTTTGGAAATTAATATTATGGGGATGTTAAATAGAGTAAAAAAATAACAGTGAAGAGAAGGATTATTTTAATAGATCTTATGTATTAAAAAAATGGTAACAAACTTCATAACTTCTTTATAATTAATTTTTTCTAAGCTCCCTGTTGATCTTCTATCTTTCTGGAAACATTTCTTACAACAAGGATTAATTTATTTCAAACAAAGCCAAGCAAAGTTTGTTTTCATTGTATTAATGAAGTTGGAGTGAGTGGCATTGAATTTTCAGATTCTATGTTAATGCAAAGTTAATGTAAATAATCACACGGTGGTTTCTGCTTTGTTTGAAGTGGTAAGAGCCCTTTCCATGTGGGAAAAAGAAAGTGCTGTTGCCATAAAATGGACAAAAATTGCCATAAAGTGATAAGGATCAGAGCCCCCCTCCCCCAGTAACTCGGCCAGTACCACTGCCCTCCCTCAGGCACTGGGGAGGGGAAAATAACTGTACAGAACCCTTGGGTTAGTTAAAAGTGATTTACCAAGGTGATAATTTAGTGAAATGTGCTTGTTTTTCATGTGTTTGTAGGAACAGAAGGAAAATGTTTCCTCTGCAAGCAGAGGGGTTTGTTTGTTAATGTCCATGGGAGCTCTGATGGATGGGCCAATGCCTCTCCACCAGCTTGGTGAGTACCTGAACCTTTGGGCCAGAGAGGGGCACTGCAGGGAGCCCAGAAACTCATTGATAATCCTGCTGAGTTAATGAAGAGACCACCAGGGACTGCAGAACTCTCCCTGCAGCCATTCCCAGCATGGGGAGCTCTTGGCTTACCCCTGCACCCTCCTCTGTGTGCTCATCCAGGGGCTGGAGCCCCCCTGGAGCCAGGCTGGGAGAGCTGGGGGGGCTCCAGGAGAGCTGGAGAGGGACTGGGGACAGGGGATGGAGGGACAGGACACAGGGAATGGCTTCAGAGTGGGATTGGATGGGATTTGGGCAGGAATTGTTCCCTGGGAGGGGCTGGGCTGGAATTGCCAGAGCAGCTGTGGCTGCCCCTGGATCCCTGGCAGTGTCCCAGGCCAGGCTGGACATTGGGGACAGTGGGAGGGGTCCCTGCCATGGCAGGGGTGGCTCTGGGTGGGATTTAGGGACCTTCCCAACCCAGACCATTCCATTCCATGATTCTGCCTCCCTGCACATCCAGGAGCTCTCAGTTGCATGTGAGGGTTTTTATTTTTCGTTCTGGTTTTGCCCTGCACTCCTCAGTTTCTGGATTATCAGGTGAAACAGGCACAGCTGGGCTGAGCTGTTCTGTTGTGAGAAGGGTTTGTTAGGATCCTTTAATTCTGTAAAAAGGGTGAGATCATCCCAGAGCCCCAGACTGGTTTGGGTTGGGAGGGACCCTAAATCCCACCCAGTGCCACCCCTGCCATGGCAGGGACACCTCCCACTGTCCCCAATGTCCAGCCTGGCCTGGGGCATTTCCAGGGGTGGTAGAAGTCCAAGGAGGCCAAGATGCTCAAAAAGATTCCCTGTGCAGTTTCCAGAGCATCTGTATTTGTATTTCCCCAGGCTGAGTTTGTTCTGAGCTATTTGTTCTTGGCTTTGTCAGAATGTAACACAAATAGTTTGCAACTGTTCAACTTCCTTCGCTGAAGAAACTTGTTTGTTGAAACAAAGTTCAGAGGCATTTTGAACTCCACATCAAAGGAATTTGGTTTGGGTAGAGGAGAGGCTTTGAAAAATCAAATAATGCTCACTGGAATATCCAACAATTCAGCAGAAGCAAATTATTACAAATCTGAGTTTGTGTTCAGATAATAATAATAATAATAACTGTTAAAATACTGCTTTATTTATCCCCACTGGACATTTTTTTCCAAATGGGTTATTTTCTACCTGGTAAGAAATCAATTTTTCTACATTTAACTGCAGTTAAACCCATTATTTGTGGATCTCCATAAAGATTGTTTAAATTTTCTAATTCAAGACCCAGGTTTCTCTTCTTTTCACAGCCATGCTGACTGTGGCACATCTTGTTAACACAAGTCAAGACAAAAGAGAGTTTTAGGGAAGATAAGGAAGGAACTTCCCAGATTTTCCCCTGGAATCCATGAGAAGAAATGTGTTTGGAATTAAAGCAGTGACTGCTTTGGCAAACTGAGAGTGAGAGGCAGCATCCTCTGAGTCAGAGCCATGACCACAGAATGCCTTAAAACAACAACAGGAGCTTTCCCCTCCTTGCACTCAAAGCTGAAGAGAGGCTGAAGGGTCTTGAGAAAAACCATTAGAGGGGTCAGAAGAAAAACTGCAGGTGTTTGGAAGTGTGGAAAAAATGGGAATGATGAGAAGCTGTGTTGGTCAGGGAAAGGAATCGTGGATGGGGGAGACCCTGGGTGGGTCACAGGGGGGTTCTAGGAGGATGTGGGAACCTCTGGCATGGCAGGATTGCCCAGGGAAGCTGTGGCTGCCCCTGGCAGTGCCCAGGGCCAGGCTGGAGCAGCCTGGGACAATGGGAGGTGTCCCTGCCATGGCAGGGGTGGCACTGGATGTTCTTTAAGGTCCTTTCCAACCCAAACCATTCTGGCATCTATGAGTCAGGCAATAATGGGATATTCTCCCAGATCAGCTCTAAAATTCTTGTGGTGGCTTCAGAAAAGGTTCAGAGTCCTCTGAGACAGGATTGGCTGAGAACATCTTGGGTGCTTCTGCTGGCCCTGAGTCCTGAACCTCCCAAGGGGAGCAGTGTGGGGATCCAGGAGGCTCCTCAGAGCCCTGGGCTCATGGACACTTCTCCCAGGCTCTGGGAAGGAGGGAAGTGTAGGAAAGTTGCAGGAAGAAGTGAAAAAGAGTAACAGTTCCACCAGGGAATACTGAGTGTGACCCCAGTTGTTGCAAGTGAATATTTGCATTAAAAACCAGATGCTGTGGATGCATTAATACAGAGTTTCTATTTCCAGTGTACCTCACCTTTCTGTCTACAGCTGTTTGCAGCCTGCCTGGTAAGAGTTTTATCATCTTTAAAATGCTTTTCCTAACACATTTCATAGCTTGCACATCCTCACCAATCATCATTTTGGAACCTCATGCTTTTTGGAGAGAGGACTTGCAGAGCTGGAATCCCTGTGCACAGTGCTGTGTCTGTTGTGCTGAGCTCTCCCCTGTGGCTGCTTTTTGGGGGCAAATCCTGAGCTGCTCTGGATGGGTTTATTTATTAGACTTGGTGCAAAGCTCAGAGTTGTTTGTTGGGAGTTGTTTTGTTATTTTTTTTCCCTTTTAGAAAGAATTCAGGAAGGGCTTCCTTACAACCTCCAGATGGACTCTCACAATTTCCAGCACATTTTGACCTGGCAGGCACAACGTGACCCAGCTGTGCCAGCATCCTACAACGTGCTGTACAGAGACTACAGGCAAGTCACACCAAACTGGGCACTCATTTTGCTTTTAATCTTTATTGGCCCAAAGAGGAGGGAGCTTTGGAGTGACCAAACCTGGAGGTGGCACTCAGTGACAGGGTGGGGACAGGGCACAACTGGGACCCCATGGGCTGGGAGGGCTTTTCCAGCCTCAGGGATTTGGGGATTGTGTGAAACTGCTGCCTTCAGGGGGCTGATGTGGAGCAGAGCCCAGGCAGAGCCAAAGGATGCAGTGGGGATTTATCCCAAGGCCTCCCTGGACACACCTGGGCAGCACCAGAGCCCGGCTGGGCCACAGCCAAGGGGAGCCCAAAATGGGCCCAGAATGGAGCCCGGCCACCAGGGCTCACACTTGGATCAGTTCTGCTCCAGCAGCACTTTGGAGTTCCTTGGCCAATTCCAGCTCCAGCTGATGCAGCTCCATCCTCCTTGCTTTTCCTTCTCCCTTCACCCTTGCCTTTGTTCTTGGCCTCAAAGTTGTCCTTGGTGCTGAGCTGGAGCAGGAATTGTTTTGTGTCCCTTCTGTGTGCAGAGAGCTCAGGAGCACTGAATGTGAAACCTAAAACTGCCCCCCAAAACAACCCAGGATCTGAAAAATATAAAAGCTCAAACTTAAGGCATCAAAAATACTAAAGCTGAGGTTTTCTCTGTTTTTCTTTTATTTCCTTAGTTTTTCTGTTTTTTTTTTTTCCCTGAGGAATGCTCTCCTCACACTCCCATTCCTTCTGATATCAGAGAACTGAGACTCTTCTGCTGTTTTGTGCAGGTGGCAGCACTGGAGGATTGCTCAGCATTGCTCAGGTATTGCCCAGCTCTCCTGTGAGCTGACAGAGGAGTTCCTGGACAGAGGCACTGAGTATTCTGTGTTTGTTCAGAGCATTGCAGGAGCCCAGGTGCTCAATTCTTCTCTGCTGATTTTTTCACCAATCACTCAGAGTAAGTTCTCTCTCTGCATTTCTTCTTTTTTGTAGTTTTTCTTAACAGCTGATGCCTGAATTAGGTTCTGTTCCCTTTGCTGGAAGACTCCACACTGACTGGCTTGGTGGCTCTTTGTATGTGGTAATTCATATATCTGTTACAAAGCTTCAAGTATACAGGTTAAATCCTAAAATGAGTAGTTCTGGTAAAGGAGTGAGGCTCTGGCTTTGAAATAAATACATATATATACATTATAAATATAAGGGAAACACAGTTGTGCATTGGCAAATGCCAAATAAAAATCTCCTGACTGTTTAAGATACATAACTTAAAAAGCCACATTGTTTTTGTGTGTTCAGATAGTGAATGCTGAGTTGAGGAATGCCAGGAGTGCAGCAGGTTTGTCCATCAATCTGCCCTTTTCCCTGCTGAGATATTTATCTTTAATGCCAGACGTGGCTTCACCCTTGGCTCTGCTTCAAACTGAGTTTGAGCTAAGAGAGGCAGAGCTTGGGGAGCTGTGGAGGATAAACTGAGGATGAACTCAGCAGAGGCAGCTGCTGTGCCCATCCTCAGAGCCAGAAATGAGGGAACATTGGAGGGGATGGGGAGAATGGGCACAGGGAGAACTGGGGGACATCCCTGAGGAGGAGCCCTGCAGTCCCTCAGCTGCTAAAAAGGACAGGACAAGCAGGAGAGGCTTCAGGGTGAACTTCTTGTTTTAGTTAGTTACTTTTTTTTTAGAATTAGGATTAAAAGTGCAGGAGACAGAATTTTTGTTTGGATTTGGATGTTTATTGTTTCTTATTTTACTTTATAATAAAGTCTTACTGACTGTGAGTGTTTCTCCATGCTGAGTTAACAGAGCAGAAATGGAGCCCAGAATTCTGTCTTCAAGGTTTTTTCTAAGCCTAAACTACCCAATTATGAGATGCCAACTAATTTATTTTTATTCTTAACTCAATAACTACTTATGTTCTGTACTCTGGATTTTTTTACTCAATTACACAAAATTACTAAACTTTTGAAGGTGGAGAAGAAGACTAGTCTCTAAACCCTCCATCTTGTTACATGTATATTACTATATTCCAAAACTCCAAACTGTCAGTTTTTCTCTGTGAGATCTCACACTTCTCTCCACCCTCACACTCTCAGGGCTGTCCCTCAGCTTTGGGAGCCTTTCCATGGCCTCAGGTCAGTGCAGTGTCTGTGAGGGTCAGTGCCTGCCAGCACAAAATCTGAAATTCTCTGGCATTTCCCAGGGTTCTGACAGGCAGGGTGGGCAGGGGCTGGCACAGAGTGCCCAGAGCAGCTGTGGCTGCCCCTGGATCCCTGGCAGTGTCCCAGGCCAGGCTGGACATTGGGGACAGTGGGAGGGGTCCCTGCCCTGGCAGGGCTGGGATGTTCTTTGAGGTCCCTCCCAACCCAAACCATTCCAGGATTCTGTTCTGTACTTCAGCCTCAGCTTTAATCTCAGGTAGATACAGAGCTCACAGCTCTGTGAAGCTGAAGCAAAGCCTCTGTCCCCTCTCTGCTTCTTCCCTCCACTCCACTCCTTTCCCTTTAAAGTCTGGCCCTGTGGGAAATGAGGATTTGGCTGTGGAAGTTGAATGTTGCAAGGCCTTGTGGAGTTAGAGCAGTGACCCCTCTGGAATGTGCTGAGCCAGCTCTCTGTGCATCCCAGAGATGGAATTGGGCCTGGATAAAGTGTGTTTGTTTTCCATCATTTTTTCCTCTTGTCTTCCAACAGCAATTCTGGGACCACCAGAGGTGAATGTCACTTCCTGCCCAAGCTGCCTCAATGTCACCGTAAAGGTGCCAACCTCTCACTTCAGAGACAAGGGCGAGCTGATGTCTTTAATTGATATCTATGATGAGCTGGATTATGATATCACACTGAAATCACTGGAGGGAGAGCACAAGGTGGGGAATCTGGGGGTCAGCTGTGCTTCAGGGGAGGAACTCAGGGGATAAAATGGCTCTGATGGTTAACAGGTTCCCAAAAGCAAATACATGGATAGCAGCAAAAGAAGACATGGAAATAGATTTCTTAGAAGAAAAGAGAGGCCTTGGCAGAATCTGAGCTTCTTTTCCTGCAAGGGAGCAGGTGTGGAGCAGTGAGCAGGTGTTGGAAACTGGGATAGCTGTTGGTGTGGTGATGGCAAAGGGGCAGGAAGGGATTTTGTGTGGGTTCCACAGAGGTGTTTGTTCAGATTGTCCAGGGGCAAAGGCAGAGCTCATGGGAAGGGTCCAGGTTTGAGTGTAGGGGTGGTGGGGGCTGGGAGAGCATCAGGGACCAATTGTCATTTACATCATTGATCAATTATCAAATATCAATTATCAGAGGGCATGGGGGCAGTACAAAGGGGGGGTTGGGGGTGGGAGCCAATGGAGAAATAAGGAGGGAATGACTGAGGAACACAGGGATGGGATTAACAGGGCTGAGGGCGGGAACAGAACCAGGGGATCCTGTGAGAGAAACCCCTGGGGTGAGGGAGGGACATGGGGATGGGGTTAACAGGGCTGAGGGAGGGAGCAGAACAGGGAACAGAAATGGGATCCTGTGAGAGAAACTCCTGGTGTGAGTGAGGGAGCAGAAATGGGGGATCCTGTGAGAGAAACCCCTGGGGTGAGGGAGGGACATGGGGATGGGGTTAACAGGGCTAAGGGAGGGAGCAGAACAGGGAACAGAACCAGGGGATCCTGTGAGAGAAACCCCTGGGGTGAGGGAGGGACATGGGGATGGGGTTAACAGGGCTAAGGGAGGGAGCAGAACAGGGAACAGAACCAGAATCCTGTGAGAGAAGCCCCTCGTGTCTCCCCAGCCCAGGGAATGCCTCTCAGGATGCACCCACCCCCCAGCAGGGGCTCTGTGAGGCAGTAGCTGATTGCAGATCACTTGTTCTGGCAGAGGCCACGGCAGAGGAGCACTGCAGAGGTGTTCAGTGCTGTCATTGAGGAGCTGTATCCTGGCAGGAATTACTGTGTGTCTGTGACAATCTCTGCCTCCCTGAACAAGCATTCCCTGCCCTCCCCCTGGAAATGTGACACTGCAGCCTCAGAGGCTCGAGCAGGTAACAGGGGCTGGGCTGAGGGTGCTGGGTTTTCTCTTGGTGTAGGGACATTGACACTTCAGTCCCAAAAAACAATTGCTCACAGGATCACGGGCTATCCTGAGCTGTGGGGACCCACAGGGATCAATCACCCAATCCCACCCCTGGCCCTGCCCAGACCCCCCCAACCCCACCCTGGGCATCCCTGGCAGCGCTGCCAAAGCCTTTGGTTTTGTCCAACAAAACTTGTGTTGCACTTTGTGATGTTTGCAGCACCCCCTGCTTTTAGGGTGTTGGTAAAGTCAGTCAGGATTGGTCCTGGATAATGCCCAGGGGTCCCTNAGCCTCGGGGCTGTGCCCATTCCCTGGGCAGTGCCCAGCATCCTCTGGGGGAACAACCTTGCCCTAAAATCCATCCTCAATCCCTCCTGGCCCAGCCCCAGCTGCTCCTGGGTGCTGCTCCTGTGCCAGGAGCAGAGCTCAGAGCCTCAGTGGCAGAGACAAAAATTCCAAGAGAGAACCATTGTGAGTAGTTAGGAGTGAAATATAAAACCCCACTGACTTTGGGACAACAAATCTCAGGCAATCCCCTAAGCCAGAGATCCCCTGAGCTCCACCAGCTCTGCATAAAGATGGAGTCACTTCTGTTTTAATTCCTGAAGCTAATTTGAGATTTGGTCCTGTTTTGACTTTGACTTTCACAGGTCCCTTCTAACCAAAGTGATTGGTGGTTCCTAATAGCTGTTGTTGACTGTGAGATCTGAAACGTGGGCATGGGACATTTCCTCCATGTGTGTTTATTTGATTTTTTTCACTCCAGAGTACCGTGAAGTTGCAGTGGCAGGTGCTATCTGTATTTCACTGATAATTTTTGGAGTCCTGAAGTGTGTGCATTCAACTGGTTTCATTCTCCTGAAGATTTCCCTTCCTCAGACCTTGGTATGAAACATTCTCAGATCTGCCCTTCCTGGCTGGAAGGAGGAATTTATAACAACTGGAATTTCCAATCCTGTGCTTTAGGTACAAGTTATGTAAGAGCACAGAACGTTTGCATTTGTGGTTTTCCTCAGTCAGAGATGATCTCTGGGCTGCTGAGTTTTGTCTGATGTTCAGAACAAATCTTCAAAACCATTTCCTGCTGCTTCTGTGACAGGTTGCTCACAGAGAGGATCATCCCACCCTGCTCAGGGGGAATATCCAGGAATATTCCACCCAGTTCTGGTGCCCACAGGGCACGAGAGGTGTGCACAGGCTGGAGTGGGCCCAGGGGGAGCAGAGGGCTGCCCTGTGAGGAGACCCTGGAGAAGTTGTTCCACTGTTTAATGATAAAATAATCTCTCTTGGACTTCCTCTGTGATCAAGTGTTTTAGCACTTGAGGGAGCCAGTCTAGAGCCAGCTAATTTTTTATTTTCTTATACTGAACTGCCACTAAATTTCAAGGAGAAATAACAAGATTTCTTGTTTCTATCTTTTATCTCTGCTTGCTTGTTCTATTTTTTACAATCTCTGATTTCTTTTACATTTAATTCTGCAGGGTTTTTCAGCATAAATATTTTGCATTTTCTACAAACATACCCAGAGCAGATGGGTGTCACTTTTTTCTAAGACTTTTGCCTCATGTTGCTGTGTCATCACTTTCACATCCCAACAATTGCTGAACACTTTACAAAGGGATGTCTAAGGTTTATTTATTTTTTACTGTCAGCGTGATTAATGCTTCAAATACTGAATAATCCTCTGAAGTGCAGAGGGAGGATGGGGCTTGGAAATGGTGAAAATTGCTTCAAAAGATAATTTCTAAAGGATGTGAAAATTGATCAGCCATGATAGGTGACTGCAAGAGATGAGAGAGTGACAACACTCACCCCAGGTGGGAGGGTGGCAGGGGCTGGCCCAGGGTGGCCAGAGCAGCTGTGGGTGCCCCTGGATCCCTGGCAGTGTCCCAGGCCAGGCTGGATGGGGTCTGGAGCAGCCTGGGACAGTGGGAGGTGTCCCTGCCGTGGCAGGGGATTGGAATGTCTGATCTTCTAAGATCCCTTCCCACTCAGACCATCCTGGGGTTCTGTGATGTTCAGGAATGGAAAAGAAGGAACAATCCTAGATGCCCTAAACTCTGCAGGAAAAGCCAAAACTGTGGCATAGAAGGAATAATTTGTTAATCTCGTGGCTGGAGGTTATTTGGGTTTTTTTTCCCTTGGTTTTGTGTGCAAATGTGGCTGAGTTGATTTCATTCCTTTTCCTCTTCCAGGCGCGCATCAGGAAGTTGGCCTACTCCCCTTGGGTGTCCGAGTTGGAAAAAGTGGCCTCTGTGGAGATCATCCCCAGGGAGGTGAAAAGCAAGGCCAGGGGGCGCAGGGGCAGTGACAGCAGTGACAGTGACAGCAGCGACAGCGACAGCAGCGCCCCGAGCGACCACAACTACACGAGGAGGCCGGGCAGGGGCAGCGCGGGCCGGGGCAGCCCCCAGGGCCTGGGGCAGCACTCGGGGGGCTGTGAGCACAGCGGGCAGCCTGGGCAGCAGCCAGCACCGGGGCCACAGGAGCACCGGGGACACCCTGCAGGGGACAGCTCCAGTGGTGTGCCCAGCCCCGTCCCTGAGGGCAGCTGTGAGTCCCCGGGCAGCAGCGAGTGCTTCACCATCAGCCTGCACACGGTGCTGCTGGGGGCCCTGGGGCAGCACGGGCACGGCTCTGCTGCTGCTCCCCCTGCCCGCGAGGCTGCAGGGGACTGGCTCTGTGCTCCTCGGGAGGCAGAGCTGCTGGGGGACACGGGCAGTGTGCAGGGAGCACCTTGTTCTGGTGACTTCCCTGAGTGGCAGAGCTCCTCCTCCTCCTCTTCTGAGGAGAGCGACTCTACGGACTCAGACACAGAGCACCTGACGGGGTACATGAGGAGATGAAGGGAGAGTTTTAGTTTGTAACACAGGAAACAGTGTTGTCCAATGGTTATTTCTGGACTGAACACACAGATTTGTCCTTTCATTAACAGCCTGTGAGCGTGGGCCCCTACAGAAGGAGCTGGGGGTGTTTGTCTGGAGAAGGATCCAGAGCCCTTAGAGCCCCTTCCCCTGCTGAGAGGGGGGCTTTGGACAAGGGATGGAGGGACAGGACACAGGGAATGGCTTCAAGCTGACAGAGGGCAGCTTGGGATTAGAAATTGTTCCCTGTGAGGGTGAGGAGACAAATCCCAAGGGATGGAGGGACAGGAGCCCGGGAATGGCTCCCAGTGCCAGAGGGCAGGGCTGGGGGGGATTTTGGGCAGGAATTGTTCCCTGGGAGGGTGGGCAGGCCCTGGCCCAGGGTGGCCAGAGCAGCTGTGGCTGCCCCTGGATCCCTGGCAGTGTCCTAGGCCAGGCTGGACACTGGGGCTTGGAGCAGCCTGGGACAGTGAGAGGCTGGTCTCCCCATCAAACCACTTCTTCAATTTTTTTATTCTTTATCTCTGTCACGAGATTCTTGCAAAATCTCTTCTGTGTTTGTGCAGAGAAAGCTGATCAGGTGGAATAATGGGGGCAGGAGACGGGAACATTCAGCTGACAAAAGAGCCGAGCGAGGCATTAATGCACTTCCTGAAATTATTTTTATATCATTTTCTACAATTAGCGACTCATATTAAAATATTTTTATGACATTTAAAATCCTCAGTGTGTGCAGTCCTGGTGTGTGAAGGGGAACTGTGCCTGCAGCCCATCCTGCCCTGGTGGGGAGAGAAAGGGTTTGGGGTGTGGGGACAGGAAGGGTTTGGGGTGCCAGGGAAGGATTTGGGTTGCAGGGAAGGGTTCGAGGTGGGGAGCAGAAGGGTTCAGGGTGTGGGGAAGGATTCAGGGTGATATGTTAATTTTGAGGAACTAAGAATTTTAGAAAAGTTAAGATTACAGTTAGAATAGATGCTGTGTTAGCTAAAGAAAAAGACAAGCTTTACCCAACAGCAGCCGAATCTCAGATAAGATACCCAGGATCCAATAACTCATTGCTTGTCAATTTTAAGACAATAGCAGCTTTTCCATGATAGGAAACGGATTGAATGCAAGAAACTGCAAACTCTACCAAGGATTCGTTTGTCACGAATACCCTGAAAAGGAAAAAAGGTCAGAGTGAGGAAGACTCAGCTTACTTCATCATTTTAATGGATTCCTCATAAAAAAGACCCCGACTCATTTCAGGAAACAAACCACACCTGCTTAACAGCCTCCTTGGCAATGAGCACAGGAAACGGAGAAAGGGAAATGACAAAGGTGTGAATATGCATTTGTATTTTATATATTCGACATTTTTGTACATAAAAGCTTTGTAATCACCTGTGAAACT
>VZTB01007474.1:78919-92324 GCA_013397245.1 Thryothorus ludovicianus
CTCTTATCTAATTGACATTCCTGATAATTCTGTCTCATCCCAAAGCCTGGGCAGCCCTTTCCATGGACAAAGGTTCAGAGCAGGATTTGTCAGAGGGTTTGGATCCTTTCAGACATGCACAGGAATATTCTCTGCATTCCTGATTCCAACATTTCTCCAGCTTGGGACCTAAAACTGATAACAAATTTCAAGCCCAAGAGCATAAACAGTGAATTGCAGAAGGAAAAGCAAGGAGGATGGAGCTGGAGCAGCTGGAGCTGGAATTGGCCAATGAACTCCAAAGTGCTGCTGGAGCAGAACTGATCCAAGTGTGAGCCCTGGTGGCCGGGCTCCATTCTGGGCCCATTTTGGGCTCCCCTTGGCTGTGGCCCAGCCGGGCTCTGGTGCTGCCCAGGTGTGTCCAGGGAGGCCTTGGAATAAATCCCCACTGGAACCTTTGGCTCTGCTCCAGCTCAGCCCCAGGAACCACTGCCTGCTCCTCAGGCTCCCTGGGAGCAGCTGGGGATGCAGAATATTTTATACTTTAATGACATTGGCCTGTAAAGTCTCAGCTGTAACACTGACAGAAAGCAGAGTAGGTTCACTATCACAGTATTGATAGCCTCTTTGGAGGAGATTTTCAAATGAAGCATAATTTCCCCTTAAAATAAGGCATATTTCTATTTCCCAGCCAGGGAGAAGTTGTCTTTGAGGAGCCAGACTTCCTGTGTATCCAAATAAATTCAGTTACTTCCTTATTTGCTTTGCCACTCAAAAAGCTTAATTTAATTTTTTTTTTACTTTGAAAAAATCTCACTCTCACAGAGGAAGTTTGATTTTCATCCAAGACATCTTGATTGCGCAAAGCAGAAACAATTCAAATGTTTTCATTTTTCAAGCTGATCCTAACCAAAAGCCACAGAACCCCACAATTCACCACTTTTCTGGAGGTTCTGCTCAGGAGAAGTGAGTGAGAGCCATGGAAATGCTCCTTCCTCTCCTGGAGTCACCACAGCTCCAGGAGGGAGCTGAGTTTGTTGAGAGGCTGTGGGAACAGAGCCTGCACTGGTGCCTGGTGTTCACTGCAAAAATAAAATTCATTCCACAGCAGCTCTGTGGGGCAAGGATTGATTTGTGCCAGAGCCAGGGAAAGAAATTACATCCTTCTGACACATTATTTAAAATTAAATTAAAATGGGCTGGGGTAAAATGTCCAGCTGAGACAGCTGCAGCTTGGAAAAAATGAAATTCACACTCCAGAATTTTAAAAAGTGTAGAATAATAATAATAACAACAACAACAACAATAATGATGATGATGATAATAATAATAATAATAATAATATTGATATTTTAAAAGGACAGTTCCAGCACTGGGGAACAGCCAAAGAGCACCAAGGACAGTTAAATCAAGGTCTCTCCATACAGGAACATTGCTGGGGTTACAGGCATATTCATTAGTTTATACATTATTAAAACATTCCTGGGAGTTTTTTTGAGTTCCAGTGGTTCTTTGGGTTTGACTTTTCCCATCTTTGCTTATCTGTCTGACATCAGTGAATTTTGTTTCTTCCTGGGATTTAATTCCTGCTGTTTCACACTCCTCTTGAGAAGAGACAATAATGAAAATCTGTTTTGTGTCACTGTCATCACTTGGGCTGCTCAGTTAATGGCTGATCTGACACAGCTGTTTAGTTACACAAAAGCTTTTTTAAATCTTACATTTTAATGTCTATACATCATGTTACCATTTCTGTAAGTGACATGCAGATATTATATTTATCACACTCACATTTATTGCTGCTGTTTCTAAAAGCAGCACAATACCTGACTGTGAGATTGTTACTTTAACGAGCAGCTAACAGCAGTTATCATTTATTACCATACCTAAATACAGGTGAGCAATAACAACATGCCAAAGCCAGCACATGGATGTGCAAGCCAACAGTGGTTTTTAATTGAATTTAATTAGTTTGGATTTTAGTGGAGTGATTTTTAAGGAGCTGATCTCCCTGCTCTCTCCCCCTCCCCATGTGCAGCCACCATTGGCCCCCCCGAGGTGAGGCTGAAGTCGGAGTCGGGGGCCCTGCACGTGGATTTTTGGGGGCCCTTTGCAGAGCACAGCCAGGACAGGTGGCCCCTGAGGCAGTACTATGGCTCCTGGAGCTACAGGATCCTCTACTGGAGGGAAGGCAGCAGGGACACACGGCTGGCCTCAGCTTCCTGGGTATGGACACTCCCACCTCCCCTGGATGTACCTGGGATTCACCTGGGAGCTCTGGGACAGCTGGGGGGGCTCCAGGAGAGCTGCAGAGGGACTGGGGACAGGGGATGGAGGGACAGGACACAGGGAATGGCTTCAGAGTGGATTTGATGGGATTTGGGGCAGGAATTGTTCCCTGGGAGAGGCTGGGCTGGAATTGCCAGAGCAGCTGTGGCTGCCCCTGGATCCCTGGCAGTGTCCCAGGCCAGGCTGGACACTGGGGACAGTGGGAGGGGTCCCTGCCATGGCAGGGGTGGCACTGGGGGGCTCTGAGGTCCCTCCCAACCCAGTCTGGGATTCTGGGATTCTGTGAGTGCAAATTGATCTTTACTAATTGCAGTTAATCAAGTCTGCTCACTACAGCTGGGACTCAGAGGAAATGCACGAGCTGTGAGGTTGAACAGCAGCATTGACAGAATTCTCCCTTTCCATCATTATCAACAACTCTGTGTTTTTCCCTCTTAGGGGGACTTTGGGCTTTTTACCCCCAAAATATCTAAAAAGGGATAAGATATTCCCTGTGCTCACCTGCAGCTCTGCAGTTTGTATCCCCTGCAGTTCCCTTTCTCCCTCTCAGGCTGTTCCACAGGCTGTTGTGCTCCTCCATACACAGTGCATGGAGAAATCATTAAGAATGGATTAATTAGAGCACCGTGGCCTGTCTTTCAGGAGGGCTCAGAGCAGCAGAGCCCAGTCCCAGTTAATGATTTGTACCTCAGTGCAGGGTTATCTGATGGCCCTGCAGCACCTGTCATTGTGATCTGTTCCTGTTCCTGCTTTGCCACTCGCTGCCAGGAAAGGAGGGCTCAGCATTTCCCACACTGCAGCCTGGCCAAACATTCCCAAACTCCTGAGGAGTGCAGCTATCCCTGCATCCCCCAGAGGAGCAGCACTGCAGCTGCAGCCTCTGCTTGCAGCATTTCCAGCCTGGAACCAGAACCCTGGGAAATCCCAGAGGATTTCAGATTTGTGTGCTGGCAGGGCCTGACCCTCACAGACACTGCACTGACCTGAGCCCATGGAAAGGCTCCCAAAGCTGAGGGACAGCCCTGAGAGTGTGAGGGTGGGGTTGGACAGAAGTGAGATCTCACAGAGAGAAAGATTGACAATTTGGAGTTTTGGAATATAGTAATATTCATGTAACAAGATGGAGGGGTTACCCCTTCCCCTTCCCGATTCTTAACTACTCTTCTTCTCCTCTACTCCCTACTACTCTTCTTTTTCTTTTCTTCTATGTATTTTAAAATTCAAATTCTTATTCTCACTAGTCTTCTAGATTTTAAAATTCTTCTTCTTGTTCTTTTTCCTCTTTTACTTCTATGTAATTTTAAAATTCTTATTCCTATTACTATTCTCCTTCTCCTCCTTCCCCTTCCCAAGTCTGGGTGATTTTGGGTGATTGGTTGGATAAATCCATAGTGCACAACACAAGTAGCTAGTTACTGGGTTAGAAGTTAAAATAAATCAGTTGTCATCTCAGAATTGGGCAGTTTAGGTTTACAAAGACCTTGAGGACAGAACTCTGGGCTCCATTTCTGCTCTGCTCTCTCAGCATGGAGCAGCACTCACGGTCAGTGAGGCTGTGGTTGAGATCAGAAATAATAAACACCCAAACCCCAACAGGAATTCTGTCTGTGGTGCTGACCCTGGGAGGAAGAAGCAGATGAAGCCAAGGGGTTCCCTCAGTCTGGGACATTCCCTGGGGATCCAAGAGCAGCAGGCAGAGGCTGGGGAGCTGCACAGGAGATTTGTGGGTGGGGGCTTTGCTCCAGGGCTGACACCTGGCTGGAGGCTCTCCTGTTCCTGCTCTGCAGTTGCAGGGTCATAACTCATCCTGAGCAGCACCCTCACCTGCTCAGCCACCTCACAGCTCCCAGCAAGCATTTCTGTCTTTTTTTGGTGTTGTCCAGGTGACAGATCCCAGAGCCACAGGGAAGGCAAAGCCCTCTGTTCCAGCTATGAGCCCAGCACCCCATGTTCACACTAACCTGTGTCCCCAAGGGCCACAGCTACACTTTTTTAACCCTCCCAGGGGTGGGGACTGCACTTTTCTCTGGGCAGCCTTTTCCAGGGCTCAGCAGCTTTTTCAGTGAAGAATTCTTTCCTGATTCCAATCTGAAACTCCCCTGGCACAACATGAGGCCTTTTCCTCCACCCCTCTTGCTCCCTCTCCTCTTTGATGCTGTTTCTGTGTCACTGTGCTCCTAGCTGGTCTCGTGTGCTTGGGTGCAGCTTCTGGCTGCCACCAGATCTCATTTATCATCCCTCATTAGCCTAAAACTTCGTTAGTGCTGCTGGAAACAGCCCCGGGGTCAGTGCTGTGGATGGGCTCTCAGTTGTCATTGGAATTGCAATTGGCTAATTAGCTAATTAGCTGATTGCAGAGCTGTCCCTGATCTCACACCCTTCAGTTTTCCTGGTTTTCTGTCTCCAGGTGGACACCAAGCACAACTCTGAGATCCTGTCCCAGCTGGAGCCATGGACAGTTTATTGTGTGCAGGTGCAGGCGCTGGTTCCCGAGTGGAACAAGACAGGGGAGCTGAGCAGGGAGCTCTGTGAGCAGACAACACACAACGGTACCTTGGGGGCTGGGAAAGCAGGGAATGAGCCCTGGGAAAGCAGGGAATGAGCCCTGGGAAAGCAGGGAATGAGCCCTGGGATGAATGGGAAATCAGGGAATCAGCCCTGGGAAATCAGAATCAGCCCTGGGAAAGCAGGGAATGAGCCCTGGGATGAATGGGAAATCAGGGAATCAGCCCTGGGAAATCAGGGAATCATCCCTGGCATGAATGGGAAATCATGGAATCAGCCCTGGGAAAGCAGGGAATCACCTCTGGGATGGCTGGGAAATCATGGAATCACCTCTGGGATGGCTGGAGGGACCCCAGAGCCCCCCATTCCCACCCCAGCCATGGCAGGGACCCCTCCCCCTGTCCCAGGGGGCTCCAGCCCCAGTGTCCAGCCTGGCCTGGGTCGAGCAGTCCATAGAGAAGTGATAATTTGAAAATAATCACTCAGAAATGAGAAATGACAGTTTTCATTGTTTGTTGTTTTTTATTTCCTTGTTTCTTGCAGGTGTAACCCCTGTGTGGATCATTGTGACTGTGCTGGTGGGGTCCATGCTGGTTGTGGCCACAGCTGTCACCCTTTGTTTCTTCTGCAGTTTTTATCTCTACAGACTCACCAAACACGTTTTCTGCCCTTCCTACGTTTTCCCACAACATCTGAAAGAGGTTTGTTTCCTGCCTGTCACAGGAAAATCAGCCTTTCCAGCAGGGACACTTTCCAAGGTTCCCAGTGCCAAAGTATTCAGAGCTTCTTTAATTCTGCCTCCTTCACTGGCACCTGGTGGTCAGTGATTGGTAATTTGTAATCACCAGCTTTTCATGGCTCAGGGACAGGATGGGTTTGTTGATTTTGGAGTGAGAGAGTACCAGGTGTCAACTTCAGTTCCTCATTTAGCCAGCAAGCAACAGAAACCTCTGTCCCTCCTTTTAGACTTAAACCAGCTCCTTTGTTCTCCTCTCACGAGTGTGATTAGCAGTTTTAGCTTCAGGGGAGTGTCTGAGGACCCTGTCCAGGATCTCCCAGAGCAGCCTGGGCTGTGGAAGGTGTCCCTGGCCAGGGCAGGGCCAGGATGGGATGAGCTTTGCAGTCCCATCCAGCCCAGACCATCCTGGGAATCTGATTCCATGGAGGCTGAAAATCCCAGCTGAGGGCAGAGCAGTGACAGTGACAGCAGCCCCTGCCCCTGGCACAGCCCCAGCAGACAGAGGGGTCCAGCAGAGTCCCTTCCCAGAAACAGGGATGTACAAAATCCTCCTGTGCCACCCTGTGCTCTCCTGAGCTCCTGCAGCTCCTCCTGGGCTTTGTTTGGCTCCCTCAGAGCTCAGCACCCCCAGGTTTGCAGCTGACTCTGGCTCCTGCTTTAGGCTGAGCCCGTGCTCAGCACCAGGAGTGGCATGGAACCACAGAATCCCAACTGGTTTGGGATGGAGGGACCTTAAATCCCCCCCCGTGCCAGCCCTGCCATGGCAGGGACACCTCCCACTGTCCCCAATGTCCAGCCTGGCCTGGGACACTGCCAGGGATCCAGGGGCACCCACAGCTGCTCTGGCAATTCCATCCCCACCCTCCCAGGGAACAATTCCTGCCCCAAATCCCCCCCAGCCCTGCCCTGTGGCACTGGGAGCCATTCCCTGTGTGCTGTCCCTGCATCCCTTGCTTTGCAGACCCTGGAGCTCAGCAGCCCCACATCCACAGAGGATGTGCTCGAGTTCCCTCTGCTCCCAGAGACAGGGAGAGCTTTGGGCTGGGGCTCTCCAGGAGTCAAAGCTCAGCTGTGCCTGCCCCAGCCGTGCCTCCACTGGGGGATGTTTCATTGCAGATTTGTGCCCAGCATTCCCAGCCCCAGTTTGGTAGGGAAGGCTCTGGTGGTGAAGGTGTTTGTGCTGGTTTCTGTGTGTGCAGTGCTCAGCACTCCTGACACAGCTGCTGGTGTCTGATTCCAAATTCAGTTCAGATTGCTCCTCTCAGGGCACCAGGATGGGCTGGGAGAGCTGGGATTGCTCAGCCTGGGCAGGGAAGGGCCTGGGGTGACCTCAGTGCTGTGCCTGAAGGGTTCCAGGAGAGCTGGAGAGGGGCTGGGGACAAAGCCTGGAGGGACAGGACACAGGGAATGGCTCCCAGAGCCAGAGGGGACGTTCTTGACAAATCTCTTTGTGAACTCCTTCCCTTAGTGTTTGTTCCCAATCAAAGGTGTTTGGTTTTTCCCAAGTTCCTGTTCCAAACAAGACCCTGAGCCCTGGGGTTACTCTTGAAAGGCACTTCCACCTTGGAAGGACTCTGGGGAGGACGTGACCTTGTGGGGCCTGAGAAATCCTCTGGGTGTGTGCAAAGCCATCCCAGAGTTTGGCAATCCCTGAGCAAACAGGGTGGGACAGCTGGGGAGAGCTGATCCTCACTTCCCTTTGTTCCCCAGTTTCTGAACAAGGCTCCCGGTGCTGATCCTCACTTCCCTTTGTTCCCCAGTTTCTGAACAAGGCTCCCAGTGCCCCGCAGCCTTTCCCTCCGCTCCCGCAAGAGCAGCTCCTGGTTTGTGACAAGCTGAGTGTGATTTCCCAGGAATCCCAGAGCCTCCCTGAAGGGAGTGGGGACGAGGCCAGCGGGACCCCGGAGCACCCTCGGGACTCTGCGGGAGGAGACTCGGACTCAGGAGTGGGAACAGCCTCAGGAAACGCCTGAATATCCTCCTTGTTCCTTGGAAAAGGAGCAAATGGACTCGTGGGTTTATCTCACTGCTGCATTCTCCAGCAGGAAAAAATCCACGGACAAACAGGTGCTCACAGACTTTGGACAGAATCATTTTTATTTTTTTAAGTAGAAGAAACTTGGCTGGAAATGAGGAATTAAATGATCCATAACTTTTGCCACTGTTGGTTGTGGCTCCCTGAGGAGTTGTAGCGATTCTGGCACTGATTATGACACTAAAAAGCAAATGTCATATTTATATATAATACTAATTAATTTAACTTAGACAGGTTATTTATTGCAAAAACAAATCAAAATGTTTGTAAAAGAAAATAGTGTTTTGTAAGGAAAGACCTGATTTATTTTGTTCTAATGAGAAATTTTGTGATTTTAAGGATGTCCTCACTGGCATCATCTTTCTATGGAATTTATTCCTCCCTGATGGAAAGTTGTGAAGTTTTTAGGCTGGGATGAACTGATGTCTGTGGGAAACTTGGCAGCTGAAGTGGGAGTTAAATTAGGTTCATTTTACTTATCTACTGATGTACATTCCTAATTTTAAAAATCCAGGGAGCTGTGACTCCCTGTTCCCAATGCAGCCTCACCTGCCCAGGTGGGCAAAGGCTGTCCCCGGCCTGGGGGCATTAACGGGGTCTGTGTGTCACTGCACCAAAGGGAGGGAGAAATTAAATCCTGTCACCAACAGGAACCTCCCAGGAGCGGAGCTGTGCCTCAGCTTGGTGAGGGAATTGCAGCGCTGGGGGGTCGTGTTTGTCACTGCTGTGCAACGAGCTCCTTCCTGGGAGGGGTTACAGGAAGAAAACAGGAATTGATTCCGTGGATTTTCACCTCCCAGCTCCCCTCAGGGTGCTCAGGGTGGATCTTCTAGATGTCCCCAAATCCTGCCAGGAGGGGCAGGGAGGGGGGGTCGGGCTCTGGGAACAGGGACAGGGACAGGAGCAGAGGGAACGGCCTCAGGCTGGGCCAGGGCAGGCTCAGGGGGGACCCCAGGAGCAATTTGCCCATGGCAAGGGTGGCCAGGCCTTGGCAGGGGCTGCCCAGGGAGCTTTGGAGTGCCCATCCCTGCAGGTGGCACCTGGAGGTGGCACTCAGGGACAGGCTGGGGACAGGGTGGGACCCCATGGGCTGGGAGGGCTTTTCCAGCCTCAGGGATTTCTGGTTTCTGGGATCCTGTGGAATCTGTACCTGGTTTTTCTGCACTTTTAAATTGTCATATTCTGCTTTCATGGAGAACATGGGATTTATTGAATTGACTTTTTCCAAGGTATTTTGTTTCCTTGGTGTTTTCTCCACCTCTCCCCAAGGCTGTTCCTGTGCCTGGGTCACCACTCCAAGGAATGAGTCCAGCTCCCTGTGTGCTCCCTGTCCCTCCTCCCACAGCATCGGCTTCCTCCTGTATTTCCTTTCCCCCCCTTTTTTCCCCTTTTATTTTGGCTTCAGAGTGGCAAAACTCCCACTGCACGTGGAGCTGAGGAGGGGCTGGAGATTCCTCCCTGCTCCTGGAGCTGAGGAGGGGCTGGAGATTCCTCCCTGCTCCTGGAGCTGAGGAGGGGCTGGAGATGCCCCCCTGCTCCTGGAGCTGCTCTCCTCTCTCCAGCAGCTCTGCTGGGGCAGGGGTTCCTGGCTGGAATCCCTCAGCTGGTTCCCAGGTTCTGGGGGCAGGTGAGGCACAGGTAAGGATCTGAGATCAGCCTTCACCACGGGCTCATTGCTGAGGGGGGAGCAGAAATCACAACTCTGCCTGCTCAGGGGCTCTGGGAGTTCAGATGGCAGCAGGAAAAGTGTCTGCAAGGACATCGTGGCACAGGCCCAGGGTGCCCAGAGCAGCCCCTGGATCCCTGGCAGTGTCCCAGGCCAGGCTGGACATTGGGGACAGCCTGGGACAGTGGGAGCTGTCCCTGCCCCACAGCCTTGGACACTTCCAGGATTTCGGAGCTGTTGGAATCAAGCCAGGTGTGTTTTTTTCAGGCTGATCTGCACTTTGGTTTCCTTCAGGAACCTTCGTGCCCCACAGCCAGGGCAGCTGCTGTAGCTGAGAGGGCTCAGCCCCAGCCCCAGCCTCCCTGGGACACAGCCTGAGCCAGGCCTGGGGACACGGGCCAGCCTCTGCCTGTCCCCACACGGGCTCTGTGACCCCCAGGAGCCTCACAGGGAAGAAATCATTTAGAGGAGGAGCAATGATTTCCAGGGAAGCAGCAATCCAGAGGAGAGTTCATCTGGAGCTGAGCGTGTGGACACTGCAATGCAAATAAATCAATTTTATTTGATCAGGTGAACTTTAGCCAGGTGCTGACGTAAACTGCAAGTCCAGAGGGATGCTGGAGGCTGCTTGCTCTGGCACGGCGAGTTCTGCCAAAGCCAGGAGGAAAACAGAGCCCTTGGAAGGCCTGGGAGTGCTTGGAAAAAGATTTCAGGCACAAAATGTGAAGAAAAATGGAACGATTAAGGAATAGGGAAGTGGGAAAAACCAAAGGAGAAGAGTCTGAGCTGGGGGTTAGCAAATGAGATCCCAGAGGAGGGCAGTGAGGGCAGACAGAAAGGAACAGTTCAGAGAATTCCAGCCAAGGGAGGGAGGGAGAATTTCATGGAGAAAGAGAATCCAGAGCCCAGGAGCAGCCAAGGGGTCAGGGACAGGGTCACCTTCAGCTCCACAGTTTTCTCTAGGACTCCTGGGAACTTTGGGGCCTTCCCTGCCCAGCAGGTCCTGGGGGCTCTGAGCCCAAATCCAGAACGAGTCCCACGGAACAGCAGAGCCAGAGAGGCTGCCAGAAATCTCCACCCCAAGCTCTAGAAAAGCTTTTAAATTGATCCTTACCCAGAAACACTTGTGCTCATAACTTCATGCTTTTTTTTAAATTTCCTAAGGCAGACTGGGAAAGAGCCATTATCACCTGGCAAAATGTCATTTTCTAGGATTCACCATCCTGGAAAGTTATTATTAAATAAATGGATGCAGAGCAAGACTCCTTCCCTTGGGATTGTGCTGCTGGGAACACCCAGGCTGCAAAGAGCTGCTGTGCAGGAAGGACTGTGAATAATCCCCAGGCTTTGGGGCACCCGTGTGCAGGGCACTGGAAATATTTCATCTCTGGGGGCTGGAGTTCCCTGTGCATCCTCCCAGCCATGCAGACACTGAGGCCCTGGGATGGTGATGGCACCAGGGACTGATGAGAGGCCCCTGGGGAAGCCTGGGAGAGGAAATCCTGGCTCCAGGATCACCAACCCCAGGATTCCCCGCTGGAGAAAGCACCAAAGAATCTGATTAACAACTTCCCCTCTTCCATTTTCCCACCAGCTCTGCCACCACGTCACCCAAATCTCCTCCCTCATTTCCACTCCCTGCTCCTCTGGCTGTGGGGCAGTTTCTGAAAACACCTGACAGCTCCTCAGGGAACTTTGCTCTCCCAGCCGGGTGAGGTGGTGACAAAGGCGATGGAGATCCCAGCAGGATTTGGATTTTCAGCTGTGCTGACCTAAGGGTGGAACCGGGCTCTGGAACTCCCCTGGACAGAGCAGAACTCACTGATTGCTCTGAAATCCCAGCCTGGAGAGGACAAGCTCCAGGGAGAGCTCAGAGCCTCTGGCAGGGCCTGGAGGGGCTCCCGGAGAGCTGGAGAGGGACTGGGGACAGGGGATGGAGGGACAGGACACAGGGAATGGCTTCAGAGTGGGATTGGATGGGATTTGGGGCAGGAATTGTTCCCTGGGAGGGGCTGGGCTGGAATTGCCAGAGCAGCTGTGGCTGTCCCTGGATCCCTGGCAGTGTCCCAGGCCAGGCTGGACATTGGGGACAGTGGGAGGGGTCCCTGCCATGGCAGGGCTGGCACTGGGGAGGCTCTGAGGTCCTTCCCAACCCAGTCTGGGATTCTAAATATTCTCCATGAAGATGGAACTTGGAGATGTGCCCAAAATGACACATTTTGAAGGCACCACAGGCTGTAAAAAGAAGTTTATGCCAGGCTTTCCTCATTCTTTCAGCCTGGTCGATGCCACCTAAGACAATCCAAACCTAATCCCAGCATCAGCAAGGCTGGGATCACCCAGCAGCACCAGCATCACCCCAAACCCTGTCCCCAAGGGCCACATCCTGACACCTCTGGGACACTCCCAGGGACTCCAAACCTCCCTGGGCAGCTGAGCCCAAAGCCTGAGCCAAAGTTGCTCCTTCCTGCCCCTGAGCACGAAGCAGGGCTGGGACAGTCGGGGCAGGACAGGGACAGTCCCCAGGGCAGATTGTGTTCTCTTGTGTGCTCTGGGGAGGGAAGGGCTCAGCTCTGATGGCATCAAAAACTGGGAAGGGCTTTGGAAGGCAGGGAAGGAATCCCCTGAAATGTGTCCCTGAGGGAGGTGGGTGCAGTCACTGCAATAACACAGAGGCAGGGGAAGTTTTCTGAAGATGAAACAAACAGAAACACAGGTGGTGCTGCCTGAGGGGGGGACATTAAATAATCCATCAGGAAGGGGTGCATAGATCTGATCCCTCCCTGAGCTCCTTCCTTCCTGGCCCACTGTTCCCACACAAGATGAAATGCTGGCCTTGCCCCTTTCATGCTGCTCCAGAGCTGATGTGATGAGAAACCACCAAATGATGGCTCCTCTTTGTGTCAGCCAACAGAAATAAACCCAGCAGGGCCCAAGGAGCCCCGTTTCCTCTGCCACAGGAGGGCTTGGGGACACAGCAGTGACACTCACTGTCCTGCCCTGGCTGCCCCAGCTCTGCACAGAGCCCTGCTCTCACCACCTCTGCCCTTTCTGCTGCAACGTGGGGCAGGAAGTTGTGCTCAGACCCAGCAGAGGATAAACTGGAAATGTCTGGCAGGTTATGAAACGTTTCCAGCCCTGCTTCAGCACTTGTGGTTACCCTGGGGTGTGGTTACACAAAGAACTTGGCCATGAACATTTTCCTTATCAGTGCTGGGGCAGGAGGTACCCACTTGGTAAAAAAGATTGCAGCAGGATATTGGCTTTCCCATTTATATCTTGGTTTCTGCATTGATCATAAGTATTTAAATATCATATATACTTTTATTTAGCTGTTTGTCAGTAATCTATCAGTTTAAGTGTGTACTGCACAGTTTATAAAAATTATAGTGTGGTGAATACATTGAATTAGAGGCCTTAGCTAAACACTGGGTGTTAAAATACCTCTGTGTAACCAAAACAAACTTATAAAAAAAAATTAATAAAAAAAAGCAATCGTGTTACCCCCCCTTTCTGCTGACTGAACTCTCCAAGTGATGAAACAACAGTGACACAAACCAGGAAGACAATTAAAAATGCCATGTTAAATTTAAGGAGGACATACCAAATCCTTCCTGAAGGGTGTGAAGCAGCAGGATGGAGAAACAAGGAGGAATAAAATGCATTGAGTTGATAAAATGCATTGAGTTGATAAAATGCACTGAGTTGATAAAATGCATTGAGTTGATAAAATGCACTGAGTTGATAAAATGCATTGAGTTGACACGCAGGATGTGGTGCTGATCAGCCAGAGTGTGCAGGAGTCAACCAGAAGGATTCCTGTAACATCAGGAGGGTCACAGGGTGTTTGAATGATGTCTCTGATCCGGGGATCTGCAGCTGCCAGGGCCCAAGGGCCAAACCCACCCAGCACAGCCCAGCTGGGGCCTCTTTTATCCCCCAGAAAATTAAAAATATTCTAAATGTGAAATTCATTTCTCACACAATTCTCACAGGTGAGTCTGGCCCAGGCTCAGCACCTGTGACAGCCAGCAACCCTGGCTGTCCCTGTCTGTCCCTGTCTGACCCTGGCTGTCCCTGTCTGTCCCTGTCTGACCCTGGCTGTCCCAGTCTGTCCCAGTCCATCCCTGTCTGTCCCAGTGTGTCCCAGTCCATCCCAGTCCATCCCAGTCTGTCCCTGCCAGTCCCAGCC
>VZTB01007476.1:17489-31448 GCA_013397245.1 Thryothorus ludovicianus
CCAGCATCACCCCTATGTCACCCACGGGAGGTGGGGGCAGGGGACGAGCCGGTTCCCTGCCCTGAGTCACCTGGGGTGGGAAACAGGGACAGGCACGGGCAGCGCAGGGGCTGAGGATGTGCAACAGGCTCTGCCTTGAGACGGGGAATAAAACCTTCCCAGTGCTGGGGGCCTTCACCCTGCAGCCCCTGCTGCTCCCTCTGCCTTGCTTTCCCCAAATTCTTCATGTCCCAGCACAGATTTGGGTGGGGTGGGAGCGTGGCTGATTCTTCCCCCTCCCAGAGAAGCAGGGAGAGAGCCAGCATTCCCTACAGCTTCAGAGATTCTTACAAAACAGCATGCTTGAAGTAAAAAACCGGGACAGGGAGGGAAGTAATTTACAGGAAATATAATTCCCAGCAAAAATTTTCCAGGAGAGAGGGGTGACAGCACATGCTGTGGGTTTTGGGGTGTTCCAGCCTCCCCCAAAAGTGAACACTGCGCCGCCATCTTACAGCCAACAAATCCTTGGCTGTGTTGCTGAAAAGGCAAATAATCTATCCCAGAAAGCAGCCACCCTCTCCCAGTGTTCTGCTTCTGCTCAGAAAGCTGCTGGGGTCGGTCACATACAGCTGAGAAACGCAGCCGGGGAGATGCCGGGGATCGGAAACACGCGCGCCCGTTCCTGGCAGCCACGTGGCTCTGGAAAGGATTCAGAGCAAAACCAAAACAAAAGGCAAACAGCTTCCCCTTCTTGGGAGCTGGGGTCATTAATGGGGAAGAGGCATCTGGGCCTTTCTGCACAGAAACAAAGCTCCCCTTGCCCGGGCAGGAAGCTGTGGTGCAGTGCTGGAAGTGTCGTCACCCTCTGCAGCCCTGCCCCGTGTCCCCGAGGGATGGGGACAGGGTCCCCAGCATCCCTGCAAGGGCAGCCTGTGGGCCGAGGGATTTACAGCATCCTGGAATGGGTTGGGAGGGACCTTGAAGCTCATCCAGTGCCATCGGTGCCATGTCAGGGACACCTCCCACTGCTGCCAGGGATCCAGGGGCAGCCACAGCTGCTCTGGGCACCCTGTGCCAGGGCCTGCCAGGGAACAATTCCTGCCCAAGATCCCACCCAGCCCTGCCCTCTGGCACTGGGAAGCCATTCCCTGTGTCCTGTCCTTCCAGGCCTGTCTCCAAATTCCCTCTGCAGCTCTTCTGGAGCCCCTTCAGGCTTCTCTTCTCCTGGTCAAACAGTTCCAACTCTTTTCTATGGAGAATGGCACTGACTTGGGTTTGAGTTATTTGAAGATTAGTTAATTAATATTTCCACAGCACTGATCCCTTGAGAGGAGTCTTGAGGAGCAGAACTGTGTCCAGCTGCAGAGCCATGAGTTTGGAAATCCAAAGCTGTTTTTTTCTGGGTAGCTTTACGCTCAGCACAGCTTGGCTTGGCTCAGCTCAGAATTGGGCAGGCTGAGGTTTCCCAGCGGTGGCCGTGCAGCCGGGACAGGCGACCCTGGGCACTTCTCCAGCATCCGGCATGGAAATGAGCTGAGCCTTGGAGACAGCCTTGAGCCAAGGGATGGGGATTTGCTGGGGTTTGGTTCAAAAACGTGGCATTGAGCTCATTACACCCACAGCTACGCCGTGATCCGCAGCTTTAACACGATGTCCTGGGCTGGGGCATGCCCAGCGTTTCCCAGCTCCCGTCCCTTCCTTCTCCCTCCAGTTTGTTTAGATTTCCTCGAGGAAACACCATTACATAGGTTGGAAGCTTTCCAGAAATTCAATTGCCCCCTTCAGGATCCTGACCTAGTGACTTTATTTGTTTGGAATTGGCAATCTGACCTAAACTATTCCACGCTCTTCAGAAACTTTAAGCAGCTGAGGTGTTTTGTCTTGAAAGATGCTCAGGCTGTGGCACTGCAGGCTGAATTCCCCATCTTTGTAACAATTTGAGGGATGCTCAGAGAAACCATCGGGGCTGGGAAGTTTTGGGAAGGACAGTGGCCGTGGTTCTTCCTCTTTCAGTGGGGAAGGAGCAGTCCTGTTGTCCGCCCTGACCTGCTTTAGCTGCCAAGTGGGGTGATGTCCACGTTGGGAGAAGATGATCCAGGTTTTAAGGGCTTTGGAGATTAGAGGGAGGTCACCCTGTTCCTCAGGCTGAGGTTATTCTTGGTGTGCTGCAGCCTGCAGGACATGGGGGACGTGCCGAGCGGGGCCTGGCCCGGGGGAAGGGGGTCAAGCCTCAGGGGGGCTTCCCCATACTGGGATTTTTGGGTGGAGGCTCTTCACTGCTGAGGAGCTCCCAGAGCACCCAGCTCCTCCTCTGGGATGAGGACTGTCTGCTCTGGGTTGATGGCACTGACTGATAACCCTCGGGATAACCCTTGGCACAGCTCGAGGGGAGGTTCCCTACCCTGGGGCTGGCAGGGAGGTGAGCTGCAGCCCCAGAGCCACCTCTTAACCAGTTAACTGGAGCTTACTGGTGCCAGTAACCAGAGCCTCAGCCCATGGGAGGGAATTTTCAGCAGGTGAAAGCAAACAGGAGGGGAGGGAGGAGAGTGTTTGACTTCCTGCTGCTGGGCTGGATAAGGAGAGGCTGGTAAACAACTGGTACCAGGAAATCTCCAGGTTTCCTTCTCCTTGGCATTCCCCTTGTGTCTACCTGGTCTTCCAGCTCCTGATTTTGGGAAGGAGCTGAAAGCACCAGGAGAAAGGGGGAGGAGGTTGTACTCAAGAGATGCAGCATCACTCCTGGAATGTGCTGGGCCGGGCTTTCCTCCATCCTCTGACCTCGCCAAAGGGATCTCAGCTCCCAAATTTCCACCAGAACTCAGGGTGGGGGGTAAAGGATGTGCTGGAGCACCCCTGAGCCTGAGCCTGACACACAGGCAGCCAAAACCACAGCAGGGCTGTTGTGCCCAGCCCAGGGCTGGATGGCACATCCCTGAGCGAGGTCACCCTGGGCCTGGAGCGATTTGTTGCCCACAAAATGCCCATTTCCTGCAGCACGGCCCCATAAAGCACAGCCCGGGCCTGGTTCCGGTGACCCGGCGTTACGTGCCTGCAGACAGGTGAGCGCACGGGGTGGAGCTTTCCTCTTGACTTCTCAGGGCTTGCAGCTGCCCTTTAATTAATCCTAAGTGAAGCTAATTGAAGCAGGGCATCGTTTGGGAGCGGGCAGTGCCCGCCTCCCTTGCTCTGGCCGGGCTGCACAGGCAGGCATGGTGCTCTGGGTGGCTGGAGGAGCTTTTCCAGGCCTTTCCCAGGCAGGACAAGGGGTTTTGATGCCGTTTATAGAAGGCCTTCTCCATTTAGTCAGCTCAAGGGTGTAACAATTTCCAGGAATAGGGGGGTGGGGTGGATTTCTTCCCTCTCTGGCCATGGCACATGCTTGTGTCATTCCAGCACTCACTTGTGTCACTGCAGCTCCCACTTCTGTCACCCCAGCGTGGTTTGCTCGAGGGTGTTGAGTAGCTCTTGGCTCTTGGGGTGATCTCAGCGGTGGGGAAATGACAGGGTGGTGGATTCCTGCTGAGCATCCTTGCTGCAGGAAGAGACCCTGGGGGTCAAGGTCAAGGTGTGTTGGTGCCGTGGAATGGGAAGGGCTTTGCACCTGGGAAAGCTCCACTGCCGACCTCCTGACTCACTCCTGGGTCGGAATTCCTGCCTCTGGAGCAACCTGTTTGGGTGTCTGCAGGTGACTGAGCAGGGAGATGCTCCAAGGAGCAGCTTGTGCTTCGGCATTCCCAGACTGGAGAGGGGATGCAGGGTTTGGTGAGCACCTCGGAGATGCCTGGGATGAGCAATTCCAGCTGTGCTGCCCTTTGGGATGGGTCAGACCCTGTTCCTGCTCCTTGTGTCCAGCTCTGCAGCCATGGGAGGGGCTGGACGCTGTCCTGAGTGTGTCCTGGGGCCTGTGCCCGTGTCCCCAGCCCTCTGCCTGACCTTTGGGCTTTATCTCCCCCTTTCAGATCGACAAGTACCTGTACCACATGCGGCTGTCCGATGAGACCCTCCTGGAGGTGTCCCAGCGCTTCGAGAAGGAGATGGAGAAGGGGCTGGGAGCAGACACCAACCCCACCGCCTCCGTGAAGATGCTGCCCACCTTCGTCAGGTCCACCCCGGATGGGACAGGTACTGTGAGACCAGAGGGAGGGCTGGGGACACCCGTCCTCCTGGCACTGCCAAAACTGGGATGGCACCCACGGCCACCTTCCCTGCTGGCCCTTGGGGCCTCATCCTGCCCAGGCTGGGTGTGGGGACAGGCCTCGCTCCCCACTCTGTGCTGGAGGGGCTCCCAGTTCCTGCTGCCAGGAGGGTGGCAGGGAGGGGGGGAAGCCACCCTGGCGTGCCCTTGCTGGCAGGACAGAGACAGTCACGGGTCCGGCTCATCAGATTTCATTAGCGGCGAGGTGGCAGCGGTGCCAGCGCTGTCTGAGTGCCACCAGGGCCCCGGCAGGAGCAGGGGCTCTGCAGCCCTCACAATGTGGCCTTTCTGCCTCTCCCCGTGCTGCCCAGGGCACACTGCAGCCAGGCACATCCTCCTCTCAGCCCAAAGAACTGCTCCCTCAGGCATCCACGTGGGAAAGTTCCTTGTTCCCACTCTCAGCCCGATGATTTGGGAAGGAGCTTGTCTCCATCCCTGCAGCCCTCAGGAGTTCCCAGCACCCACCAAGTGTTTGGAGCAGTCCTGGCTGCTGGAGGGAAGGAGGGACGGAGCCCTGAGCAGCTGAAGCTGCTCCAGTCCCACACCTGGGCTGGCAGCAGCCTTGGAAAGGGCCCCAGGGTGGTTGGATGTGTTGGATGGGGTGTGCCAGCACCTACATAAGGATCTGTGCAAAATCTCAGTGGCAGAGGCTGCTGGTCACCAGCAGGAGAGTGGACAGAGGGACAGAGCCCAGATCCCTCGTGGCTGCTGGCTGGCTGCTCCCTGGGGGCAAGGACAGAAGTGATAGAACCATGGAATTATGGAATCAGGAAATGGTATGGGCTGGAAAAGCCTCTATGTTGGTCAAATCCAACCACTCTCTAGCACTGACCCATGTCCCCAAGTGCCACATCCACACAGCTGCTAAATCCCCACAGGGATGGGGGGATCCCAGCACTGCCCTGGGCCGCCCTTTCCATGGAGGAATTTCCCCAGTATCCAACCTACCCCTCTTAGCACAACTTGAGGCCATTTTCTCTTGTCCTGTCCCCGGTCCTTGGCAGCAGAGCCTTGCACCCTCCTGTCAGGGAGCTGGAGGGGGTGGCAGAAGGTCTCTGCCACCCTGGGCACTGCTGGGTGTTTGCTGGTGATGTCTCAGGGAGTCTGGGGATGGTGGTGCCACCCTGCACCTCTGGGGAGAAATGGATGGAAGGGAGAAATCACGGGATGGTTTGGGTGGAAAGGGACCTCAAAGGGACCATCCAGTGCCACCCCCTGCCATAGGACACCTTCCACTACCCCAGGGTGCTAATAATATCCAACTTAAACCAGTTGAAAACCATTCCCCTGTCCTCTCACCACAGCCCTGCTAAAAGTCTGTCTCCACCTTCCTTCTGAGCCCCTTTAATTCTTGAAGCACCCCTTGCTCTTGGCCCCCCCAGCTGCACCTACACCCGAAAGCTGGACCTGGCTGCCTGCCCTGGGATCAAGATTCCAATCTATTTAAATGTTGGAGAATATTTTTAATTACAGAGGTAGCCAGGAGCCGCCCCTGGGCATGGGAACTGGTGCAGCCAAAGGTGCTGGGTGCAGGAGGAGCGTGTGTCAGCACTTCCAGCACCCTGACCCGCTGTCAGCAGCAGGAGCAATCCTTCCCCATGCCCTTACCAGACACATCCTTGGCACCCTTCCCTTTGCCCAGCTTCTCCAGTGTCCCAGCTGGCATTTGTCACCCGGGGGAGGGGGCACAGAGGAACAGCAGCATGGAAAATGTCACATGGGAGGGATGTGGGAGCAGTCACGGCACTGCAGCTGCTCAGGGGGGCTGGGAAATGGGGGAGTTTTGAGCAAATCCCAGTGAACTAAGAGCTGGGATTCCCTGTCTAGATCCAACTGGATGCAGCCTCTGAGTGGCTTCGGTGTCCCTTGGGTTTCGGGGGTGGGCTGGAAGGTGGCATGTCAGGGTTGGGGCTTTGGTGCCAGATCCCTGGCACAGGAGTGGCAGCAGTTGTGGAGGGGCTCACTGTCCAGGGCTACATCCTTCCTTCTGCCCTCTTTTTACAGCTCCTGGGCAAAGTCTGACCTGGGCTGGGCACCTGTGCCAGGTGCCAGCAGCTGCTCCCAGTCCCAGGACAGGTTATTCCTCTGCTTCAGCCCTGCTCTGATGCTGGTGCCATGGGGCTCCCAACCATCTACCTGCAGGAAGAATGTCCCTGTCCTCCCTGCCCTCCTCCTGCAGCTCCTGGGGTGGCTCTGCTCTGGGATTAGACCCTGTTTAATGCGCAGCTCCTGGGATCCAAAGCTTATGGAAATACAAGGTCACACCTGCAGGTTAAGCCAAAACACAGCCCTGGCTCTCCTGGCTTTGCCATTCCAGTGTGGTGTGATAAAAGATGGGAATTCTGCTCTGAAAACAGAAAATCTCCTAAAATCTGAAACTCTGGCACCCACTGGAACGTGATCATGCTGTGCTGGCAGCGAGGTGATGGGGAAACAGATCCCAAAAAAGCTTCTCCTTGGAGCTCCAGAGATTCTCCCAAGGCCTTTCCCTGCTCAGTGCAACCAACACTCTGCATGCTCCATTCCTGCTCCTTTTCCAGAGTCCCCAGGTTTCCTCCTCCATAGTGGTGTTGACACAAGGATCTTGTGGTGCATCCTCTGTTAAGCCCCAGCAGCTGATAACCCCAGCCTGGAGCTTTCAGGAGGGCCTGCAGGCCTTGGGGGTCAAATCCTGGGAAATCCAAAGGATGGCTCTTGGCAACACCTTCCCCTTGGCTGGAGAGCTCAGCTCCTGCCAAAAACTGCCTGCCTTTGCAGGAAAACCAGGTGCAGGGACTTGAAAGGCTAGGAAAAAATGGCTGTTTTCATGCCCAGAGTCCCGTGCCTGGGGATTTGCCACAATCCCAGCAAGGTTTCCCAAGGAAGTCGTGTCTGCCCCATCCCTGCAAGTGTTCAAGGCCAGGCTGGATGGGCCACAGGGCTGGGTCCAGTGCAAGGGCAGGGGGGTGGCACTGAGTGGTCCTCAGGGTCTCTTCCAGCCCCAACCATTCCGTGGTGCCAGGAGTTAGCTGGGAGGAGGCAGGGGCTGCCAGGGGGTGGCAGTGGGAAATGCCAGGGTCTGCACGTCCACCTTCTCCTGCAACTCCCTGGAGACTGAGCCTTGCAGCTTTTCCTCTCCCTCTCATTCTTTATTAATCCCATTTGCCAGAGGTGTCCTGGGCAGTGGAGTTGGAGATGGTTTGAAGTCCTGAGGTGGGATCTCTGGGTGCTGGGACATGGTCCCACGCACGCCGCTGCTCCCAGGAGCACAGCAGCTTTTCCAGGCACTCAGCCCCCACCCTTTGCTGAGAGCAAACAGCCCCCGGACCCAGGGCTCTGTGTTTGCCCTCGCTGTTTGGCTTGTGGGCTCAGCACCAGCACTGATACCTTATCATGGGACCTGCGAGCCCAAATCGGGGGTCAGTGCCCACGCCTGGAGCCCAGCACGTGGCTGGGAATTTTCCGAGGGAGAGTTTGCTGCCTGCTTCCTCCTGCAGAGCCGATCCACCCTGGAATTCCCAGGGACTGCCCCCAAGCTGCCTGCGCTCCTGCCGTGGTGCTGAGCAGGGTGAGGGGGGTTTGGGTGGGATTTGGGTCCCGCTGGGGCTCCCTGGGGAAGCCAGAGTTGGTCCCACACAGCTCTGGGGCCATGAATCCCACCGGGTGTGTGAGGGCTGGGCAGGGACCCCCATCCGGGATCCTCAGCCCCTTTTTTGGGATCCTCCTGGGTTTGCCTGCATTACCTCCAAGGAGCTGAGCCACCTGTGACCCTCTTGGCTGCAGTGCCCTTATCCCTGGGGTGTTTCTCACCCGCCTGAGGCGTTCTCCATGCTCTGCTAAGGAGCAGAACGCCTCAGTGCCCATGGCCAGGGACGCCGAGCCGAGCACAGCGTGACCCCTGTGAGGGGCAGGACACGGTGCCAGCCGGGCATCCTGGTGCCAGCCGGGCATCACGTCCAGCCCTGCCCCGCTGTGGCTGACGGCGGTGCCCGTGCTGGACTCACCGGGAGCCTCTCCGAGGTTTTCCCGGTGTGTTTTCCTCGGGAAGAGCCCCGTGGCTGGCAGGCAGGCTGTGGAAGGAGCTGCCAAACTGGTTTAAAGCTCGTTGCCGCAGAGGGTCAAGGGGAGGAGGAGAAAGGATTATCCAGGGACTGCCCGGCGGCTGAGCGCCGGCTGCCCCTGTGCTCCTCAGCGATGCTCTGCCCCCTCTCTCGGTGCTGCTCTGGCCCCCAAGGTGCTGCGCTGACCCCCGGGGGCACTCCCTGCTCTCCACGCCCGGCCCTGACCCCTCTGCAGCCGCGCTCGGAGCCCTCCCATTCGTTCCTCATGTCCCTCAGCACGGCAGCTGCTCTCCATGGCCCCCTTCCACCTCCGCCGAGCTCCGTGCGCCGTTCCCTCGCCCCGAGCCCTCGGAGGGTCAGCGCAGGAAAGCTGGAGCCAGCTGGAGCCGCAGGGGCTGGGCCGGAGCTGCCTTTTCAGCTGGAGTCACTGGAGATGCCGGCTGGCGGGTGCATACTAATGACCCGCGGGTTTTGTTCCCACTGTGGCCCCTTTGTGCCGCACAAAGCGCCGGCCCCGGCCCGGGGGGAGCCAGCACAGCACATTTGGGGCATTCAGGACTCCAGCAGTGCTGATGGAGGGCTTTCCCCGGCCCTCTCCCCGCTGAAACAGCCAGCTGGGCGCTTTTCCCGCTGCCCGGCTCCCCGGGGCGGCTCGCAAACAAACGGGGGGGACACTCGGCTCGGCCCTCGGGGCTCCCCTCGAACACAGCGCCAGCTCTCCCCGGGGAAGGCAGCAATGAGGCCCCGAGCTCTCCGGGAGCTTCTCCCTCCCTGGTTTCCTGCGGCCACATGCCAGGAGTGTGTGGCATTCCTGGGAGCCTGGCCTGGGCTGAGCCCAAACATGAGCGGGTTTGGAGTGTGGCGTTCCCACTGCTGCCGGCAGGGTTTAACCCCTTGGGATGGAGCTTTAGGAGCTTCCAGAAGCATCAGAAGGGTCAGGAATGGCCCTGCTGCCTGCCTGATGGAGCCTGAGGCTAGAGCTCATCTTGCCTGGGTTGGTTTGGGCACAGGTTTTTTTGGGTAGAGCTGGTGGGATTTGTCTTCCTGCCACACCCTCCCCAAGGCATCTGGATCTGGCTCAGTGATGGTCAAAATATTGATCCTGCCTTGGCTGTGGGGCTGCCAGGGGGCAGAGGAGGGGCAGGGGATACAAATAAAATACCAAAAAACCCCCAAAAACCAGAAAATACCAAAATACCCCAAAACCCACAAAATACCAAACCACAAAATACCAATGAAATACCGAAAATATATAATAACGAATAAAATTTGAACTAGAATAGAAAAATCTGACCTTGTCCCTGGGAAGGGGCTGGTTGCCCCAGGGCTCTGGCGTGGTGGGGACCCTCCCAGTTAACCTTGTCCTTGTCCTGGTCCCGCAGAGGACGGGGATTTCCTGGCGCTGGACCTTGGTGGCACCAACTTCCGCGTGCTGCGGGTGAAGGTGTCGGACAACGGGCTGCGCAAGGTGGAGATGGAGAACCAGATCTACGCCATCCCCGAGGAGCTGATGCGCGGCAGTGGGGTGCAGGTGGGCCCGGGGGTGTCCCTGGGGTGTCCCTGGGGGTGTCCCCGCTCTGTCCCGGGGCTGCAGCAGGGCTGGGCATCCCGCCACCCCTGATGCTGCTGGATCTCGTGCCGGGAGCTGCGAGTTCCTGGTGGTGGGCAGGGATGCACACGGGGCATCCCCTCGGGGTGGGCAGCCAGGTGAGGTCTCATTCTTTCACCTTTATTTTTTCCCAGCTTTTCGACCACATTGCTGAGTGTTTGGCCAACTTCCTGGACAAGCTGCAGATCAAAGACAAGAAACTCCCCCTTGGCTTTACCTTCTCCTTCCCGTGCCACCAGACCAAGCTGGACGAGGTGGGTGAGGGGCTGTGCTGGCACAGACCAAACTCTTGCTGTGGGTTCCACACCAGGGTAGCTCAAAAATCACACCAGGTTTTAATTAGGCTCATTGATTTGGGGTCATGTGACCTTTCCTGAAGGGCCACGTCTCTCGTTCCTGTAAAGCCATTTCCCAAGCTCTGGGTGAGAGGAGCTCAGGGACAGCATTGTCCTTTTATTTTTATGAATATTTTCTGTTGGTGCAATGACTCAGTGGCTGCAGGATGGAACATTCCTTCAGGGAATGCAGAGCTTGGCACCACTTCCCAATAACCCTGTTGCTTGTCATCCCCTCCAAGCACAGGATAAACCCCCTGTTTAACAGAAAATCAATGTTTGTTAAGGATATGTGCCACAATAAGTGCTGTTGGATCTCCTGTTTTAAACACATCTGGCCAGGTTTTCATAGGAGCCTGGAGTGGTTTGGGTTGAAAGGGACCTTAAGGAGCATTTAGAGTTCCACTCCCGTGCCATGAGTCAGGGAGGGTCACCTTCCACTGTCCCAGGTTGCCCCAAGTCCCATCCAACCTGGCCTCGGACACTTCAGCGATCCAGGGGCAGCCACAGCTGTGCCAGAGCCCATCCACATCCTGACTTTCTGGATTTCCCCTCATTTATCCTGAGGGCTTTTCAGCTCCCACCCCTCTGAGAGCTTTGGCAGGGTCCTCGTGGCCCAGGGTCACCGTGTGTGCCAGCAGGAGCCAGGGACGTGTCTCAGGAGCTGCAGGGCTTTGGGAGGTGATGTTTCCGTGGAAAGCAGCTTTTCCCCGCAGCCCCAGACGTGCCGAGCATCACATCCTCACATCCTCACATCCTCACATCCTCACATCCTCACATCCCCCTGTGCAGCGGGGAGGGCGGTCCCTGTCCCCTCCGCCAGCCGCGGGCACCGATGGCTGTGGCTGTCACTGTCACTGTCACTGTGAGCCGTGACCTCGCCGGGAGAACAAACAGCCCCGAGCCCAGCCGGGCACGTGGCCCCGCCGTGCCCACGCTCGGGGTTCGGGGTGAGGCTGGCTCCAGGAGGGACTGACGCTCTCCTCCGGTGGAACGGGGCCGGGAGGAACAACGGGAACACGCGGGGGCTGTGGGGGAGCTGTGGGGGGAAGCGTCTGAGCCCTGCGGCCTCGGCCGCTCGGTGCCTCAGTTTCCCCAGCTCTGAGGCAGGGAGGGTGTCTGCCTCCCCGAGGGGGCTGTGGCCACAGGGCTGGAGATTTCAAATGTAATTGAGTCCTTCACCTCCTCCTGTGGCCCAGCTCAGGTGCCTCTGGCCACGGGGGACTGCGAGGCCCCCCCCACAGGGCTGGCTCAGGGGTCAGTCCATGGCTACAGTGAGCCCCTCACCCTACAAGGATGGGTCAAGGAGCATTCCAAAGGCACAATGAGCCTCTCACCCCACAGGGCTGGGTCAAGTAGCATTCCATAAGCACAGCAAGCCACCTACCCCTCAGGGATGGGTCAAGGAGCATTCCTTGGGCTTGTGAACAGGTTTTGCTGCAGGGCTCAATCAAACTCAGTCATGGGAACCACGTTCCTCCTGCCAGGGGAGCAATGAGCAGCTCATGTGTTGTTTCGTGGCCATAAACTTTATCTGACACGGAAGCTGTGGCTGATAGCACAGCTGGGGAGCTGATAACAGGGGGCTCCCCCCACATGTCCCTTGTGCAGGGAGCCAGGGGTCACCTCCAAACTTCCCTCTTTGCTATTCCCCTGCAGAGCATCCTCGTGACGTGGACGAAGGGGTTCAAGTGCAGCAGCGTGGAGGGGAGGGATGTGGTGTCACTGCTGCGCAAGTCCATCAAGAAAAGAGGGGTAAGAGGGGGGCACACAGGTCCCTCCATGGGAGACCTTGGCTCTGTGGAGATGTATTACAGTCTGGTTTGTCTCTGTTGGGTCACCCTCTCTCGTTTCCACCTCCTCAGGACTTTGACATCGACATTGTGGCCGTGGTGAATGACACCGTGGGAACCATGATGACCTGTGGCTACGACGACCAAAACTGTGAAGTTGGCCTCATTGTTGGTGAGCTGCAGCATGGAGGAAGAACTGGGGCCCATCCCTTGGGGATCTTTGGGGGAAAAAAAAGAGAAGGGAGTATCAGTGTTGGAAAACCAGCATTGTCTAATGTTTGTTTGCTTAGTTCTTCACTTCCTTTGGTGCACTGGGCAGTGGCCAAGGGGAAATCGGGAATAATGGGAATGAAGAATAATGGGAATGATGGAAAGGCTGTGTCCTTGCTCACCCTGTCCCTGTGCTTGGCCCAGGTACTGGTACCAATGCCTGCTACATGGAGGAGATGAGGCACATTGACCTGGTGGAAGGGGACGAAGGCAGGATGTGCATCAACATGGAGTGGGGGGCCTTTGGTGACGATGGCGTGCTCAACGACATCCGCACCGAGTTCGACCGTGAGATCGACATGGGCTCGCTCAACCCTGGCAAACAATTGTGAGCAGATTCTTGGCTCGGGCTCAGGCTCGTGGTTTGCTCAGCATTGTCCGTCCTCCCACAGCACTGGCGTTACTGGGACTGGGGAGGTCAGCCCAGCTAACTGGGTCACCGTGTCCTGCGCCACCGGTGCAGAGAGGGGCTGTGTCCCAAACCAGCCCCCGTGAGCCCCTCGTGTCAATGTGCTGATTCCTGTTCCCTTCCTGGCCAGCAAAGTCCCCCACCAGCCCAGGCAGACACCCTCACCTAACGTCCACATCCCAGTCCCACTGATCTCCCATTCCCCACAGGGCTGCTGTGGCATGGGGGGTGACCTGGGAGTCCCTGCAAACTGACTGAGCCCCTTCAGGTGGCTCAGAGTTCTCTTTGCAGAATGATGGTCATGTCCACATGACTTCATATTCCCAGTGATGGGATCAATGGCTCTGGGAAAAGATTACCTAGATTCTGTCTGGGATGGGAGGCTGCCAAGGGGTTTTCAGGTCAGCCTGTGGCCACCTCGTGGCCACACATTGTTTAGCCTGGAGAAAAGGAGGCTCGCGGGGAGCTTATGGCCAGATAGTAGAGGTTTAGGTTGGATATTAGGGAAGATTTCTGGTCTGAAAGGGTGGTCAGATGTGGCATAGGCTGCCCAGGGCAGTGGTGGTGTCACCATCTCTGGAGGGGTTTAACAGCTCTCTGGATGTGGGTTAGCAGTGGCCTCAGCAGTGCTGGGGAATGGCTGAACTCGATAACCTTAGGGAGCTCCAGCCCAAACCATTCCCTCATTCTTTCTCATGGGCAGGTTTGAGAAGATGATCAGCGGAATGTACATGGGAGAGCTGGTCAGGCTCATCCTGGTGAAGATGGCCAAGGAAGGGCTGTTGTTTGGGGGAAGGCTCACGCCAGATCTGCTCACCACCGGCCACTTTGAGACCAGATTCGTCTCTGCCATTGAGAAGTAAGTGGGATCCAGGGGCTTTCCTGGCTCCCAGCCCCTCTCCCCACAGCCCTGGGTGCACCATCACCGAGCCAAGTCGGATTCCCAGGCACGAACCCCTCTGTGTCCTTCCAGGGAGAAGGAAGGGCTGCAGAAAGCCCACGAGATCCTGAGCAAGCTGGGCCTGGAGCCGTCGCACGAGGACTGCCTGGCCACGCTGCGCATCTGCCAGATCGTGTCCACGCGCTCGGCCAGCCTGTGCGGGGCCACGCTGGCCGCCGTGCTGCGCCGCATCAAGGACAACAAGGGCGTGGAGAGGCTGCGCTCCACCGTGGGCGTGGACGGCTCCGTCTACAAGAAACACCCGCAGTGAGTCTGGGCTGCAGGGCACAGGGACCTGGGGGTGCAGGGCACAGGGACCTGAGGTGCTGGGGACAGGGACACAGAGAGGAACGTGGGGGTGCTGGGCACAGGGACCTGGGGGTGCT
>VZTB01007476.1:31485-55787 GCA_013397245.1 Thryothorus ludovicianus
GGGGACAGGGATCTGGAGGTGCTGGGGACAGGGACACAGAGAGGGATCTGGGAGTGCTGGGCACAGGGACCTGGGGGTGCTGGGGACGGGGATCTGGGGGTGCTGCAGGCAGGGATGGGGATCTGGGGGTGCTGAGGACAGGAACACAGACAGGGATCTGCTGCTGTCAGCAGTGCATACTGCCTAGCACAAGAGAAGCACCCCGTCTGTGTGCAGGGGTGTCCCCAGAGGGTCACACTCAGGTCCCCTTTCCTTCTCCTCCACAGCTTTGCCCGCCGCCTCCACAAGACCGTGCGGAAGCTGCTGCCAGACTGCGAGATCCGGTTCATCCGCTCGGAGGACGGGAGCGGCAAAGGGGCGGCCATGGTGACAGCGGTGGCCTACAGGCTGGCTGCACAGCACAAGGCCCGCCAGAAGATCCTGGAGCCCCTCAAGCTGAGCCACGAGCAGCTGCTGGAGGTGAAGGAAAGGATGAGGATAGAGATGGAGAAAGGGCTGGGCAAGGAGACGCATGCAGAGGCAACGGTGAAAATGCTGCCCACCTACGTGTGCTCCACTCCCGATGGGACAGGTGATGTGTCCTGTGTAAAACCTCTGTGTGTGAGCCCATGGATGTCCTGCATCCTTGGGAGTGGCTGCATCTTTTGCTGTGGCCGGTTCCGTTGTGGTGGGAGTGGCACAAACCTCCAGTTTGATACTGGGCAGAGCACTGAGCCTCCAGGACGTTCTGCACCTGACTTAACACAAAGCCTGGCTCTGCGTGGCCACAAATCCTGCCACAGGATTCTCTCCACCCTCATCCTGGGTTGTGCTCCTGCCTCTTCCTGTGGCTTGGGCGAGTGCCTGACCTTGGCTGGAAGCTTGTGTAGGCCCTGTGCTGGGCCAGGAGCTGGACAAGTGATCCTTGTGGGTCCCTTTCAGCTCAGGTTTATGATTTGAAGCCTCATCATCACCCCAAGCCTGGAGCAAAGCTCTCCTGCATCCCAAGTCGCCATCCCCAGCCTTGTCCCGGTTTCCATCCCTCTCCCTGGGAGAGGGCAGATTCATGTCTGCTCCGTGCCACACCCTGCATGCCCTGTGCTGGGATATCTCCTGACAATCCTCTCTTGGCTTGCAGAAAAGGGAGATTTCCTCGCCCTGGACCTGGGAGGAACCAACTTCCGCGTGCTGCTGGTGCGCGTCAGGAACGGGATGCGGCGCGGGGTGGAGATGCACAACAAGATCTACTCCATCCCCGTGGAGATCATGCAGGGCACGGGAGAGGAGGTCAGGATGGGCACATGGAGAGCGGAAGAGGCCTCATCCCTGGGGTGGCTGGAGCAGGGCTGAGCAGGGAGCTGGTTTTGCCTTTCCAGGGAGCAAAACCAGGAGCAGGGAGGGGGGGCTGGTGCACGGCTGCCCTTAGAGCAGCGAGTGCTGCCTGAGGCTCTGCAGGTTGGGAAGCTGGAGATTGGTTTTTAGGTTAGAAACGGTGTTATTCCCAGACATGACTGAACCTCCCTGAATCCCACACACACCACAAGGGCAGATAAGCATCACCCCCATTTCCCAGATAGGGAAACCACAACATAAGCAGTGAGAGACATCTCCAGAGACATATTTGGAAAGGGTTTTGCAAACCACTCCAGGCAGTGCTTGGGGACTGGGAGTATCTCCAGCAGACTGGGCTAGAGGGCTGTGGGGATCCCTTGCAGAGGGACTGGATTCCCATGTCACCTCTCTGCTGGCCCCCACCCCTCCTGGGACACATGAGGTGGAGACAAGACAGGGATTTGCCCATGCTGTGGGTGGAGAAGAGGGTGAAACCAAACTTTTTGGGGTTGCTCACCTCCCACAGTGCAGCTGAGCCGTGTCCCACTCCGTTCAAAGTCCTGGGAGTGATTGGAACATTCCAGCAGGCCTGGGGATGTGTTGGAATCCCCAGCAGCTTGGGCAGGCTGCCTTCCAGCTGGGCTCTGGCTGTGGTGGTAACTTCTCCCTTTGGCTTTGCTTGTCCAGCTCTTTGACCACATTGTCCACTGCATCTCTGACTTCCTGGAGTACATGGGCATGAAGGGCGTGTCACTGCCACTCGGATTCACCTTCTCCTTCCCCTGCCAGCAGAACAACCTGGATGAGGTAACCCCACCCCTCCTGGCAGCATCCCTGGCTGTGCCCCCTGCCTGGTACCGAGGGGGACTCACTGAGGGGTTTTTTCTACAACAGGGAATTCTTCTGAAGTGGACAAAAGGTTTCAAGGCGACGGGCTGCGAGGGAGAGGACGTGGTGGGCCTGCTGAAGGAGGCCATTCACAGGAGAGAGGTGAGCAGCCACGGGGCTGGGAGAAGCCGGTGGCTGCTCCCACATCCTGGCTCTCTTTAGCACCATTAATTGGCCTGTAAAACAAATTACTGGGCTGAGCTCAGGGTAATGAGTGTCGGAATTTTCACAGCACCCTTACTCATCACTTGAGGTTGGATTTTCAGACCCCGGAGCTATGGGCTGGCTCCTGGCCAGGGCTGGAGCAGACTTGTCTGGCCCTGAGCTTGGGAGACACCGGCTCATTTCCTCTGCACAGACCACCCCAAGCTCCTGCCCAGGGGCTGCTCCTGGCAGGGCTGACCCAGTCCCTCGGCAGCTGGAGGAGTCTGAGGGCTGAGCTCTACCTGCAGACAGGTGGGGCTGTGGGAAGTCTGTGGGGGCCTCCATGTCTGTGGAGGTGGGTGGTCATGGAGGACAAAGGAGAACAGTTTTAAACTAAAAGAGGAGAGATTTAGGGTGGATGTTAGGAAGAAATTCCTCCCTGTAAGGGTGGTGAGGCCCTGGCAGATGGTGCCCAGAGAAGCTATGGTTGTCTCTGGATCCCTGGCAGTGGCCAGGATGGGACCTGGAGCAGCCTGGGCTACTGGGAGGGAGTAGAATGGAATGGGCTTTAGGGACCTTTCCAACCCAGACCATCCCATGATTCTCTGACTGCCACACTCACCAGACAGACAGGTCCTTGCCCATTCGTGGGAGCAGACTTAGCAGGAATTCCAAGTCCTCTGGGAATAACGCATGCAATCCATCCCCCTGCAGGAGTTCGACCTGGACGTGGTGGCAGTGGTCAATGACACAGTTGGCACCATGATGACCTGTGGGTACGAGGACCCCTTCTGTGAAGTTGGGCTGATTGTCGGTGAGAACTCCAAGGTCCTTTTGGAGCTGCTGGTCTGTGGTCCCACACCTGCTCCGTGGGGCGTGGGGCTGTCCCAGGGCTCTGATCCCGCTCCTCTCCGCAGGCACGGGCAGCAACGCCTGCTACATGGAGGAGATGAGGAATGTGGAGCTGGTGGAAGGGGACGAGGGCAGGATGTGTGTCAACATGGAGTGGGGGGCCTTCGGGGACAGCGGGTGCCTGGATGACATTCGGACGGAGTTTGACGTGGCGGTGGATGAGCTGTCCCTCAACCCTGGGAAGCAGAGGTGGGTGGTGGCTCTGGGGGGCTGGAAGGGACCCCGATGAGGCTGAGGGTCCAGGAGCACTTCTGCCCCACCAGCCCCTTGGTGGATCCAGGGGATGATGAGCAGGACACCGATGTGTCCCTCGTCCCCTGCCTGTGGGTGGGGGCCGTGCTGCTGGGCTTGCTGAAGGGATTGTACTGAAGGCACCTGGCAGAGCTGGAATCCCCATCCAGTCCCAGTGTCCCTTCCTGTCCTGATGTCCAGCCTTGTTCTCTCCTTCCCAGGTATGAGAAGATGATCAGTGGGATGTACCTGGGGGAAATCGTCCGCAACATCCTGATAGACTTCACCAAGAGAGGGCTGCTCTTCCGGGGACGGATCTCGGAGAGGCTGAAGACCAGGGGGATCTTTGAGACCAAGTTCCTGTCCCAGATAGAGAGGTGAGGTCCCACAGGGAGTGAGCACCAGCTCCCAGTCACAGCAGGGATGGAATCTGGGGGAAGTGCCCCCAGGGCTGGTGGGGGAAGTTCGACGTGCTTGATCTGGAGCCAGGGTGATGCAGGACGGTGCCACACAGATAAATCAGCAGAGCCCACGTGGTTGTGGCAGCGCCAGTGTGGAGGCACAGGGAGGCTGGCTGGGGCTGGCAGCACAGATGGCTCTTTATCCTCTGCCCTGGCCAGAGAGGGGCCGTGGGTTACAGGCGTGTCACACTCCGCTGCCTTTGTCCTGAAATAGCCTCCCTGATTCAGCTGTGACACCAGGCCACATCCAGCTCTGAAAGCTGAGCTTGGAGCGGGGCTGTCACCCAAGCCACGAGTCCCTGGGCTCTGCAGGATGTAGGAAGGGGAAGCCACACGCCCCAGCTGCTCCCCCTCCTAACTCTGCGCGTCCCCGTGTCCCCCGCAGCGACTGCCTGGCCCTGCTGCAGGTGCGCTCCATCCTGCAGCACCTGGGCCTGGAGTCCACGTGCGACGACAGCATCATCGTGAAGGAGGTGTGCACGGTGGTGGCGCGGCGCGCGGCGCAGCTCTGTGGTGCTGGCATGGCCGCCGTGGTGGACAAGATCCGCGAGAACCGCGGCCTGGACTTCCTCAAGATCACCGTGGGCGTGGACGGCACGCTCTACAAGCTGCACCCTCAGTGAGTGGCTCTGCCTGCGCTCCCGGGGGGAAGGTTCAGGGGATAATGGGGGGGGATTTGAGGTGTTCCAGGAGCTCACTGACCCAAACTTGAGGCCCAGCAGGAGTCAGCTGCTCCCTTAAGGCCAGAGGCACCAGGACAGGTAACGCAGCAGGGGCTCCTCCAATCCCACTGGACCTGACCCAGATGTGACCAGGGTGAGCCAGGGCTCCAAGTCACAGGGATGAGGCAGCTCTAACCAGCAATGAGCCAGATCATGAAGGTTCATGGCCACATAAAAACTTGCTCGTGCCAGAGCTGGCCAGCTGGTGCTGCTGGACAGCAGAGCTCAGACAGGGACTAAAGCACTGGGCTGAGCTTAAATAGGACTCAGGAGCCCATGGGCAAAGGGGGGCACTGAAGACTCCTGCCATGTGGGGCTGGTCAGGGCTGTTGAGGCCCATTAGAGCTCCCAGGGTTTGGTGGGACTCAAGAAAGGGCTGGGTCTAGTCCTGAGTGAAGGCACAGCACAATTGTGCTGTAATTGTGAGCTAGGGCTGAAGTGTGGAGACCTGGGCTTTTTAAGCTTCATCCCTGACAGCTCTTATCTCCATTATCCATCCATCCATCCATCCATCCATCCATCCATCCATCATCCATCCATCCATCATCCATCCTCCATCCTTCTCCCCAGGCTCTGCACTGCCCTTTGAGTCTCTGTGCAAGGCAGATTTGGGGTTGGGACTGACACCTTCACCCCGTGGCCGGTAAATTCAGAACCTCTCTCTCCCCTTGCCCTGCAGCTTCTCCAACATCTTGCAGGAGACAGTGAAGCAGCTGTCCCCCAAGTGTGAAGTGACCTTCCTGCAGTCGGAGGACGGCAGCGGCAAAGGCGCCGCGCTCATCACGGCCGTGGCCTGCCGCATCCGCGAGGCCGGGCAGCGGTAGAGGGAAGCAGGTTTGCCCAAGAGCTTGGTTTCAGCAAAACAGGACCTTTCCTCACCCAATCCCTCCCTCTCTCTGCACACACTCACACACCCACACACCCCCTCCCCTCCAAGCAGACTCGTAGCTTTACTTGTTCTCCGAGGCACCACGGTGGGACTGGAGACGCCGTGGGCTCTGTACCAAGTGTTGTCGTAGGAGTTTCCTTGCATGCCATAAATCCACCTGTCGAGTAAAGCTCACAGTGTCTTTTGGCTTCTCCCTGCATTTCCAGGTGGAGCTGGAGCTGTCCCAGCCGCAGCCTCCGTCACAGCCCAGCTCTCCTCGCACTGCTCCGAAGCACTGGCCCTCCCCTCGCAGCAGTAGGGATAACACTCAGATCATTGAGACACTGCATTGTCACTTTAACACTTCCTATTTATGTATGTCGGAGTCGTAGCTGTCTGTGCTGTAGAAGCAAACCTCTAAGATTGGGCTAAAGACCTCCACTAGTCTTTTACCCTGATCAAGGCTGTATTATTTCCATGAAAGTCATGGTAACTCTTAAAGCACAGGGTGCAGAATCCCACCGGCGCGGCCGTGGCTGCACTGGAGGTACCAGGTACCTCCCTTGGTGAGCAATACTAGAGAACCTGCTGGAGCCAGGCTGGGGGGACTCCTCCGCCGGCTCTGGCAGAGCACGTGCCTGGAAATAATTGGGGACTCAGGGTCTAATCCCATTTCCTGACCTCTCACCTGCACCCTGAGTAGCCTGTAGGAACGTGGCGTGTACGTAGGGTCGTGTTTCACCCCTGGACACCACTGCCCCTTCCCTGGTGCATGTGTGGGCACAAGGAGCCCTGCCACGGGGCAGTGCCTCCCCTGCCAAGCCCCAAACTCGTGGCCGTGTGTCTGCCCTTGGCGTGGAGTCTGGTTTGCTTTGTGTCTGTGAAATAGTTCTGCGGCTGCAGCCTTTAGGTGGCACCTGGATTTATACACTGTATATTTATGTTTTAAGAGATCTGATGTCTTTTTATGTACATAGTCTTGGGGGGGGTTGTATCAATTAGTTTTAATGTCACCTTTTCATGTTGTTGAAGAACAGTACAGAGTAATTATTTTCCTTTTTTTTTCTTCTGTCGTGTAATTTTTTTTTTTAATTTAAGATTTTCTTGGGGTAGACTGGAAAAAGAGACCCAAATACCTGAGGACTGTTGTACAAGAGGTTTGGGCATTCTGACTTTACCAGCAGGACAAAAGGGAAAGCAGAAAGCCAGGGAGGCGGCGTGCAGGAGCAGCGGGGCCCTGCGGTGATGCTGCTGGGTTCAGGCTGGGTTTAACCCTAGGAGAGGTTTTATTTTTGTCCCCTGCCCTCCCCAGCTGTGCTCTGGAAGGTCACATCCATGGGTGGGTGACAACCCTGCAGGGCTCTCGAGCTCACGTCACCGTCCTGGCCGCGCGCTGGCACCGGCCAAGCCGAGCTCATCCCTGGGTGAGGTGACAGCAGCTGGTGTCACTCCAGGCCCGTGTGGCATCCTCAGGGCTGCCTGGCAGGGTCCCCAGGGACCCCCGTGCCCGCAGCACCGCTGGGGTGCCATGGCCAAATGCAGGGAGCCCATTTTGCCAGGGGAGAACTCTGGATGAACTAAAAGCTGCAGGTCTCTGCCTCGGTGAGCAGAGGCAGACAGAGGGTGTGGGGGGGTTCTGTAAATATTTAGCAGAAGTTAATGAAATTCCAGTGATGTACAAAAAGAAATAATAATAACTAATAATCCCCACAAACAGCCCTTCAGATTGGAGGATAGAGTTTTTGTCTATTTTTATGTATATTTTTATACTGCTTGGGGTAACCTCATTACCAAAAGTCTCTCTTCTGTGTTGGGGGTCAAGTTCAGTAGCACAATTTTAAAGCAAAATTACTCTTTTGGGCATTTTAAATGCTTATTTTTTTATAAGCCTCAAGACAATTATAACAAATAAAACCTGTGTATAGAGATGATGTAAGAAACCAAGTTTAGTGGAAGTTTTAGAAGCTGTCAAATAAATCTTTGAAGGATGATACAGAAATCCTCTAATCCGGTACCAAGCAGTTTTGTGTGATTATTTTTCTTCAGAAAACCAGCATTTTGCCTACTGAAAAATCAAACCAGAAATCTTTTTAGCTGCTGCACTTTGCAGAGTTGCATTAGTGGCTGTTTTTACTCTTAGCCAGCTGTATGCTTTCTGAAATCCATAGTGTTTCCATCAGTCAGTGAGTGAAACTTTATACAACAGTAGTTTTGGGGGCAGAATGGGAAGGACTGGGATCTGAGCAGCCCTGCTTATGATTCAGGCTCCACTGAGCAGGGGACTAACAGGGTGAGAGGGAAACTGGGGAGCTGAGGTACCTGGCCTGGAGCAGGGTCACCACAGTCCCCTCACCTGTCTGGGGTGAAGGAGGGGCTGCAGCTCCACAGGGGTGAGGAAGGATCACCCTGAGCTTGCAGGTGGATTTTTGGCTGGGCTTGGTCAGAGGGACACCCACCTGGGCATCCAAGGCTCCCATAATGCTGGAAAGCTTTTGCTGAGCCTCAGAATCAAGCAGGGTCTGGAATGCTCCCAGTTCAAAGCAGTACTTGAAGCGTTAGAAGACACCTGTGTTACCTGTGGCTGCAGGGAGGGCTCTGGGGCACACCTGGAGCAGTTTGTGCTCCCCGGGGGCACGAGCACTGGAGGTGTTGGATGTCCAGTCTGACTGTGACAGCTGGGACCGGAACCTCACGCCAAAACGTCGCCAGGGGATGTTCTGTGAATGTGTTTAAAATGAAGAAGGGAAGATTAAATCCTAATTATTGATATGAAGGGAAGATCAGATGATTACCTGTAGGGACAGACGGACAGACTGCTCAGCCTGATTTGCCCAGTCTGCGTCTTCCCTGCAGCAAGAAGCGCTGCTTTGTGGATTTAGGATGGTTTTGTTTTGCTTGCTTGTTCCCATCTGGATGCATTTTCTTTGCACTCCTGGCATGCTGGAATGTTCTCTGGCCATGCAGGCAGCAGGGAACAGAGTCTCTGCCCTTCCCTTCCTGGCAAATCTGTCCTGGTTGGTACTTTGGACAGGCTTTTATTGGATTTCTAATACATATGCAGATATAGATAAACACAATCAGCAAATTATGGAGCCTTGCAAGCAGAATTTGTCTCTTTCCTTCCTGGAAGCCCAAGGCTGGGAGGGAGAAGCTCGTGCTCAGTGGCCTGAGTGGTACGAGGGTATCAGTGGGGCACAGATCTCTGGCCTGGCAGCAGCAGGGTGCAGTTTGACCCGAGATAATTCGGTGCCTGCTCTCCCTTATCAGGCAATCCAAACCCATCTGGCTGTCAGAGAGATAAGGGGGTGAAAGGTCCAAGTGCATGGGAGGGGAGAGGTGTGAAATGATGGCAAAATGCACCTGCAGGGGTTCTGAGGTACGAGGTAACAACAAAATAACCTGGAAAGCTGGGAGCCCTCGCCCCAGTCCCCTCCCCTCCAGATAAGGAAAATGCCTGGTGGCAAAATGGGCACTGAAGGCAAAAAGAGGCAATTCTTGTTCTCAAGGTAATTTGCAGAGAGGCAAATTCTTCCCCTTGTGACATCCCTGACCAGTGTGAAATCCTTCTGGCCTGAAGCAAAGAAAATGCATCTCGATGTGGGCGCTGGCTCCGTGCAGGCAGGGGAGTCATAAAGCCAAAGACTGTGTGGCTGCTGGCAGAAACGAGGGCTGTAGATTCACCTGATGTTGTTCGTGTTTACAATATTTATTTTTAGCAATTGACTGCAATGATATTATATATAGGCTTCCTTATTTTTGTACTTTTCATACCGTTTTCCTGAGTGTGGTGTTGTACTGCTCAGCTCCCCTCGGCCACCACTGCTGCTCCTAGTCAGTGACAATAAAGAGAAAAAAAAACCACCACCCATTCCCGGGCTCAGTCTCGTGTGTTTCGGCTTCTGTGCCCCCCTCTCCCCCCCAGCAACCCCTGAGGAAGGGCACCTGTGCCCACCCCATCCCAAATCCCTGATGCTGGCCCCTGGGAAGAGGGACCCAGCTGGCAAGGGAGCCCCCACAGCCAGGAGGGCACAGGGAGGCCCGGGACAGCCAGGGACCCAGGGAAGGGTTTGCTGCCTGGAAAGAAAACACCAAGCTGAGTCTCCTGCTCCAGATCCCACATCCTGGTGACGCTGGGTGGGTCCCAGCACAGGGGGAGCTCTGGGATCCAGAGGGCAGAGCAGGATCAGGCCCTGGCAGGGTACAAAGCCCTGCACAGCTCAACCCAGCCCCAGCTCTCAGACCTTGGTGTGTTGCAAAAAACCACCTGGATTTGAGGTACCTGCTCCCTCTGCCATTAACCTGCAGCCCCTGTTGCTTTCCACAGAATCAATTCTAAGGAGTGGGTACTTCTAATTAAAACCAGGGTTAAGTATCTAAATACAATTAATTCAATAAAGAAATTCGATGCTGTAGCAGCTGAACACCTGGAAATGCTTCTGCTCTCTGCTGCCAAAGCTGTGACACAAGATCCCACTGAGCTGCTGAATCCACAGGGTGAATCCAACACAAAAAGCCATTCCCAGCAGGAAAGGACAGACATGAGCAAGTATTCCACTTGAAATCATTTATTGACACGTTGCCATGTTTTTCTGTCTTGTCCAAGACATTTTTATCCTTGATATAAAGTACAAATGGTTTTTTATTTTTCTGACATTAAAAAAATAGGCTAACGAGGCAAAAATTCCCAGTTTGAATCAAAAATTCCTGCTGTAAGAATTCAAAATTGTAAGAGACAAACGTAAAAGCCAACAAAGACTGAACAGAGTGTACCATGACACAACTCATCCATCAAGCCAAGTGGAGAGGAATCTCTTGTTCCCAGCTCTGCCTTTGGATCCTGTGACCTTGCTGAACTGATGTGAAGTTGGTGTTACACATACAACTCAAAAGGCACTCAAAAGTCACAAGTTCCTGAGCTAAAACGGGATGTATTCCCAAGGTAACAGCTAAAACAAGCCAGAGAAAATGTTTAAAAACTGGTATTTGGTTTGTGTGAGCAGAGTCAGCACTCAGCAGAACTCCAGCTGAGAGCTGCTGCTGACAGGACTCAAGTGATGGTGAGGACACACGAGTATTTGCTGTACATGAAAAAATTAATTTATGAACATCCTCATTAGTAAATTAATCTGCTAACACACAGAGATTTATCGACTGCAGCGTTAGAACAAGACCAAGAATGAAATGTGTGTGTGTGAGCTGCAAGAAAGGCTTAAACCCAGCAGGTGGGAAAGGCTGTGCAGTTAAATAACCAAAGCTGAGAGGTCACATCCACAGAGATTATTTGCCCCTACTTGGAAAGGACCAGGAAAATAAAGCAAAATACGGATCTGGTATTTACAGATCAATTATTTAAAAACACAACAAACAACACAAAGAAGCCACACAACCTACAATGTGTGCTCAGAGTCCAACAGGTCATTTCCTAATTTGTGATCCACACAAATTCCCTATTTCCAATTTGGCTCAGTTTTCACCCAGAAAAGCCCAAGTGTAACACTTCTCAAGCACGGAATGGCTACTGCCTGACGATGCAGAACAGAAATAAAATAAAAAGTTTTTAAAAAGGGTAACTGCTTTTGGCCTACCTAATGAGTGATCTTTTCAGAGCTGCATAGGAGAGCACTAAGGCCAGGGCTGCTGCTGCAGGGTAAGGCCTGCCTGAGCTTTGGAGCAGCATCCAGGTGGGACAGGGGCTGCCACGGACCCCTTGGAGCTCTCAGGATTCCAAATTCTCCAGCTGGGCCTCGCTGTCTGCCCTCTTCTCTGGTGATGTGTACAGGAAGTTGCAGCAGATGTAGAGGGGGAACGTCAGGAGTCTGCTGTCCAAGTTCATCACGATCTGCTCCTGGAGCACACACATTTGTGTGGTGAGGGGGGAGCAGAGAGCACAACACTGACACAGGGCTCACGCTGCACATCCTAATGGCCCCGGATTAAAAGCAGCATTTAAAAAATACAGCAAAGACAGTTCACCTTCAGCTCAATTTGAAACACTGGCACATCCTCAGCCTGCCCACAGCTCCCACCCCAGAGCTTCCAGCCCTCTGCAGCACAGGGAGCAGCCATAGAAAATGCTGGAGCAAATTTCCCCTCCAGCATGCTGGGGAGACAGGGACAGTTTCCAGTTTTGGGAGCTTTCACCAACCAGGCATTCCACAACAGTTTATACTTGAAAGCAAGTTTCAGTTTGTGGGCAGGAACTTTTTGGTTCCACTCTAGAGATTGGTTTTGGGGTAGCAAAACTGTAACTTCAACCTCCTGAGGATGCAAAACAATTGAAACTTCAAAACTGAAACTTCACTCTCCAGTGAGGCTGGAACTGACAAGGAAAGGTTTCCTGTGCTCTGTTCACCTTTGTCTCACTGCTGGCTGGGATTTGAGAAACTTGATTAACAAGTCCCACACATGCCTCACTAAATCCTGCTGTCAGCAATGGGTGGAAAAGGGCACTTGCTCTAAGAAAACTCCACTCCTCTCTGAGACTTTTATCAATTTACTTAATAGAGTAATAAATCCAACCCTTAAACAACATTAGACATTCTTTTGACTCCTCAGCTTAGGAGAGTCTTCAAATTCCACATTTGCCTCTAAATGAGGAGTCTGGAGGACAGATTATGCAGAGGGTGATGTCAGCACTGCTGCAAGGCTGGGAGAGCAGCTGAACATGACACTGGCAGCAGACAGCAGCACCACAGGCACTAATTCCACTAATATGGGAACTAATTTCATATTATCAACACTAATGAACCCACACTACCCTACTCTAGATCCACTTCACAAATTAGCTTAATTACCCACTACCTCTAACAGGAATGCCTGAGATTCCACATAAGCAATGACAACAGGAACAGCAACTCCCCTTCAAAAGCACCGAGCACTTCTCAGCATTTCTGTCATGCCCTGAACTCCCCCATCGAAGCTCACCAGCTCAGGTACCCACAGACACACCTGGTCCTTCTCCAGGGTGAGGATCTGGTAGCCCGTGCTCCTGCTGCAGACCATCCTGCCACTGCAATCGAACGAGGCCAGGCGCAACCTGGGGGGGCACAGCGAGACATCAGCGCCTGTGCCACAGCTTCCCAGCATGGCAGCTGCCCCAGGAGCTGGGGAATCCTGGGGGGAATCCCGGGGGAATCCCGGGGGCAGTGCCCCGGGGCTGGCACCTGAAGGCGATGCTGCGGCGTGGCTGCAGGCTGACGGAGCCGCTGCACGGCTGGTTCAGCGTGTTGCGTTTGAAGATGATGTAGCGGTTGGTGTAGGTCACCAGCAGGTCCAGGCCGAAGTTGAAGCCAGTCCAGCGCCAGCAGTACTGCAGGACAGAGGGGACAGAGGGGATGGAGAGGGGAGACACAGAGAGAGGATGGGCTGTGCCACAGAGTGGGAGTGCCACGCCAGCTCCGAGGCCTCAGTCCTGGGAATGGGGTTCTGGGCTGTGTTGGGGGGCTCAGGGTCCCTGCCAGCAACAGAGAACTCAGCAGGGCCACCCTGGACACACAGGGGACTGTGGGAGAGCAGCTGAGTGCCAGCTGCCTCCAGGACAGACAGGAGCACGTGCCACACCAGTGGCTGTCAAACACTCAGCGCTGGGTACCCCCAGCCATGCCCAGAGCCCTCCCTGGGCTCAGCAGCCTTGGGCTATGTGTGCAAAGGGAAAATTCAATGTTCTCTGTTCATTTCACAAGACCTGTTACCTAAAGACACAGAGGGGCCCTGGCTCTGAATGTTACACATTTTATCTAGAGAACTTCCTTTCCAGCTAAAAAGGAAAAGACACCAGTGGTCAGAGCTCTGTTTAACTGCCTGGACTAACAATTTTCCCAGTCTCACAGCACAAGAGCACAATGAAACACCAGCTCCTTGCAGCTCCTGCTTCTATCCCTCTGGGGAGAAAAAAATGGCCTCTTTCTCCGTGACATCTTGTGGATGCAGTTTGCCAATGGGGATCTACATGATTTGGAAATGCCTGACTTGTCTCAGCCACACCAGCTCTGCAGTTTGCCACGTGCCACACTTACATCACCATCCTTGGCCAGTTTGCGACCACACCTCATGCTGTTTCCTTCCAGCTCCTCTTTATTGATTTCTTGAGGCCTGGAAAAAACCAAACCAGCATCTTTAAGGACACTTCAACAGCTTTGTATGATACCTTAATGTGGGGAAGATGAACGGATGGGAGTAAACTTGTCTGACCACATCATGGAACACCCTGAGCTGGAAGGGACCCACAACTGACCCTTCTTTGAGCAGAGGCGTGACTGGATGAGCTCCCAGAGCCTCTTCCATCCCAAATTATCCCATAAACATCCACCTACACTACAAAACTGCAATACAAACCAGGTTGTCACACCTCAGTTAGGCAGGACTTCCACAAAAGAACTTTTCCAGATAAAATAATAGCTGTTACAGTGAAATACATTCTCCCAGCCTTGTAAAAACACTAGCAGGCTGACTTCTTAGGCACAACCAGAAACAAGTGCTGGGGCACAGCTGCAGGGCTCTGCACAACAGCAGAGCTACGAAGCAGCAGCCATGAGACATGGGGAGAGGTTTCTCAAGGGGCTGGTTATGCAACTTGGCTAAAAAAAAAACCCCACTTCCCCTCTGAGCTCGTGAAGTGCCAGAGCCTCTCAGAGCTCCTGAATGCCAGAGGCCTCGGTTGTGCCACCCCACACCAACATCAGCTCCTTTCACCCAGCACCTCCCTGTGTCCAACACTGACAGCCAGCACCGGGGACATCACTCTTGATTTTCCAGAAGTGTGGTACTCACCTTGCTGCACACACCATGGCCCCACCAACCCAACACCTACTGCCACAAAATTACACCAGGCTGAGGGCTGGAAGTGAATTTGATTAACCCCAGGGACATCAACCCCTCCAGGTTAAACTGCAAACCCACCAGGGCCAGCAGTGCCTCCATGCCAGAAGAGATGCAGCATCTCTGCTCCTCCTCCTGCTGCTCTCACTCCACAGCTAAAGCTTTTATAAACTCAGCCCAGGCCTTTTCTCTCATTTCTGTAAAAGCCAATCCTGGCAGGTGAAGTGTTCAAAGAACAGGTTACTCATACAAGCTCATCACACTTGAACAAATTCACCCAGGAACCTCCCGTGTGCTATTCCACATCTTCCAGCTGAACTGGTTCTGTGGCTGACCTAAATGCAGTAATGGTGATAAAAGATTTATTTCTGTTTAATTAGTGACAAATTTCACAAACATTAGTCCATAATGCTCAGACTGACATTAACATCCCCCTCTCCATCCCTGGAGCAGCCTCAGACAATGCAGAACTTCAGCTTTAACCACTTCCACCAGCTGCCACTCAGTGAACAGTGCAGTTATTCTGCTTCCTTCTCACACAGTGCCAAAGACACTGCTCAGAGCAGAAGTGATTCCAGTCCCAGACTTGAAAGATCTGTCTGGCTTCTGCGACAAAACACATGTTTAATTTTAAAAAAAGTGATCCACTTTAACACAACAAGTAAACATTAAGCAGCTACAGTTCAAAGCCACAAACTCCACTGCTAACACCAAAAAATTCTCCAATTCTGAAGAGTGAATAAGATGTTTAATCCTTTTAAATGCAAATTCAAAGTAGAGAGGAAACCCTTTCTTCTCCTCCCCTCTACAAAGTTAGCAGGACAAACCACATCACACATTTCCAAGCAGTGCCATTTCCATGCTGCAGTGTTTGAAAAAGCAGGTGCAATTGTGGGATATGGAAATGGAGCCTTACTTCAGCTCCGAGGAGTCAGATTCATGTCTTGCTCTGATTCCTAAGTCTGCTTCCTTATCCCTGAGGGAAAACATGTTTGACACTGACCCAGGCAGTAAGTGTGAGAGGAAGAGCAGCAGAGCTGGATAAATGATGGGCTTATAAAACCTGAATTCTTTTCCTGCAGCTACATGTTGGTCAAATGGCCAAAACATTTGCACTAACACAAAGGAACAGCTGCATGTGTGCCCTTCTAAGGCTGACACTTGGGGTTTTCACTGTCTTGAAAGAAATAATGAACTCATACTGCAAAAGCAAGAAAAATGTGCAAAAGTACTCTGCCTATTCCAAGAGCCATTGGAATCCTCAGCTGTAGCTGAATTTTGAAACTTCTCTTTTCCAAGCTGGACGGTCCCCACCACCCTCACTGCAGCTCTGTGGGCACTCACTTTCCCAGAAGCATGTGGCTGACAATTCCAACACTCCCACTGCACTGAACTACCAAAACACATCAAACTTAGCTAGTAGTGTCTGATCTGGGATCAGAATTCTGAAGACTCACTTCCTCACGAAGCCTGTCTGCCCATGAGCCAGGAGGTGACATGTCTGCTGTCAGATACAGCCACAGCAGCACTGCAAACACCCTCCCAAGAGAGCAGCACCACAAACAATCCATGGCCACCCAAAATTCACCTGCAGGACTCAAATGTGAGTCACAATTCTGCACTTTACCTCCACCCACCACTTCCCAAAGGACTGCTACCTAAGAGAACGACTTTTCAAAGATCTTGGCTATCCTTTAGACCAGAGTTTGGGGCTTTTTTGAAGCTCCTGTTAGAGCCCAACACATCCCTGCCCACAAGGGCACCCACTGGCTACACAACAAAGGAGCAAGTCAGCCTGCAGGGTTTGGAGAGGTAACAGGCACTTGGCAGCTGCCTGAGTTGGCATTTTTTCCTCCTCAAAGCACTCTAGGAGTCAGGAGAGAAGACAAAGGTAGCATCAGCTCCCCCAGCTGCATTTTGCTGTAGTTTTGGTGTTAAATTGGGCACCTGGCTCACTGCAGCAGGGCCAAGAGTGAGCAGAAGAGAAACAGTTTCATGGCCAAAGTGGCCTTGACATAGAAGGCTCAGAAATGGCCCTTCCACATCCTCACACATTTCCAGGTGAAGCACTGGTGAGAAGAATTAACTGGTGAAGGAGAAGGTACAACTGACTCCATGAATGGCTCCAAGCACCACTGATCCCTGTTCTCCTGAACAACCTTTCATCCACTCACCTGCATGCACTACACCTGTGCACCCTTCTGGGATTGGTTCCCTCCCCTCAGCAATCCAGGTCTCTGTAACACTTCTCACCTGTCCCACACAGCTGCAGCCCATTGGGAATGAGGCTCACAGCCCCACTGCCAACCCCCACAAACTCTGTGCCTGCAGCTGCCACCACGGAGAAAACACAACTCGTGTCCCCCAGCCCCCAAGGGAACAGAGAGCTCCACAGAGATCAACAGTTCAAAAGCACTCCAGTATGCTTCTCACCCCACAGAAAACCAGGAACTATGCTTCCCCCTTCTCCTTTTAATGTGAACTCCAAAAGAATTCTTGTCAGAATTTCTATGAGAGGAAAGTTTCTAATTTAAGAAAGGAACAAAACCTGTGATAATACCTACCCAATATCATTGTCTTGTTCTGCTCTGAGCATAGCAAACCACTGCTGTTTGTAAACAGAGGACAGCCATTCTAAAATAAAAAAAAATAAAAAATTAAACTTAGTGTTGTCTTTGGAGTGGAAATAGAGATGGTGATATACATTTAAAATAAAGAAACAGAATCACGTTGAAATAGTAAAGTTACACTTAGGAACTGGAAAACCTGTGCAACCCCCTGTGCTGTGCAGCTCCCAGCCTCGAGCACAGGGGAAGGGATAAACATCCACAACTCCAGACTATGTTCACCTCCTCCAACACCCACTGCTGCCACAAGTGATGCAACTCCAAACATTTTCCCAGCACACAAAGCTCTGTTCAGCCAAGGAGCTTGTTAGCAAGCTCCTGGGAGAAGGTGCTGCCTTCTGAATCCCCAGTGGAATTCTACGCAAGTCAAAGAAGAAGAAAACACAATCGAGGGATAAAAGAAAACAGTGACTTAACACAAATATGGTAAAACAAACAGAAATTGTACCCTGCTAAGAATAAACATAAATCATGTTTTCCTTGCAGAACACACAAAGATTTTATTGGCTGTGTTAATTTAATGTTGCAACCAAGAGATAAAAGAGGACAAAACTCAACAGTTTGTCATGCAGCTACACAAAAGGAACCCCAAAAGCACAGGGTGTGAGGAGTTCTTAGTCAAGATAACAAATGGGGCAAGGGAGCAAGGTCAATGTGACCAAAAACAAAGCAGGAAGCTGGGGAATGTGACAGCAGGGAGGAGAGGAGAGATCATGGTTGGAAAACTTAAACCCAGCCTTTGTCCCGCTGGCTCTAGAGTGAGAAGGGCAGACTGTGAGAGGAGCAAACTGGGAATCAAGCAGAGGACAATGATGCTTTAAGTTTTAGCTGCCCTGTGTCCCCTGTCCCTGTATTCTGTGTCCCTGTCTCTGTCCCACAGTGCCACCCAGTGCCTTGTGTCCTTATCCCTGCACCACAGTGCCCAGTGTTCCCTGTCACTGTCCCACAGTGCCACCCAGTGCCTTGTGTCCCCTGTCCCACAGTGCCTGTAATTTTCAAACTCAGCTCTGCTGAATCCTCAGCCACAAACCAGATGCTGGAGATAAACACGTGAGCAGCAAGGCAGGTAAACACCCTGAGATCTTCCCAATTACCCTAGGGCAGGACAGCCTGGGGAAGGCACACACAAGTGATCAGCCAAGAACCATGGAGTGATTTGGGCTGGTAAAGTCCTCGAAGGTCACTGAGTCCAACTGCTCCCCCAGCACTGCCAAGGCCAGCAGTGACCCATGTCCCCAAGTGTCACATCCACATGGCTGCTAAATCCCCCCAGGGACGGGGACTGCAGCACTGCCCTGGGCAGCTGTGCCAGAGCTGGACAATCCTTTCCATGGAGGAATTTGCCCAATATCCACCCTGAGCCTTTCTCCCTGTCCTGTCCCAGCTCCCTGGGAGCAGAGCCTGATCCCCTGGCTGCCCCCTCCTGCCAGGAGCTGCAGAGAGTGACAAGGCTCCCCCTGGGCCTCCTTTCCTGCAGCTCCCTCAGCTGCTGCTCATCAGCCTTGTGCTGCATCCCCAGCTCTGTCCCTTTTGGGACGTGCTCCAGCACCTCCCTGCCCCTCTTGGGGTGAAGAACCCGAAGCCAGGAAGGGAGGTGAGGTCTCAGGTGTGCCCAGCACTGTCACTCCCTCACCTGAGGGCAGCAGGGCATCTCTCTCCACGATCCTGGCCGAGGCCAGGTCACTGATGATGTACTGCAGCCGCAGGTGAGCGAACACGGGCAGGAACGCGCTCCCCTGCGCCGACTCCAGGAAGGCAACGTCAGCCCCAAACTCTGCAACACAGCACAGCCAGCTCAGCACCTGCCTCCCCAACACCTCCCAGGCCCTGTTCATACTGCAGCTTTTACGTGGTGATTAGAGAAGGTTATTATGGGCATTTAATGGGTTTTGGTTTATTTTATTACAATTATTTAAGGGCTTTTGCCACTAAAATTAAGGAATGGCTCGTGCTCAAAGCCCAGAGCAAGGCCTGGGCTGCTCTCCCTACCTCTCCTGCGCTCAGCAAACCAGGCATCAGCTTCAGTTAACACCTGCTTGAAAGACCCATTCCAAGAAGGCACGAGCTGAAGGAACATCCACTGGGCAAAAGAAATAAATTCTAGTGAGTCAGTTGAAGAAGGTTTCAGGTAAGTAATCTGCATGTTAATAAGAGACATTTCCACAGCACATTCATTTCTATCAAAGTTCTGCTACTCCATTAAAAACTTCCAGTCAATTCTACAAAGGTTCCACTGCACTGAGCCCCAGGCAAGCACCTTTTTGAGAGCAGTGTACACATCCATTTCCACCTGCAGCACAAACAGGTTGGAGGAGCTGATCAGCTGCTTCATGAGGTTTATGCTGGAAAAAAAAATCAACCATAACAGGTCAGTGAGACAGAAAAAAGAGAGAAAGAAGGGAACAAGCAACCAGCAACAGCCCAGAAGGTGATGTGCAGTGAGCTCCAGACCTAGGCAGGGACTGTCCCCCATCCCTGCAGGGAATGCAGCCCCATACCTGAGCTCCTTGAAGAGTCCAACGCTCTGGTGAGTCATCAGATTGTTCAAGAGCCACTCAAGGCACCTGCAGGGAAAGCAAGGAATCAGGAGCCCTGCTTGTTCCCTCTATGTCAACATTCCTGTTCCCTCAGGAAATGTGCAGACAACACTAAGCTGCATGGGACTGTGGATCTGCTGGAGGGCAGAAGGATCTGGACTGACTCAATCAGTTCAGATTAGGTTCTTGATTTTATTTTTTTTCCCTGTTTGGGTGGTCAGGCATTGGGATAGATTGCCCAGGAATTTGGTGGAACTACCACCCCTGAAGGTGTCTGCATCTGGCCCTGCATTATGTGGTTTAATGGTTTCAGTGCAGGGTGGATGGTTGGACTGGAAGATCTTACAGGTCTCTTCTACCCTTGGTGTTCTATGATTCTATTCTCAAAAAATATATACAATAATTAACCTGGTCATTATGGTAATGTGTGTAAATTCACTGTTAACTGCAATGCCCAGGCAGCTTGGAGAAAGTAATTCTTACTTTTTCTTCACAGAATCCAGCCCATATGTCCCTGCAGAATTATAATAACCACACACAGTTTGGGCAGTGATGGTTTCCTTCATAGTTTCACCACATTGCTGGATTAAGCCATCCTGCAGGGAGGAAAAAACACACAAACCTTCTGAGTGTTCATTTCCCAACAGGAAATGTCAGACACTGTGCTGTTCATACAGATTTTCATGCCTGAGCCATCCTCAAAGTCCCACAGGCTGCAGTCAGCAGTGCTACACTGTTCAAAACATTTAAACCACCATTCCTCAGAAATACAGATGTTTCTTAACAGTATTCCCCATGAAAGAAAAGGGTTCTGAATGCCCTCAGGGTAGAGCAGGCGAGCTCCAAAACCTATTTAATCTACTTTTAGCTATCACTCTCAAATCATTTAATCTCACACCAATCACAGCATTTTTTCAATGAACCCACTGCACTGTGTTTGGCTGTTCCCCAGCCAGCCTGAAAAGCTGATTCACTCCCCGGGGTGGGCGAGGCTGCTCTCAAGTGCCGTGTTTCCTTGCAGGTGAGGACAGGAGCAGGGGCAGCTGTGACTTACGAGCTGCAGCATGCAGGCTGCTGCCAGCAGGGCCACCACGCGGCTGGGGTTGATGAGCACATCGTCCCTGTAGAGCGAGCCAAAGGCCACCTGCAGGGCTGCGAGGGAACAGGAGTCACACACACAGCACGGGGCACGGTGAACAGTCAGTCCTCAAACACAACAACCCCCTGCACAAACCCCTTCAGTGCACACCTTCTCCGTGCTCTCAGGGCTGGCTCTCGATCTAAAGCAACTGCCCAGCCAGGAAACACAACGTGGGGCAGTAACCAACCCATTACCGAGCTCCTATGATTGAAACAAACTCTGCAGCATCCCTGAGAGCTGAAAAACTGCACAGAAAGGAGCTGAACCTCACGAGCCTTCTCAGAACATCATGAGCTTTAACGTAACCTCCCCCTCCAGGTTTCTGTTAAAATAAAAGGCTCCCACTTACCTTCTACATCAATATTTTGATCGGGAATCTCCAGCTCTATGACATTCATGCTGGATTCTTTCCAAGAGCCACTGAACATACTGGAAAAGTAGCCTGACTGTATGAAGGAAGAGAGAAAAAGAACTCAGCTAAGAGTTTTCATCCCACTTAAAAATGCCAAAGGCAGCACATGGAACCAAACATGGTTAATATTTACCTTTATGCAGAACAAAATATATTAAGGGAAATTTCACAAGCTAAAACATTCTGACAGACTCGAGGGGCTGACTGTAGGTGCTGTTTCTGACACTCAAAATGCCTACAGGAAAACTTGGGCTACATGTGTGTAACCAGAGTAAGGAAAGAGTTTGAAAAGGCCAGAAAAGCTACACAAGCTCTTCTCTCACAAACCACATTACCAGTGGGGACAGAATTAGTCCAAGAACCAAGTCCTTAAGGTTACTGGCAAACAACAAATCCTGCAGGCATTAGAGAATGCCAGTTTGGGGACTGGGGGTGAAAAAATAATTAAAAAAAAAGGCATGCAAGACATACAAATTACTGTACAAGGCTGTAGCCTCATACCAAGGACACAGACACACACACCATTTACGGCAATATACCTTTTATTATTAAGTGAAAAGCACATAAAACTAGAATTTGAGGTTTCCATCCAAAGGAAGGGAAAGATAATGCTCTACTAGGGTTCCTGATTTTCCTTCCCAGCAGCAGATGTGCCCATTATGAGATGCTATCAATGAAGTTTACCTGAGAGATCAAAAAAATAAAGTCTATTTGTACAGCACTGCATTCCCTGACCTCTTCCCTCAGCATTTCAGCTCAGGGCAGCAAATAACACAAACCCCAATTTAGATTTAATTTCATCAGGTCAGTATTTCTGTACCCTTGGCACATCCCTAACTCTGAAACAACAACACGTTCCTGTCAAACCCAGCACCTCGCTCATCTTTGTCCTCCTCACGAGCTTTGCCACAGAGATCAACTCCCCAGTTTCATAAGGATTCATCACTTTTGTTACATCATCATGAGAAAGAAAACCCCCAGTTTCTCAGAGCAGCACCTGACTGTCCTTCCTGGAACTTTGGGCAGTGCCTGGAGAGAGCAGGGGAGCAGAAACAGCCAGGCTGGGTCAGCTCGGGGGCACAGAGGAGCCACAATGGCATTGAGAGTCATTTACAAGGAGTTATTTGAACCTCCAGCACTACTTCAGCTACAGTAACACAACTGCAACGCAGGAGGGTGCCCTGAAACAAACCTGCCTGAGAATTTGGGGGATGAACTACCCCCAAAGCTCATGTCCCAAGAACAGGGCTCCTACAAGGCCTCTACAGACAAGCTCACAGCTTTCAAACCCCTCTGAGCAGCTGCACCCCCAGAAGGGATCACACACCCAGTTTCAGTCACCAGCCCCTGCTAAGGTCTCAGGAGCAGCGTCACCAGCTTGAGACACAGCAAGCACAGCAAACAGCAGCAGCCTGCAGCCACAGCAGGGCTGTGCCCCCCTGCACAACCCAGCCCTGCCTGTGCCCCCTCCCCAGGTGCACAGTGACAGTGGGAGCTGTGCCCTGCTCCTGCCACACACCCCAAGGCCCCCTCAGTGCCACTGCTGCTGCCCTGCCTCACACAAAGGACTCCCCTGCCTTCAGTTTATGCTGCTGAAAGGTTCTCACACTCCAAAAAGAACAAGAAAGCAACGAAACACTTCTCTCGCTGGGACCACACAAGCAATTGCTGGAGTTGCTCTGGAATTCGGGCACTGACACAACAACAGCTACAAAAAAATCCAGGATTGGCTCTTCCTGTTACTTGTTGCACCAGAGGAACTGCAGCCTCCCAGTGCCACCGTGTCACACTCTGCTCTGGCTCCCTCTGCAGCTCCCGTCCCACAGCACCAACCAAGTCCTGAACCCTTGAGAGACACGGGCACAAGTGAATTTGGAGTTCCAGGGCACAGTCACAGCTCCTGCCTGTTTCTGCCACGGCAGGAGTGACACAGAACAGACAGGGAAGCCAACAGCACCTCTGCACTCCCAGAACACAAACACAAAGAACTGCACCTGAACACAAACCCAACACAAAATGGTTGTGGAAACAGCATCCTTCCTGGACTATGCACTAAGGTTTATTCCTTTTCAGGATTCCTCAGGAAATGTTCCTCCTGCAGCAGCAGGGAAGCTGCAAGGAAACAATCATGAAACACCTACAGAGACCCAGCACCAGCAATTTCCCTGCAGGTCCCTGCACAGAAGTCCAGTGGACAGCAAAACTGAGCTGAGTCACCACAAATCCCCTCTGGAAGCGCCTCCTTTGCCCTGCAAGAATATTCACATCACAAGAGTCTCTCAGCCACTTGTTCAGCAAACAAGAACATGTTCTCAGGACATTAAAAGACAACTGCCAGGACTGTTTTCACACAGGATGCACCAAGATTAAGACTAAAATAAATTAAACAAAATAATTAAGCAGTATGAGAGAGAAGCAAAAAAATTTTTCAAACATGAAGCTACAGCTCTGCTTCCCAACATTGCTAACAGGAGTTGGTTAAATGTTTGCATCTACAAAAAGGGCAAAAGTCCAAAATATAAAGTGGGAAAAAAAGGGCAAGATCTCCAGTCATACTTGACAGTTCTCAGACATTGTTTTATTAAAAACACACTTCCTACTGGGAGAAAGGAGCCTCTTACCTGACACAAATAAATCTTGTGCAAGTTCCACTCCTCTCCCAGAGCACAAATTTTGATATCACTGTTCTCCCCATTCAAAAACAGTGTCTGATAAATATATTTCGACGTGCTTTTCAGTTTTTTCCTAGTGAAAACAAAGCAACAAACCACAAACAGTGAGACGCTCCTTGAAACTCTCCCGTTACAGCGGCACCAGTCGGTCTCAGGGCCTCGGGGGGTTTGTCCTGCCCGGCCCAGCGCCACTGCCGCGTCCCCCCGTGCTGGCACCGCTTCCCCGCGCCCGCCGCTGCTGCCGGAGCCTTTCCCCCTGACGCGGGGAGCCCCGAGAGAGGCCTCACCCCGACACCTCTCCCCTCCTGCCCCGCTCCTTCCTGCACGACGGGCTCGAGGGGAATCCGGGCCGGGCCCTCGAGTGTCCCCTCAGAGCTGCGCCCAGCCCGGCCCTGCATCCCCCCGGTCCCTGAATCCCCCTCAGCCCGGCCCTGAATCCCCCTCAGCCTGGCCCTGCATCCCCCCGGTCCCTGAATCCCCCTCAGCCCGGCCCTGCATCCCCCCGGTCCCTGAATCCCCCTCAGCCCGGCCCTGCATCCCCCCGGTCCCTGAATCCCCC
>VZTB01007476.1:58070-75638 GCA_013397245.1 Thryothorus ludovicianus
TGTGTGTGTGTGTGTATGTGCACATATATGCACCCAGCCCGGCCCTGCATTACATATAAATAATAAATAGTGCTTTATTCTTAAATTACTTTTAGCAAAGTGGCCATAAGCTGCTTTTGTAGGAGGACAGCTTGGGAAAATGACCAAAATGGTAAATTTCAATGAAAAAACTGATGTCTTTCAATGAACACAGCCAGGGAGAGGAATGTGTTGTTGAGGTTGGACATCTGCACTGTTGAATTTTTGGGAGACAAGGAAAATTTCCAGAAACCAGAAGATAAAGAAGAGACAAAGACTGAGTTTATGTGTTGGAAAGTCCTTACCAGAGGAAAAGGACACTAAAAAGACTCAAAACGTGGAGAAATTAGCATAAGAAGCAGCCCTGCAGCCGCTCCCCATCCCGGGGCCCTGGGAAAGGCACAGGAGTTCGGGACAGAAAAGTTCTTCCCTGTCCTCTCCCAGAACACAGATTGGGAAGTACAGGAGGTACAGAAACAAATTCTTTATTCATTTTTCAACACTCAGCGACCTGACCCAAGGCACTGAAACCAAACATGACCCAAGGCATTGAAATCCACCCCCAGTCTGAGCACCTCCAGCTGCTGTGCTGTGCTGGGAAGAGCCCTCAGAATAATGGATAAAACTCCTCGTAATAACCCTGATAATGGATAAACTCCTCTGCTGGAAAAAGTCAGAAATATGTCTCCAATGGCAGCCCAGAGAACGAGAAAGAAAATGATTTTATTTTATAATAAAATAAATAAAATNTGTGAGGCCCAGGATCCCTTCATGGTCCTGTGACATGGCTGTCAGTCAGTGTGGGCAGGTGTGGGCAGGTGAATTACCCCCAGAAATTACCTCAGGAAAATCTGGGGAGCTGCCCCAGCTGCACCAGGCTCGTAAGGTGGGGGTTTGGGGACAGGTCATTCCTTAAAGGGGACCATTCCAATGACACCACTTTATCCAGAGCAGGGTTTATAATATATCCCTAATTATTTATACTGCCATAATCCAGCAGACAGACCAAAAACCACAGGGCTGCTCTAACCAGGGTAGCAAAAGGTTTTTTTCTCACTTACAGACCTGCAGGCAACATGAACACACAGTACAGCCAGGCTGTTAATGCTCCACACTAACAGAGGCAAGTGAATATGTAAACGTGCTTGTATTTTAGATATTTGGTTTCTTTATGTTTTAATTCTACCCCTGTTCTGCAGTCTTCATGTACCAATGAGGCTGGCTTTCCCCTGTGCACCCAGGTTTGCTTTAGCATCAAAGCTTTTAGTTTTTGATGCATTTTGCTGGTGAACACAACAGCAAAGGGGCAGCTGGTCAGGAGACAACTTTTATACCTTTGGTTACAGCGTTCTGTGTAAGATGGGCTTCACCAGCCCAGTTAGTAGGCAAATGGGTGTTCCAAGCATAAAAGTGTATCAGAAGGATCAGCCAGAATGGTCACTATCTAAGCACAGCATGAGCTAACCTAAGTCAATAATCAGAGTAATTATTAAGGCATTTTGAGAAAAAAAAAACCAAAAAGAAAGAAATCTTTATCGTGATTGGGCTCGATGATCTTAAAGATCTTTTCCAACCTAAACGATTCCATGATCAGCTGCTTCCATACACCCAGCAGGTTCCCCAGGCCTCCTTTAATCCTCCCCACCACACAGCCTGAGCAGAACCTTCCTGTAGTCCCCTGAGCAGTCTCCCTAGAGAGAGCAGAAAAAAGGAACAACTGTTAATTTTGCAGCTCCATGGGAAGCAGCACAAATTCCTTACTGTAGTGTTTGTATCCTCTTTAACACTTTCATAAGCAAGAAGGTTTTCAGTGCATAAATGTGAAGTCTCCTGAACCCCAGCTGCTCCAGCATGCCCCAAGGGGGTGTCCTTGCAGTGTGTCAGAGTGCAGGCTCACCTTGATGAAGGAGTGCAGAGATTTGCCGTACATGGCCAGGAACTCCCTCCTGATGTACAGCATGTCCACCTCGGAGCGGGACACCATCACCCGGATCAGCGTGCTGTCATCTGTGCCCAGGCCCTGGGGACACAGCAACACCCACAGCTGCAGGGCAGGGCAGGGACAGGCTCTTCTGGGCCTTCCCAGAACCACCAGCTTGGAAGAGACCTCCAGGATCACCGAGTCCAACCCGGCCCCAACACCCAGACCCTGGCACCCAGTGCCACCTCCAGTCTGTTCTAAACACCTCCAGGGATGGTGACTCCACCACCTCCCCGGGCAGAACATTCCACTGCTTAATTATTTTTTCTGTGAAAAACTTTTTGCTGATATCCAGCCTGTATTTCCCTTGGTGCAGTCTGAGGCTGTGCCCTCTGGTTCTGTCAGTGCTGCCTGGAGACAGAGACCAACCCTCCCTGAGCACAGGCACCTTTCAGGAAGTTCCTGATTAGACCATTTTTGCATTAATGCAGGGATCCATTACCAGCTCTGAGCTTCCTGAAGGAAAACAGGTACACGAAAAGCTCAGACTTCTATTTTTCCCCCAATTGACACAGTTTCTTTTTCTCTAATTGCTGTCATGCTATTGACTTAAGCATGGAGAGGCAGGGGGGAAAACAGCAAAATCTCTTTACCTTCATGGATTTGTACAATCTTTCAGCAAAATAAGCAGGTTTGTTCCTCAAGCACTTTACTGTAAGGGAGACAAGAACAAGAGAATTAAAACCAATAAACACTGAAGGTTAAGGTCTCCCAAACCCTTCCAGCACTTTCTCAGTGCAGACATTTATTCTGTAAAAATGCAACTCAACAAGCACAGTGCAGACATCCAGAGTCAGTGACCTGCTGTCAGTCGATGTCTCCATGCCCAGTGCACAGCAATAAAATATTTTTAAGGCTTTAAAGCTTCCACACAGCAAATGTCATCTGCCAAAGCATCCCCTGGCAGGGAAATAAAAAGCACTGAGCCTCCTTACCAGGTCTTTGCATCTGCAAAGATTAAAACACTGTGCCTTGTAAAACAGTGAAAAAGAATCTGCCTCCCGAAGCTGTGCAAACAGTCAGGGCAAGAGACAGCATCTTTAATTAATTAATTAGTTTGTAGACAAAGTTTAAAAGCAGGGAACTCACCCACAGCTAACAAAGCATCCTCGAGGTCTCCTGACATCTCGGATTTAATGCTCTCTGTGATGTCCTTATTAGCAATCACTCTGTACACATCAAAAACTAGGAGGAAGAGTGGGATAAAAGAGCCAAGTGAGCTTCTCCAGTGTGTAACCCCCGAGGATCACTTTGCAAGATCAAGCTCCTCATACCCTGTACAAACACTGCACCATTACCCTGACATTGTAAGCTAAATCAGGGTTGCCCTTCAGAAATAATTCATTTTAATTATCAGCTGTCTTGCTCATTAGCCTACCACTGCTGCTAGGATTTTCCAGAACTGCTGTTTAATGCAGACAGTTTGCTTAGCTCTGTCCCATGGGACACTTCATTATCTCCAATTCACAGGCTAGAGGAAGTTGTATGGGTGTTTTCTCAACTCCCATTTTGTCTTAGGAGGGAATAAAACGGTCTAAAAGAATTGACTCAACTGGCCGTGAGAATATCTGTGGTCTCAGGAAGGGATCGCAAGCAGCTAAAGAACAAGCACAAAGCTCCTACAAAAGTCGTGTCCTCCAAGAGGGGAGGGGACCCAGGGAGGTCCTACCTCTGAGCAGGTGGCACCTGTTGCGTGTGCAGAGGATGGACATGAACTGCACCTCATCCGTTCCCCATTTCTTCTCCCCAGCTTCGTACAGGCACTGGAGACACCAACAAGAGGGCAATTGAGAACACAGGTGCACATAAAAGAGGTTTTTACCTCCTAGAGGCATTTGGGTTGGAAAGGCCCTCCAAGGTCATTGAGTTCAACCCTTCCCCTGCACTGCCAAGGCCACCACTATCCCATGTCCCCAAATGCCACATTCACATGGTTGTTGAATCCACCCCTGCCCTGGACAGCCTGTGCCAGAGCTGGACAATGCTTTTGGGGAAAAATAATTCCTAATATCCAATCTATTCTCCACCTGGGGCATGCTGAGTTGCACAGCTTCAGGCTTACTCATCTGCCTGGAGGAAAAGAGCTCTAGAAAGAGTAAGGAGTCACCACACATCACACACACAAACCCAGACACTTCTTCAAGGAAGCAAATTGCTACACACCTGAGCATCTTGTTGAGCAAGGGCCTCATCCACGAATGTTCCCTCATCTCTGTTACCCTGCGGAAATACGAGGATGAAAAACTTATTTCAACAGAGCAGCTAATGGAAGTAAGTCCTGCAAATTCCCCATTCCAAACCAGTTACTGGAGATGTATAATGGGATTCTTAACATTGAGTAACGGGCTACAAAAACAGCAAAACATGATTCAGATGTGATTTGTTCTTTCTCTTGAAACAAGCAGCCATCCACTTTAATTTAAAAAGAACACTAAGGCATGGCAGAGTGAGGCTGCTCTCCCTGCAGCAGCTGCTGTGCAATGCTGGTGAACTGCAGGAGCAGTGAAATGGCAGCCAGTCTGACAGCTCAGCACTGAGTGGGAGATCCAGCAGCACAGGCAGCCCCAGGATTGCCCTGCCCTGCACTCACCGTGGCCAGGGACACGAGCACCCTGCGGAACATGGAGGATGTGTCAGACACGATGTCGTCCTCCAGCGTGGAGCCGTACTCTGCCAGGGCACACACAGCAGGCCTGTCACCCACAGCTCACACAGCCCCTGCCTTTGCTGAGGGGAAGGGACCCACGAGCACCACCCCATGCAGCTCCTGGCCTGCAGAGAACCAGCCCCAGGAGTCCCACCACGTGCCCAGAACATTGTCCCAAAACTCCTTGAGCTCTGTCGGGATTGGTGCTGTGGCCACTTTTCTAGGGAGCCTGTCCCAGTGCCCAGCCACCCTCTGGGTAAAGAACCTTTTTCTAACATCCATCCTAAACTGTCCCCAGGATCTGAGTTGCCTTAGCAGTGCAGCACAGGGGGACAGGCACATTCTGCTGGCCACGCTGTGACAGGGACAAGCCAGGCTGCCCTCGTCCTCTTGGCTTTCATCACAGCAGTCCAGCATCATACTGAGGGGTACAGGGCAACATTAAGGAGCACAGCCAGCATGAAACTGGCAAAGGATCCACCACGGACCAGCTGACAAACCTAACCAGCCCACCCCACTGTATTTACACCGACTCAGTTTCTGGGTGTAATTCTGGTCCTTGATGCTGACAGAGCCTTCTCCTGCCTGTCCACACCCCCAGCACACACACGGGTGGCTGCTGAGGCAGGCTGAAGTGCAGAGTGTGCCACGTACGGACTTTGTAGTTCTCATTGATGCGCTGGATCTCCTCGTTGCTGCGAGAAGCCAGGATTTCAATCAGGCAGCCTTCATCTGTCCCTGCTCCCTAGGGAGTCACACAGACAAGAGCCAAGATTGTCACCACTGTTTTGAAGGGCAACTATGACTTTTTTTTGCTTATTAAATATAGCTTAATAAGAAATGAGTAATTAATGTACAATTATGCCATTGCATCATTGCATACTGAATTGACCCTAAGTCATAGGACATCAAAAAGGGTTTCCAAACCTTGAGAGCCCTCCTCAGTTCGTGCACGTCATACATGGTGGTAGGAGTCATCAAACCAACAATCACCCTTTCAAAATTCCCACTCAGCTCAGACTTCAAGTCATCAATCAAATCCTAAAAGACAGAAAGAGAAGAAAGGAGAAAAAGACACAGCCTTTGAGAAAAAGAACTCGTTCACCACTTTTCTTTATGCTCCAGACCTCCTTGGATGAACAGCTCCTCGGAAGTGAGCAAGACCATAAAAACTTGGCCATGGAAAGCTTGTGCCCAGTGCCAATCACTCCTGAGGAGATTGGGATGTTCTTCACATTTCACCCGAGTGGTACAACCTAAAAAAGTCCCCATCTGCCAATGAGAGCCACAGGCACTGATCTCTGGGGAGCACCTACCCTGCCAATAGTGCTTTTATAGGTGATCAGAACTTGCTGACGTTGGGAAACGTTCAGTTTGGTCAAGGTGTCAATGATGGCATCTTCATCCGTGCCTGCAAGGAAGCAATGGAACCAGTCAAGCTGCCTGAACCAGAACCAGAGCCCTGCTCTGGCCTTGCCCAGGGTGTGCCAGTGGCCACAGAACCTTACACACATCCTTGCACAACCTGGGTCTCACCTGTGCACGAGTGCCTCGGCCCAGCAGCACCACAGCACAGGACAGAGAGAACAAGAGCCTGACTAGAGACGTTTTTATGGCCAAGATTTGGATTTCCAGTGGGGTTCAAGTCACCCAATTCCTTCCAGTGCCCTCACAGGGCAGTGAAGTTATACAAATGCTGAACTTCCCCTCCAAAGAAACACGAGTAAAAACCTTCCCAACCGCCAGAGATAAAAAAGAAAGTTTAACAGTGGAGGGAGATAACTTACCAAGTCCCTTCATGGCCTTCCTCAGTGCCTGTGCTTCCTGCTCAGCACTGAAAGTTGAGACGCCCTTGACTGTTGCCTAAACCCACAGGAGAGGAGTTATGAAAACCAGTCACAAAGTGAGACATTCACAGAATAGAGTTAAATTTAAAAATAATAATTTAAAAAAAGCAATTCAAAAGATGCAAGCATCTTTTTCGGAAAGTGACAGCAAATAAAGTCCACTCTCCAAACATGAGTGATTTTATACCGGGTTCCATCCTATCCTAAAAATAAATGGTTTGTTCCAGAGGCCACATAAGAAATAAGCCCCAGGGACTCAACTGAAAGGAGAAAATATCTTAATGTGGCTGCCCGTGGAGTATCTGCTTCACAGTTAAATACAGGGACACAGGCTGACATCTCTGTTCAGTCCAGCTTCTTCCCAGCAGTTTTCCATGTAAATCACAGAAGAAGCTGTTCCCATCAAAGCCCCATTCCTGACTTCTCTAAGAGCAGTCAAGGACCATCACTCTGCTAAGTAACACACCAGGAAGTGCAGTGTTTTACCCAAAATGTGATTCACAAACAGGTTTCTCCTGCCTCTGGTCTAATGCAATTTCTGGGGAAATACACTTTTTTTGCAAAGCCCTTCATGTTCCCAGGAAAATCATCAGCAAAATACCACTTAACATTCCATGGGCAGAAAAGTGTTTCCCTGTCCCTGGAAGTATTCCAGGCCTGGCTGGACAGGGCTTGAAGCAACCTGGTCTGGTGCAAAGTGTCTGGGCCCAGGGCTGGAGATGGTTCTGGATGATGTTTAAGGTTCCTTTCAACCCAAACATCCCAAGATTCTGTAAGAACAACCACAGAAATGCAGGCTCAACCAGGAAAGAATAATATGCCCAGGAAGTTTATCAGGAGAAATTAACGCTTTTTGAATTAATATCTGATCTGGTTTTCCATTAACTCCCCAAATGCAAAAGCCTGCATGTGTGTGTCATTCTCCTCTACAATGAGGAAGCAGAGAGGTGATAAATCCATGCCCTGGAAGGGACAGACAGTGACAGTGTTCTTCCTGCTGTGTCCTTATCTGTGCTCCACTCCCCACGTTTATCAGGTCAGAGCAAAGGCTTGGCACAGCCTGGCACAGCAAACACTCACCATCGTGCTGGGATCTGATCAATCTGGTATTGTCTGCGTCCAGGGCACTCAGACAGCTGGAATAAAAAAAACAGAGGGAGTGTTAGTTTTCTAGCAAATAATTAATAGAATACACCTTCCCTCGAAGGTTAATGAGGCTGGTTAATAACCATCTAATTCTTTGAGGACTAAAAGCAAGATTGAGCAGCCCCAGTGAACGCCCAGGGCAGCTTCCTGGAGTGTCCAGCACTGAGCAAAGGCTGAATCAGGACAGCACAAGGCCAGGGCCAGGCTGGATGTGGTGGACACACAGGTCATTAGCACTGGTAATTTAATGGTTCTCCTCTCTTGCCTCTGTGACAGCCTGGCTGAGGCTACGAGGAGAAGCAGAAGATGCAAACACAGTGACAGCAAGTCCCAACCCCACCAAACGTGTGGGTTTATTCCAGGGTTGAGCGAGCTCTCCCATTAAAGCCCTGAAGCAGGAGCAGAGGTGCCAGCAGGGAGTGACATCTCTCCCGAGCTCTCCTCCTGGTGTGCATGAGCCAGAATTGTGCAAGAACAGGAGAGTGTTTGCTCCTGCCCCACATGACTCCTGCAGACCTGGAGTGCACAGGGTGAGCTGTCCAGGCCAGCTAACTCTGTGTGCCACTGGCCATGGATGTGTTACACACAGGCACTCCTGGCTGCACCTCCACCTTACTGCACCCTGTGCCATCAATTATTGCAACACACAGCAATTAGTGATGTTGAGTTTGCTTTCTTTCCTCTGATCCTGAATTCCAGTGATCACACCATGACCCAGACCTCAGAAAATCATCTTTGCTCTACTCTAACCTTTTACAGACGTAAAAAGCCAATTTTATTTGCTTTAGTCAGACACCAAATGAAGGCTCCAGATTTCACTGCTCTTTTCATGATGCAGCTGGTTTGTACACAGAAGCAGGAATATCAGACAGGCTGGTTTAGCAAGTCAATTAGAGGGCAAAATAAAGGTCAGCAGCAAGGGAAAGGGAAGCAGAGAAATTCTGAGTTCAAGAGGGAAAGTAAATCTTGAGGAGAGGCTGCATGTGCTGCACTCAGGGCAAATGCTCTCACAACATCCATTGACAGCACAAATACCACACTGAATATTGACTGCAAGACTCTGATTTCTTCATTTTGGGAGCACCCCTGGGAATTGAGCAGAGCACTGAAAAGGCAGCAGTGCAAACCCACTGCTCAACCTGCAAGTGCTGGTTTGTTCCTGCTGCATTTCTGGGTGAGAATGAGGCACCGAGGTCACACAGGTGGGAGAGCTCAGCAGTTCAGCCAGGCTGTCCAGCAGTGGCCCCTGGAACCCTCTCACAGCTGAAGGGGTCTGCAGGAACTGCTCATGCTGGGGCTTTAGATGAATGAAACTCTTCTAAGCCACCCCTTGGCAAGAGAGAAGGGAATTGCTCAGCAGAATTGCCAGCAGCTTAACACAATTTCTGGCCTGCAGCTCAGCCAGGGAAAAAACAGCTTCAGGATAGGAACAATACTTTGCTCTGTGTTCTGAAGAATTAAACTATGCATGCAGGAGTCAGCCAGCCAGTGCTGTGGTCCTGGTGGTATTTGCTTCACCCCAGAATAAAGGCTTGGTACAATAAACCTGGCTCAGAACACTGTGCCCAGGTGACAGAGTGCAAGTGTAGGAGGCATCCCTCCCATTACTCGATTTTTTTTTTTTTCCCATGGATCATCTTTTCCTGGCAGGCTTTATCAGATAATCAGCCTGTTTTAAGTCCATGTCAACATTCTCTAAAAGCTGAATCCAGAATAAACTTAATTTATCACAAAACTGCCAACACTATCACGTGTGCGGGCCTGTTCAAGTTTAGGCTTGCACACAACCAGGTTTTCCTGACTGTGCCCAGAGCACAAACACAGGAACACACCAAGGAAAGCTTCCAACAGCTAGAGAGGATATAAACCCAGGGCTTTTCCCCCCTAGTCTGAGCTCACAGCGCTGCCAGCCCTACACCTCAGACCTGGATGGAAACCCACTGCTCTGAGACCCTTCCCCCTGCCAGGCAAACACTCGTCCGACGAGTTCCTTCATTCGGGGCACGTTCCCAAACACAACCCACACCCACTGCCGGATCAGCTTTTCCGCAGCTCCGTCACGGCCAGCCGGTGTGCGGGATGCAGCCCCGGCCGTGCTCCGGGGGTGCCGGCGCTGGGCTCGCCGCAGGGTCACTGCCGGAGCTCACTGCAGCTCAGGAAAGGCTCTCCCGTCTGCCACGAGCCCCCAGCGCCTCCCACACAATGACCTTTATCTGGCCACTGCCCCCAGAAGGAATGAAAATATGATTCTTACAGCCGTGTCCGCCTCTTTCAGCCCGTGCGCCCACTCGGAGCCGTGTCACCCCCTGCCCTGCCCTGCCCTGCCCTCGGCGCTCCAGCGGGCAGCGGGAAGGGCGTGCCAGCCTGGACACGGCACAAATAGGAAGCAAAGCCCGCATCCCCCGTGCCCGGGGAAGGTCAGCCCTTCCTCCGTCCCACAGCTGCCCGCCGTCCTTGCTCAGCCCAGGCCGGAGCCGCCGGGCTGCCCCGGTGCCGTGGCACCGCTGGCATCGCCCAGCCCGGGGCTGCCACTCCCGCAGCGCGGTCCCTGCGCGCTGGAAAGCGGGAACGGCGCTTGGCACCTTCCCGGGCTCCTCCGGCCCCGTTCGCCCGGCACTGGCACTCACCTGCGGTCCCGCGCGGGTCCCCGGCACGGAGGGGCCGAGCTTTGGTGGCTGTCCTGGGTGGCAAAGTCCCCGCCCTGGAGACACGCGGCAGTGACGCGGGGCAGCCCCAGCCCTGCCCTGCCCTGCCCTGCCCTGCCCAGCCCTGCCCGGCCGGCTGCGATCCCGGGCAGGGGGAAGCTCCCCTGGGAGCCTCTCTCGCACGGCACGGTTGGGATGCAGCCCCAGACCGCAGCTCTGGGATTACACGGGGGGCTGGCACGCTCCGCGGCATTCCCAGGAAAAGTCCCAGGGAACAGAGGGGCTCTGCCGCAGGCTCTGGGGTCTCAGTCCTGCCTGCAGCAGGGCACAGCCGAGGGGGGAGCGAGGGCGGCGGCGGCGTGGAGCACACGGGCGGCAACACCCCCGAGCGAGAAGTCCCGTTCCTCCCCCGGTGGCGTTTGCGGGGATTTCACAGCTGATTTCATTCATCGTGCCTCCTGTGCTCCCACAGCACCTCTCTGGGTCTTCAGCATCCTCACCCCTTGTCCAAGAACTCTGCACTGCACACGGCCATGATTTCAGTAAGGGTGGTTCTTTGCATAACGATATTTTTCCTTTTGCCCCAATAAATGGCAGTGCCCTCAAGCCAAAACCTTGCAGGCAAAGGGATTTAAATTTTTACCCCGATGTAACCCAGCCATGGGCATGATCACAAGTTTGACAGACGGAAATCAGCCTTGCAATGGACGTATCTTGTCTCCAAGTGTTTATCCTCAGGGCCTTTGGTCTGCTGTGATGCCCAAAGTGCTGTTTACGGGTGAACCAACCCTCTCAGCTTTTTCCAGCTCACAGGACAGCTCTGTCTCAATCCTGTGCCTCTTTGCTCATGCTCTTTGCTGGAAGAGACCTAAATTTAGCAGCCTGGCTGCGGGCAGGCTGTGCCCCAGCGAGCATGTCTGGGTGGGTTATTTATTTATTACAGCTCCACCTCCCAAAACAGCTCCACAGAGCCCTGCACCTACTGCTGGTGCCAGGGACATGCACCAGGGAACAGAAAAACCAGGTTGGAGTCCCAAACCCTCTCCTTTTGAATGACAGAGCCTCTTTCCTTGCAAAATCTGGCACTTGACCCTGGCCAGGATTCAGTGTGGACCAGCCCACGTTATAAATTGTTGCTAAGGAGAAACTCTTCTCTTTCCTACGTCTGTGAAAGTTTCCATCCTCATCCCTTCTTCTCACGTCAGCAGTCCCTGCTCTGGGCCCATTTTAATCCACCCGCAGAGCTGCTGTGTTTCTCCATCTTACGTTGCCAGTGATTTTTTTTTAGCCTGTGTATTTTCATCCTCCTGTTTGCTTCCCAGTCTCTTCAGCCCCCAGGACTAGAAGCTCTGTCACTGCAGTCGCTGGTATATGCAACAGTAATTATTTAAGACCATGAGTTATTAATTTTCTTTACAAATTATTTAAATATTGCACCAATCCTGCCATTCATTATTTTCATAATTTAACCTTTCCTTTCCCCCTGGGAGAGGCACCAAGTAGGAGGAATACTTGAAGATACAAAGTGTTTGTGTGGATGTTTTTGGCCACCTGGAGTTAGTCATGTAAGTGTAGTGCTTTCAGCAGCCAGACCCTGACGCATCACACAGCCAAGCTGCTCCCTGTAATCTTGGCTGGTTATGGGTGCTGGCTCCAGAGCCATCTGATTCAGTCACGATTATTTGGACCAGAAAGGGAAAAAAAAAAAAAAAGGCACAAAAGCTTCTGAGCATGCTGAGAGTTGGCTGAGCTTCTCTGGGAGGAGGATAGGATGAGAGGGGGTTTAAGGGACCCTGTTGTACCTTGCCACAAGAGCTGCTCCCTTCAGGAAGGCCAAGGGTTGTTGCTGTATTTTCCCAGACAAGGTTCAGGTGACAAAGCTTTGTCTCTCCAGGAGCCCTTTGTGCAGGCTCTGCTCAGCTTTCAGCTTTGTCTTCATCTCTGAAAGGATGGAGAGGCTATGGTTATCCTCCAGTGTCTCCAGCTGAAGGATATCACTGCCTGGCATAGCTTGGCTGTGCTTGCATCCAAAGAGGGACAGCAAGGGACAACCCACAGTCCCTCTCCACACAGTGACAGAGCACGTTGCTCTTCTGTTCACAGAAGCTTTGTTTGTCCTGTCAATTATTTTAACCACCCTTGTTATAAAGCTCTCAACCCCCCAGGCTTGACTCAGTTACACACATTTTCTATTCTCATTCCCTCCTGCTGCTCTCCCATCTACAAAAGGCCTAATAAAAATTAAGGGTCACAGAAAAACAGGGAGGGCAGTGTGCATTAAGTCAATAACTTGGGCTCAAGCAGCAGCCCATTAGGGAGGGGGTATTGATTCAAAGTCCCACTATGAGAACAGAGCTGAACCTCTAGAAAATGGCAGCATTTGTTTTTACCTGAAGGACCTGACCTTCCAAATTTGCACCTCAGAGAGCAAAGGAGCCTTGTGCTAGGGGGAGAGATTTTTTCAGTGTGTCCCTTCATTAGCAGGTACCTGCCTTTAGCTCTAGAGGAACCTCATTCACTGAGCTCCGAATTCTGACACTAATGAAGTCATTCACCAGGTGAGGGTCAGAATTTGGGCCTTTGGGGATTAAGCTGGTGCTTTCAGGAGGTTCATAAGGGAAGTGCTCATTTTCATACCTGAGCACAGGCAGTTTGCCAGCAGCAGCCCCTGAAAACGGGGTTATTTAAGGGTTGCACAAGTGCTGTGGGAGTGTGTTGGATGCTGTAGCTCAGTCAGTGTTGTCTCCATAGCAGCAGAACCCCAAGGTAGGGTGGAGGCTGAAAAGCAGCCCTTGCTTTTCTAAAGCATTGAGCTGTGTGTGCTTGTGAGAGGGTAGAGAATTCTCTCATTCTGTGTATTAATACCACAACAGTCCCACAGTGAACTGCAGTTGTTAGGGCTTGCTGCAGACATCCAGGGGCACCTGTGACCCTTCCAGCAAAGGTGTGTCCTCACCTGCTGTTCAGCACCGTGTAGGGTGAAAAACTTCCACAGGTCAGAGGTGTTTTGGGGAAGACCTTAGGAAGAGGCTGCCTGGAGCTGTTGATCTGTGGTTGGAGTAGAGCCCTTTTAACACAAAGAGAGGAAGGAAGATGAAACACTCCCAGACCTAGGTAAGCAGCACTTATTTGAGGTGGGAAAACAGAACAATTCCAATTCACATAAGAAACTGGAGTGTTCTTAACTCTTCATATCCATTAGCAAAAGTGCTTCTGCACTCAGCATTATCAGGGGAATGCACAGCACTCTCCCTTTTAGCAATCCAGGCAGGATTTAGAACACTGAGCACAGCATACCAGCACTGCTATGCAAGCCAAAGGCTCTCTGGGTAGATTACATAAACATAAATGTCACACAAGGCCAAGAAGGATCCGGGGAGCAGAACTGATTTGAGAAAGTTCCTGTAACCCAAGATGCCTTTAAAACAAGAGACCACCTGGACATGGGAGCCCACATGCCTCAGACAATAAGCTGTAAGGGGAGACAGCAATGAGCACTGCAAGGATGAGACAGGCAGGAGTCGAATTCCCCTCTCGAGTGTGCTTCAATCACCAGGTTCTCAAGGTGGGGACGCTCCCCAGGAGGGGATCCCGGATGCTCTCACAGCTCCCCACGCTGACAGCTCCAGCAGCAGCTCACTGTGGGGCGGGGGGCTCTCCACACTGCTGTCCCCCAGCATATGCTGTGCTGACACTGCCTCCCAGGTGCCACCCACTCTGCCTTCCTCCCACAGAGAAACCAAGGGCTGCACTTGGCCACGGGCCCAGTCTGCTGCTTTCTTTTATTCACTGAAGCCATAAACAGCAGGGAATGCAAACAGTCTGGGGCCATCGGTGGTCTGATGGCTTTGCCTGTGCCCATGAACCCATCCAAAGGAGAGCAGGAGTCAGCAAATACCTCCAGAGTGGGAGGGGGTTTAATGACTGTTTAATTAGCATCCATACAGTTCTGAAGAGGCAGTGAGTAGCTTTCACTATTTTCTTCTTAGCCTTCCTTAGCTGCTCTGTAATTTGGCCATAGCCCAGCTCTAGGGGATGGAAACAGAGCTATGACTGCCCAGCTCAGGAGGACTTTTCCAGACCCTGCATTTACACAGAAGTGAGCAAAGCAGGCAGAAGGGGGTGATGCAGATCAGTGATGGTTTTTCTGGTCATACTGATGGTATTTGGGGGTCACTATTATGCACTTAGAAAGAAATCCTTGAAATCCAGAAAATCACAGGCAGAGAGATGGATAGAACAATATTCTTTAGCTGGTGAGAAGCTTCACAGATTTTTTTTGCAGTAAATGTACGTTTAAAGAGACATAGAATTGTGGAATGCATTGGGTTGGGAGGGACCTTAGAGCTCAGCTTGTTCCACTCTCCATGGGCACACCTTCCACTGCCCCAGGCTGCTCCAAGCCCTGTCCAACCTGACCTTGGACACTTCCAGGGATCCGGGGGCAGCCACAGCTGCTCCCTGTGCCAGGGCCTCATCCCCCTCACAGGGAAGAATTCTTTTCTTCTATCTAATCTGAATATCTCCTCCCTTACTTTGAAACAGTTACCCCCATCGCTGTCTGCGGTGTAAAAAGCGGCTCTCCCAACATCCTTATCAAGATATACATAACCGTGTGATTAAGACTCAATTGAATTCAGGTGAATTCAGGAAAATGTGGCCATGGCTTTGTGTCCCCCGGCCAATTAAGTGACAGCAAGCACAGAAAGCTGTGCCAGCTCTGCTCTCAGTCGTTGCCACTCCTCGAGCTCTCCAGAAGGGGCCAGTGTGCCCTCGCCTTTCGGGGGCCGCAGGAAACCTGCCCAGGCCTGTGTTTTTATTTAGAAAATGCTGAGCTGTCTGGAAAGTTTGATGAAGAGGGACGCAGCTGTATTATTAATGTGCTTCTTCCTGGGGATTTGAATGCATTCTCTGAGCTGTGCAGGAGGAGCAGGGATCAGGGAGACGGGAGCAGCTCTGCTGACCACACTCAGATATTTTAAACCTCACATCATGGGATTTTAGCAGCTCAAAATGTGTTTAAGAGTGAGTGCATTAGTCAGACTGGGGTTCCTCTGTGCAGCAGGACAAGCCTGGGAGCACTCTGGAGTCGCCCTGACACGGGAGAAGCCCCAGGCCACAGCTGTGCTGTGGCCACTGATCAGCTTTTTCCCTTGGAGCTTTCAGGCTCAGTTCCCCCTGATCCCCGTGAAGGTCACTGGGATTGCAGCAGTGCAGCCAAGCCTTGTGCCTTCTGGAATAAAGAACACCCTCAGCCATCCGGGGATGGCTCCTGCTGGGCTTTTGCTCCCCAAAATGGTCATGGGTGGGGTTTGTGCCCGTGGGCTGAACACCAGAGCCCCCAGCCGTGCGTGGGTCTGACACTGCCTGCATTGCACTGCAGGTATGGTTAAAAAAAGCCCTCTCAGAGTCAGGGAGGAGGCTCAGCAGTGCATCTGCAGCTCTCTGCATGCAGTGGCTTTTATCTTCTTCAGTTGGAAATGAGTCATTTCCCTGTACTGTACAAAGATGCCCAATTTCCTTGGAAATTGCTCAGTTCTGCAGAATCCCCAGAAATCCCCAGTGATGGGACCCAATTTTTGCACTGGGTGTTTTACCTGCGTCGAGAGACGCCTGGGGATTTTCACAGGTTAGAGAAATTAAAGAAATAATTTAAAATATTGGATAGAAGCAACTGAGACTTTACTCACTTCACATTCATCCCGAAGGGCACGTGAACCTTCTGCATTGACCACTGGCAGTTAATTCATCACAGAGCCCCAAAGCACAGCCAAGCATGTTCCATGCAGATTAAGGCCTGTCAATGAAAAAAGGAATGTTTTCACACTTGTGTTGGCTGCCTGGCTGAAATGACTGCAGCTCCAGCTGCGTGGACTTGGGGCGTACTCAGAAATGAGGTGCACCCCATAAATTAGTCTTCAAACACCTCGAGGAAAAACCCAATTAGACCCATTTACAACATGCTGATCCAATCTCCCTGGCATTGCTGGAAGCCTGTGACCAAAGGGAGGCCGGATGAAGAGGGCTGTGTGAGGACTAAACATTTTTGTCATCCCAAAGCAACCAGGCCTGGCCTATCCGCTGGGGACAGGGGGTGACAGCAGGCTGGCTGTAGTTATTACCATAATACAGGAAATAACAGTCATTGGGAAAATGGGACCATGCTTTGGTTTCCTCTCCCATCCCAGTCAGAGGGGAGGAAGGAGAGTGCTGCTGTCATGGAGGTATTCATTTGGCAGCCAAGTGCTGCTTGGGTTTTGTATTCTGGGGCTTCATTCTGTTAAAACCAATTTTTTGTCATTTTAACATTTCCCTCTGCTTTTGACATCCCAGCTCAGGCCTTCAATAGCGTATGAGGAGAGGAGTCAGCTGCTCTGGATGCCATAGGCTGGAAAATCTCCTGATTTCTGAGGAAAAAATGCTGAAAAGAACCCAAAAGGCATTTAAAGTAAGTTCCCAACATCTGAGCTAAACTAAACCTTTCCAAAGCCTGACCCAATGGCTTTGGGCTCTGGAGGAGCTGCAGTGCCCCTGAGGAGCATCTTGCCAGTACTTGGGCAGGAAGGTGGAGGAAGCTGTAATTTAACAGCAAATCCAAGGCATAGGTTTTACAAAACCAACTACAAAGTGTAAACACTGAAGACGTTTTGAGGGCTTGGGATATCTCTGCTTTTAGGATTTTTTTTTTCTTAGGCTCTTAAAGCAGGCGCAAGCAAGGCCTGTGTGAAGTTAAGCCTGCGGCCCCAGGTTAATCCCAAGATGTCACAGCAGTAGCCTTTTATTATTGTATCACAAAAACATCGAGTTTGGCACATTATTTCAAAGATAAACGTAAATACCCGTCACCATGCAAAGCCCTGACGCGGGCCGTGGTTCCTTAGGGGCGGCATTTTTGCACTCATCCCTCACGGCGAGGATGACGGAGAGCCCCCGGCCGCCGTTCTTGTGGCAGCCTCCGCTCCCCGGGGCCCNNNNGCCGCCGTGCTTGTGGCAGCCTCCGCTCCCGGCGGCTCTGAGGGGAGACCTCGCCCCCGGCCCCGGCCCCGGCCCGGCCGCTCCACCACAGCCCCCTCACGGCCCCTGCCGCGCGGCATGCCGGGACTTGTAGTCCCCACGGCCGCGGGGCGCCGCCTCCGCCGGCGGCAGAGAACTACCGCCCCCAGCGTGCCGCGCGCGGCGCCGCCACCCCGCCAGGCCCCCGCTCCCCGTCCCGCCGCACCGGGGGGCGCTCTGAGGGCTGAGGGACGGGACATCCCGGGACGCGACATCCCGGGACGGGGCGCA
>VZTB01007476.1:75779-123571 GCA_013397245.1 Thryothorus ludovicianus
CAGGTGTGAGTCCCCGGCGGACAGCGCGGCTCGGGCCCCCCTCAGCGGCCGCGGCAGGAGCCCGCAGGGGCTCGGCACCGGAGCCCGGCATCGCGGCCCTCGCCGGCCGCTGCCGCCTCCTGAGACATGAAGAAGTTCTTCGACTCTCGCCGGGAGCAGGGCGGCTCCGGGCCCGGCTCGGGCACCAGCGGCGGCGGCGGCGGCAGCAGCGGCCCGGGCAGCGGCTACATCGGCCGGGTGTTCAGCATCGGCCGGCACCAGGTCACTGTAGACGAGGTGCTGGCGGAAGGTAAGGAAGGGCCCGCTGCTTTCTGGGCGCTCGGCGTGTGCTGCTTTTCCCTGCCCGAGCCGAAAGGGAGGCCTTGAGCTGTCCCGGGCACCCAGGCTCCTCCTTGACCCCCAGATTCCTGAATATTTCATTGTCCTTGACAGAATTGCCGTCCAGTGGTGTCTGTAAGCTGACGTGTCTGGCCTTCCCGTCTGTAAATCCATGGGGGTTTACTGGATTTGGTTTTTTTTTTTAAAAAAAGCGTTAGAAATTGGGGGATTTTCAGAAGTTAATTGTTTCCTGCGGCTTCTAAACTGGGAGTTAAATAAACCAAAAGAACCACCCAAAAATTGTCAAATATTTTGGTGCAGAGCAAGGTGCTGTAAATAAGGAAAGCCGTGTCCTTTGCTCTTGAACTTTCTTCAGCTGTTACCTCCTTTCCCACCTCAAGCAGAGAGGATTAAAACACTGGAGTAAATTCCTTGTAGCTCTGTTATGCACATAGGTAGGCTGAGCAGGACTGGCTATGACCTGGGATGAGGAATTTCTCTGTGTGTGAGGTTTCTGCAAGGGGAAGTGGTGATCCCAATTGCCTTTTTTTTATTTTTATTTTTTTTTCCCGAATGAAACAGTTATAGACCTAAAAATGAATCCTAGGGTTTACAGAACTCACGACGTGTGCAGGCCTTGCAGTGCAGCGAGCTGCTGGTGGCATTTGTTTAATTGCAACCAGCTCTGCTGCTTGAACTATCATTTTACATTTCATTTGTTGGGGCTGTAAGGAACCTCCTGAATGGCTCTGCCTGGTAACCTTAGCCTCGACCTTCAGGGAGATGTTGGCCTCCTTAGACCTGCTCCTGGTCCCTCCTGCGCAGCATCCTGAGCAAATTTAGTCAAAACAGTATTTTGTTTTGATGGCAAAGGAGAGGGGAGCTGCTGGGAAAGAGCTGAGTGGGAGGACCTGTGTTGACTTTTACAGAAAGAGCCCTAAAATAGAAAAGGGACTCTGTGTACGTTGCCTGTGTTCAGATTTGTGTGAATTCACCGTGGTGTACAAGAAAATAGGTCTGTGTCTGTTTTTTAGACTTGGTTTCTGATGTGTTGTGCTGAAAGGAGCACCGAAACCAGGCTTTTATCTAGCAACTATAGTGTTTTGTTTTTTTTTCTTGGAATTTGCAGTGTGGGTTTGCCTGGACTGATATTCCTAAAGCCCTTTTGGACCTGGAATCTCAGGACCTGCATGAGCTAAACTTGAGAAGCTGTCAGGTCTCTTTTTTTAATGCAGGATGGGCTCATCCTGGTAAGATGGGAAGGCAGAGGCTGTTTTTGCTGATGAGTAATCTGCTGGCAGGTTCTGCCCTGTGCTGACAGCCCCGGCAAGCAGAGCCGTGTGTCACCGGGCTCTCCTGCTCGGCAGAGGTGGAGGTGGGAGCACAGATTGCCTGGCAGGGAAGAGCCTCCCTTCCCTGCCTCCCTGTCCTGGGGGAGCTGCTGCTTGTGGGGGCTTCTCCCTGCAGCTCCTGCCTTGGTGGCTGGAGCGTGGCCTGCAGCTCTGGCTGCTCACACACAGGCTGAGCACACCTGTGGGACAGGTGTGTGTCCTGTTTCGGTGGGAGGTGCTGCCCAGGTGTGTCCCCCACAGGGAGGCTCTGCTGTGGGCACTCTGAAATCCTTCTGTCCGAGGGGACAAGAGCGAGGTGGCGTGTTGGTTTGCAGGTTGTCACCTTTTGCTGGGAGCAGTGAAAATGCCCTTTGCCCCGTAGGGAAGTTCGGGCTGGCTGGGGAGCAGTGTGGCTCAGCAGTGCTGCAGCTCTGCTGAGTGTGCTGTGAGCAGCCTTCTGTCCCTGACTCAGCTGGAGACCTGGGCAGCTCGTGGGCAGCCCGCTCCCTGCGCTCCTGCCGGCTGAAACCTCGGCTGCAAAACCTCTCTGTATCTGCAGTGGTGTTTCAGCAGTGCTGAGAAGGCAACTCCTGGCTATTTCTGCTAAAAGGAAAAGTCCCCTGGGAAGCACTTTGTAGGAGGAGTATCCTGTCTGGGAAGGAAGGACCTCTCATCATCCCCGTTTCTTTAGGAGGGATTGGGGAGGCCTGGCTTTTCATGTGAAACATGAAACAAAAAGAGATGTAGAAGTGGCTTAAAAGAGAGACTCGATGAAGTGATGAATGACGTGGAGGAGACTTGAGTTGAAGCAGAACTTTTGGAATTGAAGTGTTGGGATTTGCCTCTGGCTGTCAGAGCTGTGCCTGGTCACCCTGAATTCTGCTGAGCAACCCTGCTGAGGAGGAGTGTGCCCTGGCTGCAGCACTGCCTGTGCCAGGTGGCACATGGCTCCCCATGCCTCTGGGCTCTTGGGTAGATCCCCCAAAATACCTGCTGTGGTTAGGGGCACCCCCTGAAAAGCAGTTCTGTCTGGGTACTTGCCTTCCTGGGCAGGGAGGAACAGCCCTTCCTTTTGGAAGGAGGTCAGTGGGAATAATGTAGAAGGAATTTGAGGGGTTGGTTGTGGCGTTATGGTACTGGTGAATCAGTGGCTTTTTTACAAACAGGATGTTGCAATTGGTGATTCCTGTCTGGGTGTTTGTAGCTGCCCTGCTCTAATCCATGTAATAGCACAAATAACCTCTTGAAAAATGCCCCCAGAGTTTGCACGAGGATTATCTGTGGTGGGAGGGCAGTGCTGCTAGCCCTGGGGGTCTGCAGGGCTGGGTTTAAAGCCACCCCAGTGTGGGCTGAGGGGTGTTTGGCTGATTTTGGGCTGAGGGGTGTTTCACAGAGCTGAAGTGAACGCCCAGGGGCTCTTGCAGGATGGGGCTGAGTCAGGCTGCTGTCTTGCTGTTTTCTTTCTCACGGGAGACCGAAACAGCATTGGAGTAAATCAGATACTGCTCTTTGTTTCTGCCTGTGTGCAAGGGAAAAACCAAAACAACAAAAACCCACCCCAGAGCCTCGTGCTGGAGCTGTAGGTGTCCCTCTGATGGGGATGGAAGCAGCAGAAACATCGAGGAGGATGTTGGCTGAGGAGTTTGAGAGATGGATGTGTGTGTGGCACGGGTACTGCTCCCAGCTCAGACAGGCTGGGGGTTGCCCCAGTGTCCCATTTTTGAGGGCCTCTGTGTTTTGTGTGACTGCTCTCAGAATGCTGTGAGTGCTGAGCTGACCCGGGGTGTGTAAACATTGACGGGGCACGTGTTTGAGCAGGGTTTGTTTGTCCTGCTCTGCTTCTAGCAAAAGGTACAGCCTGCGTGTCTGCGGGTCTGTGAACAGTTACTTTTAAAATTAGTTGTACTTTTTTGAAGTTCTTTTCCCCTTCAAGTGTGTAAATAAGGGATTCAGGTTTAATAATTGTTGCTATCTCACTGAAGTTTTTCAGGTAGGTGCCTGTGTGCTGGTTGATTTGGAAGCATTTAAATTGGTGTTGCAAACCAGTGCAAAGTCACAAAATCATCTTAGGTTTGCCAGCTGTATTTTCTCCTCTGTTTTGAGAAGAGGGACGTTGTGGGATTCACCCTGCCTTTGCCTGCAGGCCAGTGCATGTGGGAAGCAGCTGGGAGAGGCTGTGGGTGCCTGCTGGGCTGGGGGCTCCCTGAGCTGCCCACTGGGGTGGCTGGCCTGAGTGCAGAGGGTTTCTGCTGACCCCTGCCCTGCTCTCCCCTTGGCACCAGAACCTGAAGTCACTGAAAGTACACATGAGCTTCTTCTGAAATAATTTCACTCTAAAGGAAGCCCCATCTGAGGTACGTTTTGCAGATTTATATGGTTCTCAACCCAGTTCCAGTGTGGTTGGGTTCAAGACATTGCTTTGAAGTGTACTTTGTGAGTTACTGCTTTCTAGCTTCAGCCAAGGGCCAGCTGCTGATCAGCTGACCAGAGACATTTGGATTAAGAATTAAACTGTTGCTCCTCTTGGAATGGGACATGTGATTTTTGTTTCTTTGTTTTTTCCCCTCTTGCTTTTTTTGTGTTTCTTGTGGGGCAGAACATGTACTGTGCACTCTGCTCTGCCAGGTAGGATGTTTGATTCTGGGTCCTAGCAGCCTGTTTTTCTGAGATTAATAGCCAGGGGAGCTTGTGAAGAATCCCAAGGGAGTTACTTGGTAAATGCTGAGGTATCCCAAGTGTTTTGATGCTTTTAGCAGCACAGCTTTTGCTGAGGCAGTGTGTGCTGTGTCCTGAGATGTAATCAGGGGGGAAAGGCAGGTGTTAGTGGATTTAAATGTAGGAAGTTGTGTGGGCCAGAGCTGGGGCTGGCCTGGCCTGTGGGCTTTGTGCAGCCTGTCCCAGAAGGGCTCTGGGTTGTACCCAGGGGGCTGGTTCCCTATGGAACAGCTGTGGTAGCTAAAATCTGATTTAAAGGCAGTGTTAGCCCAGTGCAGGCATCATCCCAGGAAGGAGCCCTGCTTGTTAAACCAACTTAGTTTCTGTTTCAAGCAGCCCTGCTGTGAAGGAGTCAGCTAGCATCCCTTGGTTTTGGGATTCTGGTGGGGGTTTAACTCTCCAGCTGGGGTCTCACAGAAGTGTTCCAGTTGTTTCCAAGGAGCAGGTTGCTAACCTCTGGTTTCATGTGCACTGCCATAATGTTTTTATTGTGAGCCTTCTCCCCTTTGTGCAGGAGCTTGTCAGCAGCTTGAGGAGAGCAGGTGGGAAGTTCCAAATGTGCTGAAGTGCTGAAGACAGGCTGGAATCCACTGTGGATTTAGCACTCCTTGCCTTCCAAGCTCACCCACCTGCATTAATCATGGCTAACAAGGGGTCAGGGTTGGCGAGGTGCTGTGTTGGGGCTGGGAGCTGCTTCCCTTGAAGGTGACTTTCTCTCGGTGTGAATGTTCTGGGCAGGCTGAGGCTGTGTCTGTTGGGAAGGCAGCCTGCCAGCTGCAGGGCTGGTGCTGCTTCTCTGGAAAGTCACAACCAATTTGCCTTCACTTGAGCTAAGTGTTTACTGGTGTTCTGCATGTGGAAGGAGACAGGAAGTCTCTGAGGAGAACATGCCCTGAGCAAAGTTGGTTTATGGGAGTTATCTTCTGATAACAAGAGGTAACTGAGTTTCCCAGGAAGGGGTGCTGGCTTCCTTGCATGGGGGAAGCACAGGATGTCCTTGTGGTGCTGTGCTGGAAGCAAACCTGCTTGGATCAGAAACTGGCTGCTGTACTTCTGGAGAGTAGGAACAATACTGACAGTGATTTACAAGCACAAGGAAGAGATTTGGAAAGGTTTAAGCGAGGCAGTGCAAGGTAATTGTCATTTGTGGCTTTTTGTCATTATGGAAACTTTCTCCTTTTTTGTAGGAGGTCCAGGAATTGCCACTAAATGAAATGAAGGTTATGTTAGCTGCCCACAGTGTGATGCAGCAGAGTGGAACAGAGGGAAGCTGCTGCAGCTCCTCTAATGTGAGGAGCTCTCACTACCCAGAGGATCTGAGCCCTGGCACAGTCTGTGAATGTGTCCTTCCCCCCCTTTTAGGGCTGCTGGGAACTCAGATAGGGAGGTGAAGCAATGCAGAGCATGTGTGGCCAAGTCAGGAATTGATCTCTGGCCTTCCAGATTGGGTGCTTTAATTGCAGTCTGTGTTTCCTGTCAAGTGCTGCCTCTCTGTGATTTCAGCAGACTTGGCACACGTGTGATTTGGGTGTAAATTCACGCTTGCTCTGTGGCAGAGCCCCTGCTGACACCAGGACCCTGGGCCATGTGTTGCAGGATTGGATTAAAGACATTTTTGGAACAAGATGCTCATAGCATCTGGTTTGCTTCATGATTTTGCAGAAACAAATTACGTACCAGTGACGGGTGATCTCATAGATTAAAAATAAAAAAAGCCATCAGCAGCTGAGTTCCCTGAGCAGGGATCTGTGTGTGCATCCCTCCACAGCTGAGCTGGAAGCTGGCTGGTGCTGTGATGGGGGCAGGTAGAGCTGACCTTCATTCACTGCTCCAACACACCAGTTTCCCTTCCCTTCCCAAAATGTGCCAGTGTGAACTCACAAAGCAATCTGACAGGCTGCTCTCGAGGGTGTGAGAGCAAAATGCAGGATCTTGTGAGGCTCTCTAATTGCACAGCTGGTGTTCAGATATCATCTCAGCTCGTCTCTCCTCCTGTAAGCCAAATGATGCTTGCAGGGCTGATGTGTGCTTGTGCTGCACAAATGGCAGCAGTGGAATAAACTCAGGCTTGTCTCAAAGATGTGCAGAAAGCTCCGTGAGGACATGATGTGCCTGGCTCCTGTGGCTGTCACTGAACATCAGTCTCTCTTCAAGGCAGCAGGGCAGGCAGGAGGAGCCCTTGGTTTGGTGTTATACCTGGTTTTGGGATTTCACTGCTATCCCAACTTGTATAGGGGTGCTGTTCAGATGTTTATGAGAGTAATGCAAAATTTGGGCTTTCAAAGTGGTTTGAAATACTTAAAAGGAGCACAAGAAATCAGTGCTGATGTGAGAAGCACAGGAATGGAGACCTTTGCCTTATGTGCCTTCTCTGCATGACCTACCTGCTAATTCAGTGTTGCTTCAGTTACCTGTTGTGACCTTCTGAAGGATTAATGGCTTCTGACTTGGGAGCTGCTTCAGCCACAAAGATCTCTGGCACTGAGCTGCTGCTGGGGAGGAGGGGGCTGGATCCATGGGAGATCCTCACTCGTGGCTGCAGTGTGGCCACATGAAGGTTATTTGTGGCTGCTGCTGGCCCAGGGCTCTGCCCTAATGACCCTCTGGGTGACCTTTGGCAAGGAGTGTTTACTGCCAGGGGTATGCAGGTGCTGGTGGCATGAGCAGTACCCTGAGAGTTACAGAAAATGCTCTCTGGAGTTGGAAGGGTCTGTGAAAGCACCTGTGTGTGTGCAGGGACTCAAGTGCTGCCACACTTGCCTTTTCACCCAGCTGATGGGATCCTGCTGCTTCTTGTTTTTGTGGCTGTTATTGGTCATGTTTGTAAGGAAATAAAGAAATGCATCACAGAGCCCTGGGGTGGCAAAGGATGCAGGAGGCCCAGCGTGGCAGAGAGAAGGGGAGAGGTCACACTGTCCTGTGATGCTGGGCACATTTCTGGGAAGAACAAACCTGCTGAATGCCAGAGCCTTTCTTTCAGCCTGTACCTGTTGCTTTTGAGTCAGCAGATGTACTCGTGGCTGTGAATAGGAGTTTGCCCTCCTGTTCCTGTGCTCCCTGAGCAGTTGTAGTTTGAGCTGCTGAGCTGTGTCTGCTCTCTGGGCAGCACAGAGGCTCTGTGTGTGAGGTGTCACACAACCTGTGCTCCTGTGCAGTCCTCTCTGCAGAGCAGACAGATGGTGGCAGGGAGGCTTATCAAATTATTTTACAAATGAGAAGCTGAAGCCCATGAAGATGAAGCCATTTGATATGAGCTGTGTAGGAGAACAGGGACAGTCTTGTATGAAATGCAAATATAACTCCTTGCCTGGTGTTTTAATCACTGGGTCATTAATATTCATGTCACCATAGTACCCAGGAACTTTTATCATGGACCAGGGCCCTGTGTCACACAATGCAAATGCAGAACAAAGCCTGTCCCTGCTCCTTGGAGGTTCCTGGCCCTCCCCTGTGCTGCTGATCCCCAGTGCTTGGGCCCAGAATACCCAGTGTGAGCAGCTGGTCCTGGGGCCAGAGTTAACACATGGGATCTTCTGGAGATCTGGAATTATTCAGAGACCAGAGGAAGCACACAAACTCAGCCTTGCTCACCCAGCTTCCAGCAGAGCACGTGACAGGATTAAATGTATTGAATTTTTTTAAAAATTAAAATGATGCTATTTTTGAAGGGGGACAGATGGACAGATTGCTTTCTACCTTTTGCTTTTATTTTAAACTTAACATAAGAAGCCCTTACACTGTTCCTTTGAAAGTTTTTCTGCAATTGATGCATTTAGTAGTATATTTATTATTTAAGCCGAGGTATAAATAAATAAAGCAATTATTTAAGTTCATTTGAACTGATGAGTTCAATCTCCAATGGTTACAGGCTTGGTGAGTAACAGCCACATGACTACAGGTTTTGGACCCTTGCAACTGTTTCCTATTCCTGGACATCTGACAAATGAGCAGACAAACAGTTCATACCTCTCCCACTTCACTGGTGTATGTGTGGAAATCTCTGTTTCACATCGAGCCATTCATGGGAATGTTTTTTCCCATTAAATGCTGAATGATGGATGCTTTGTGCTCCTGGGGGTTTAAATCCCCCGAGACCTGCCTGCTGGGACGGTGGATACCTCTCTGCAGGCTTCAGTGAGGAGCTGAGCAGTTCACTGCTGCCCTCAGGGGTGGGTTAGCACCTGCCCTGCAGAGGAGTGGGTCTGTGCTTGTGCTCTCCTGCTCCCCAGGGAGGGGCACTGCCCTGCCCAGGGGTTCCTGTAACCTGTGCTGACACAGTTACCTGGCATTGCTGGGAGGATTGAGCTCAGGGTTCCTGGCTTTGAGGAGAGGGGGCTGATGGAGAGAGGCCCCCAGGCAGTGCTGGGAGCTCAGGGAGGTGTGTGCTGCAGTTCTGCTGCTGCTGTGCATGGGAGGTGAGTCTGGGTGCTGCCCTGGGAATCAAAATCCTAAAAGCCTGGCTTGTCTGTTGGCAGGACCTGTCCTGGACCCTTGCAGAGCTGCCTCCCAAACGGAGTGTGCTGTTACCATGTGCTGTTACCGTGACACTTCTCCACAGCCTGCTCTGCCTGCCCCTTGCAAGCCAGTCCAGTTAGGGACCAGCCCTGGCCTTCATCTTGCTTCCTCCCTCTCTACACCTCCAGCTGCAGCCTGCTCTCTGCTCCACGAGTTTGGCTTTTTCCTCTCCTGCCGACGTGGTTCACGGCTTCCTTGCCTTCCCAGGGAAGCTTTTCAGCTTTTCAGTTGCCTGCAGTTGTGCAGCTTCTTGCTGGCTTTGCAGTTCCAGCCATGTTCACTCACAGCCCGTCATGCTCCGCAGCATGTTGATGCCAGTGCTAATTTCACTTGGAGATGAACAAGGGCTCAGATGCTATTAGCAGCTGCTGGGAATAATAGCAGCTGAAATGTGCTTTTTAAAGGGCTGACTGATAACTAAACAAATTATTCTTTTAAATTTTTTTTTAAGCCCTGAGTTATTCATGACCCATTAATTTGTATTTTTTTTCAGGCTTACAGTGGAGGTTCGAGGACTGAAATTGTTACAATAGAGAGGGACTGGGTCTGCCTTGCCAAGTAATCTATTTGGAGGCAGCGTGTCTTGCTGCATAGTAATAAAGCCCTGTTCTATCAGCTCTGCTTTTCCAAGTCTGCCTGTCAGGGAGTAATGGAGTGGATGCACAGGGCTGTGCAGCAGAGCACATGCCCAGCAAATCTCCCCACGTGAACACCTAAACGTGCTTCCTGCTGTGCCAGCCAGCACAGCTCCATCGCCTCCAGTGAGCTGCTGTTTGTTATGAAATTGCTGTCACAAATACTGCAAACACTGGGAGACTTCAGCACCCCTGAGCTGGGGTGTCTGGGCTGGGCTCTGCTCTCAGAGTGCCAAGCTACTGCTGCCCTTGGACTGGAGCTTCTGACTGGAGTGTGGGTTTAATGCACAGCCTGCATCTTGCATCTGACTGTTTTAGGCTTTTAAAATGCTGTTGCATGGCAGAGATTGATTTCCTTCCCCTCCTTTCTCTGCTGTGTTGTGATTTGCAGCTTCCTCTTTGGTCCTTCTCTGTGGGCCTGGCTGGCAGTTGCAGGGGGATTGTGTGGGGAGTGGGGTGTCTCCTAGAGGTCTGTAATGAGATGGGGTCCTGAAACACACAGAGAAATGAAGCTGCATGGTTTAAACTCGGCTCTATCAAAATAAACCCCCAGAGAAGTGACAAGAGGCAATTATGCTTTTCCCATGCCGTCCATGCAGTGAAAATGCCTCTAACTATTTAATTACTTTGTGTCTGTTTGCCACTGTGAGCATCACAGCTGATAGAGACTGACTGTTCACTCCCAAAACTGCCACAATCCCTAGACAGGCAGTCTTGCTCTCCCGAAATCAGGAGAGGTGGAGGCTGTGCTGGTGGTGTGTGTTGGATGAGGTTCCTGGCTGTGTAATTTTGCACAGTTCAGGCACTCGTGGCTGGGGCTGCCACACCAACATTAACGTCCTGCCTATTTAAAAGGAGAGGGTGGAGCTTGTAAATCTAAATCTGTCTTGTCATGGCCTAGATATTGCAGCAGTGACACTAAGCAAGGGCCCTATAATTATGTTGGTAATATTGGATAATCACATTAGGATTCTCAGCTATGGTAAATCTGTAGGGCTGACTATGGCCCTGCTTTCCCCTGGCTGAGAGTCTGACCTGTGACCTCTGTGTAAGCTTAAGCATTTGTTTTACCTGGGGAGAACTCCTTTGCTCAGACCTGCTGGATGTTCTATTAAAGTTTTCCTGCTGGTATTTAAAGCCAAGGCTTAAGCAGTGCTGGAAGAGCTGAACTACTGCTGCTTTCTGGGGTTGGGAGTGAGGAGGGTTTGTGGTAAGCAGGGCTCTGCCTGGGCTGCTCTGCTCTCTTGGAAGCAGACCTTTGCCCTGAGGGGGGGTGTTGTCTGATGGACTCTGGAGGTATCTTTGAAGCTGGTTGTTTATTTTTTTCCCTTTTTCTTCCCGCCTCCCACTGAATCCCAGTTGCATTTTGTGTGGGCACCAGCTGACGCAGATGCCGGGCTCTCCGTGCCTGGAGAGGAGCTCAGCGTGAGCTGCCTGAGGGATTTCTGCTGGCCAGCCCTGGGGGCTCCTCTGCTCTGCTTTCCCGTGCCAACTGCTGCTTGTGTGCACATCAAGTTCTTCCTGGCTCGAATGTGAGCTGTGCAGGGAATTTCTGGCTGCTTGGAGTGGTTATTGTAGGGAGGACAGTGCCTGATTTGGGGGCTGTGGTGTGGGACTGCACAGGTATTTCTCTGCTGTGGGCTGTGTGAAGCAGGGAGGTGTCACCTGCCCTGCTCAGAGCTGCTGTGGCTGTGAGTGTGGAGCAGGTGAGCACAGAATCCACCTCAGTTTCCCAGCACAGCTTTCCTGGGGCAGTAGGATGGAGGCTGGGAAGCCCCAGCATTTGCTGGGAGGAAACAAACTGTGCACATCTCTGCAGGGAGGGAAGGGGAGCTGGTGACTTGCCCAGCAAAGTTTGAATATTCTTCAAGAGTTTGTCTTGTGCCAAGAGGATTCTGTCTTCGGCTGGCTCGTATCTGTGTCCCTTGTGTAGTTCCTTCAACTAAATTTTCACTAGGATACTCACAAAATAGCTGCACTTCCTGTGTGTTCGCTTCAGCGCTGAGCTCTCCTGACTTTTTACAGTTGTAACTGTTACATTCTTCTTTTAGAGCATCTTCACCATCCAATTCCTGATCTTGTTGCAGAAATACCTTCTTAGCTGATTTTCCATCTGGGGAGATTCAGCAGGATTCAGCTGATTCTCCTGATACCGTGCACGTTTCAAGTTTCCTGTCATGAAACACTGGATGTCCTCTATGCTTTATCTAGGTGCTATCTATTTTCCCTGCCGTTCTGGAGCTCTGATTGCCTCCTACAGCCACTTAAAATGGTCAGAAACCTGAGTTACTGTGGCCATTGCTCCTTACACAGACGAAGCTCTTTCAGCTGTGGTGTGCCCTTTCTTTTTTGCCCTCAAGATAAAACTTAAATGTTCAGACTGTTTAATTGGCAGTTGATGTTTCAAGATCTGATTTGTTAAGTTTCCCAGAGCTCCACTCCAGGATGAAACCTTTTAGAGTGCTGTTTAGGGGCAGTGGAAGCAGCCCAAAGGGACAGACGAAGCCACAGCTGAAAGCTCAGTGACCCTCCCGAATGAGCACTGGCTTTTGTTGGGTTTTAGTGTCTTTAAGTCACTGTTCAGGTGAGGTCAGGCACTGAGAGCTCCTCTCTCTCCTCTTGGAAATGAGCACGGGGAGCTTCCCAGGGGCTGTGATGGGGGAAGTGTGGGGTGGTGTTTTCTGCAGCCTCATTTGCTTTGTAGCCTGCAGGCCCTGTAAGGACTCATCTGTGTGTTGGGGTTCAGAGCCCTGGGCTGGAGGGGAGCAGCACTGCCCAGAGCCCTCCTGTCTGCCCTGCACAGACCAGTGCTTTGTGTTCCAGGTGTGCAGAGCTCCAAATACTGCTCTGGGAGATGCTGGGACAGGCCTTCACATTGAAGCAGTACCTTAAACTTGGCACTGTTATGCTTCAGATAAGTCAAGGGACTTTAAAAAGTACAACAAAAACCAAGTGGGTAAAGCTTGTTATTTCCTTTGAGGTAGAAAATCTGGGCTGAGAGAGGCCCTGTTTAATTCAGTGTTATTATCTGCTCCTCTCAGCTGGGGAGGCTCTTGGCAGGGGATGAGGGTTTGTTTTGCTCTTGTTCAGAGGTGGACTCTGGTTTATAACACACATGTACACAAACACATGCACTGTTTACAGACATTTGGGTGTAGTGAGACCAGGAGAGCCACGTCCAGGCCCTCCTGGAGCAGAGCCTGCTGCTGCTGCTGTGTCCTGGGTGTCACCTCTGTCCCCACTGCCACCTTGTGCAGGTACCACTTCCACCTGTGGGGCTGTGTGTGAGCCTGTGGCTGTGCACACCCTGCCAGTGCTCTGTGCTTCAGCGTGCTGACTGTTGGCACTGTTTGGCCCAGGTACAGGAAATCCTGTTTCTAGCCTGGGTCAGGGGGACACACTGCTTTTGTCTGCACTCCTGAGAGGTGATGCAGCCTGTGCCGTGGCACAGCCTGTGTGTTTTTGAGGGTGAATAATCTGCACTTCTATGGCTATAAAATGGCATGTAAATATCCTGCTGTAACCAGAGGATTGTGGAGTTGGGTGGGAGAGTGAGTCACAGGCACTAATTAAATCCCAAACCCCAAGTGTCGTGTCTCTCCAACATGTAGTACTCAGACAACAAGATGCAGACACAAAGGAGAGCATCAGTACAACCATCACTGCTTTGAGTCCTTCTGCTCTTGTGCTGGAGGAAACTCTGGGTAGCATCATTGCAGCTACCCAGGGGCTGTGCAGAAAAAAATGGATTTTAGCTACTCTGGCATGTAAGGGAAGAGCTTGGGGTTGAAATCCAGTGGAGATTTTGGTGAGAGTTCCTGCTGGTGACAGGGTGACAAAATGAAGGAGTTGTATTTTTCTGTAAAGGTGTTAATGCTGACACACTGTGACTTTAAAGGTGTTGCAGATGCTTCATAAAGCATAAAAGGCAATGTGCAGTGATCCTGTTCTTTCCAACCCCTTGTTATATATCACAGCAGAACACTTGACAATGCTGCCTCTGGTTTGTGGGCACATTTGGTAATAACAAGGAATAACACTGGAACAGAAAGCTTAATTTGGAGTGAAATATCCTGTCCTGGAAACAAAGAGCTCAGAAGTGATGAAGAAGTGGTATAGAAATGGGGAAAATGAGATTTGAAATGGTGTATTTCCAGCAGGTATGTGCAGCAATACCCTCCTGCTGGGCAGTGGAAGAGTGGAATAAAGGCAGCAGAAAGAATACAGTGGTGCAGATTAATAGGCACCAAAATAGCACTGTAATCCTAATGCAAATCATGGGGAGCTATTATTGAAATAAAAAGCCCATAGTAAAATGCGCCAGCAAATATTTACTTGTGAGGAGGGTCACAGCAGCTCCTGACACGAGGCAGGATCAGTAGGACTGTTTTCCTTGGCTCTCCTCCCCGTCCCTGCTGGCTTTGTGGGACAGGGTGGTGCTTTCTCCAGGCTGTGGTGCCAGTGGCTCTTCCCAGCAGTCACAGGAAGGGATTTTGGGGTCTCAGCACCCCGGCGTGCCCAGAGTTGCACCCTCTGGATCCCGGGGCATCTCTTTTGCTTGTCCATCTTCATCCTGGGTTTGCAGGGCTTAGGGCATCCCTTCAGCTTTGCTGGAAGCTGGCCCAGGGAGCTGTAGGGGAGCAGCACTGGCACATGGAGAGCTTTTCCCTGGTGTGCTTGCAGAGCTGTAGTCTGAAATAATGACAGATTATTGTATTGCTTAACTTGGGCCAAACTCTTTTCCTTGGCCTTTTTTCTTTGTGGTGATCCCACTTTTTAACTGGCTCCAGAGCTGAGGTTTGCTGTAGCCATCCATGTCTCTGGAAAGGATGCCCAAAAACATTGGTGCTTTAGGATCAAGAATCACATCACAGAAGAGTTTAGGTTGAAAGGAGTGACTATTGTATATACATAACTTGGGGAATTTTTTTTTTTTTAATGACTGTATGTTGCTCCAGTTAGAGGAGCCAGAGGTGTGCAGGATGGCTTCCTCAGGACAGCAGCAGAGAGAAAATGGTTCTGGAGTTGCCAGGTGATGGTGTGCAGTGATGGGTAATGTGCAATGTCTGTGTGACAGCTGCTTGTGGTTGTGGCTGGGGGAAAAAGCACAATAAATGTGGTTTAGTAAAGCTTTGGGAATGGTGAGCTGGAAACACCCCGTGCAAGGGAGGCACCGTGGTTTTCCTGTAGCTGGATCCCAGCATCCTGACTGGGGGGGGAAAACAAAACCTGAGGGGGCCTGCCCTTGTACTTAGGAAGGTAAATGCTGAGGAAGTTCTTCTGGCTGGTGAGATAAGGCAAAATATGACATAATTCTTGATGGATAAGGATCAGTAAGTATTGGAATTGTGCAAATGGAGTGGCTTTGTGCCTGGTTCAGCAGAGCACTTAATTTTAAGTGCCTGCTGGTACAGCTGGAGCTTAAAATGCCTCGCTGGCTGTCCCTGGAGGCCGAGTGTTCCCGGGGCAGTTTTGGACACATCGGAGCAGCACTTGGCTTCCCTGGAAACACAGGGGGCTGTCTGCACGCAGAGCATTGAGGGGGCTGAGATGGGGCTAAGATACAACAAGATGGGAACAATTTAATAGAAAACCATGTCTTGTTTGTCCTTCTTGGAAAACAGTTTCACTACTGAGGAATAAAAGTTTTTAGTGGCATCCACCATGTTTATCAGGAGCTATGGTAATTCCAGGTATTGTTAGTTTGTTTGTGGAAGGGTGATGGAGAAAATCCAAAACGAAACAGTGGTTTTGTAATTTACTTTTGAAAGTGGAAATTGGTGACTTGACAGTTTCAAGCCCGATGATTTGAGCGCCTTAACTGAAAAGAGAGAGGAGCGATTCCTCCTCAAACCCAGCATAGCCTCGGGCAAAATGAGGGATGTGACTGGAGGAAAACCTTGCCAGTGTTTGCAGAGGGAACACACATCCATGGAGATGTTTTTGTGGCTGCTCTTGCAGAGCTCAGGCTGCAGCGTGTCCTCCACTCCTGGGATGTGTCTCTGGAGGAGCACCAGCAGCATTTTAGGGGGTGGTTCTGCCCAGTTGTGTTTGCACGAGAGTGTCCCTGTTTTGTCAGTGTAGCTGCTGTCTCTGGCAGAGGCTGCTGGATCTCAGCAGGGCAGCACAGACACGCAGAGTGTTTGGGGAGCACTGAGGGCTGGGGAAGGGCCTTTGGTCCTACAGAGCCCGTGAATTCCAGCCTGCTTTTCTGTGTGAGCACAGAGTCCAGCCTGCTCCTGGACTGTGATTAGTTGGGTGAGCTGCTCTGTTGAGCTGGGGCTCCAAGCACTGCCTGCCTGCAGCTCACCTTGCTTTATTTTGGCCTGGCCTGCACAAAGCGTGGTGGGATTCTTGGGCTGTCCTGTGCAGGGGCAGGGCTGGGACCTGGGTGATCCTTGTGGATTCCACTTCAGGAAATGCTGTGAGCTGTGAAAAGAGGCTTTTCCTGGCTGTAGTCTGGCAGACACAACCCCTGCCTGTGGATGTGCCTTGTTTTCCTCTCTGCTGTTGCAGGTCACCTGCGAGGGGCAGGATCTGGAGCAGGGCTGAGCTGTGTGAGGGTGCAGGTGTGGTGCTGGTAGGAAGGGGGCTCTCAGGACAGCACATTTGGGGTGGTTTCCCTGGTACCCCCCCAGTGGTGCTATCCCAGGTGGGTCTGTGGAGGATGAGAGTCCAGAGCAGGGCTCAGCTGGTTTGTGTGACCCAGTGAAAAGCAGCTCTGGAAATGCTCATCACCAGGGGCTGAGGGAAGGAGCCCCTGGCTCTGTGGTTCCTCCTCAGGTACAAATTCCATGCAGCAGCAGTGCTGGGCTTGGCTGCAGGCTGGCATTGCTGCCTGTGGCTGGCTGCAGGAGCATTCCAGGCTTGCAATCCATGTGAATCCCTTGAACTCAGCACAGTGCTATCTCCTTCCCTTGGAGGAGCTGAGAGGGATCATGTGCAGCTCTGTGCAGCTGCTCTTACCTAGTTCAGGAGTGCCTGCCTGGCTGTGGGGAGTTCTGCATCCTGCTGAAATTACAGAAGGGCTGAAAACATAACTGCCAGAGCTGGCAGCTGGCCAGTGCCCTGACACAAACCTGCATGGAAAATGGCTTTGGCTCTGTATTGACTGCAGATAATTGCAACTTCCCAGTATTTTTTCAGCTTAGCCTAAAACCTTTTAGCAAGAACAACAGTCAGGCAGCAGTGTGTAGCATGATAACCATGTTTCCATGCTGTTGAGTCAGGCCTAAAGTGCCAAAGAGACACAAAAAAAGTTTCCCCAGAGAAGCTGCTGTAGCTGGTGGTGGCTCTAAGCTGACAGTGATCCCAGTGCTGGCTGTGTGCTGCCTGCTCAACAATATTAATATGTCTTAAGGATGAACACAGAATTAGCTCCTCACATTAAGAACAGGGATGGTATTTTAGCTTTTGCTGGCTGCTGTGGGAAGAGAGTTGAATCTCCTTGAGAACCTTAAATCGCAGGCACGTGTGCAGGGGAAAACTGTCCTCTGAGGTGACTCTCAGGCTTAGCTCTTGCTTTTGTCCCTTCTGGCTCTTGCAGGTCTCTGGATTTATTTATTCTGTTGCAGCTGAAGCCTGCAGTGGTCTCGTGCCTTTTGCTTTCCACACGTGTTCTGGAAAAGAGGATTTACCAGCAGGGATGTGGGGATGTTCCTGGTGCCTGGAATACGTTTTCTCTGAGCTGTGCCTGTGTGTGAACCACCCTCCCTGGCCACGGGCTCCTGAGCTGACCTGGGCTGCTGGGAGCTGCTCACATCCTGGGATGAGCATCTCTGTGTTGGAGCTGGCAGTGCCTGGCTGGTGTCTTGCTGTTCCCTGGGAGCAGAATTAAATGGCCTTGTAATGTGCATCTGGCAGGGCTTCATCATAACTGCTTGTAAATTTGTCTTTGATCTGCTTCCTTTCAACTTCACCCGGACTTAGCCAAGCTGGGGGTTGGACTGGAGTAATGAGGGGGAAATTGGTTGTGGTCTGGAGCTCTGGAGGCTGAAAGCCCTCGAGGCTGAGGAGGTGCTGCTGTAGATGTGCAGTGGGCAAGAAGGGTGACCCTGCTGCAGGCAGGTGAAAGATGAGGTGTGTGATTTTCAGCGTGGTGCTGACGGTGAAAAACAGAGCTCAGGTGGGTGCCGTGCGTGGGCAGAGCCTGGCTGTGGGCTGGGCAGTGCCCAGGCAGGGCTGCAGCCATCCTCACCCCGGGGTGACCCCTGGGAGCAGCCCCTCCTCTGCTGCATGCTGGGGAGCTCTGAAATGCATCGGGAGGCCCTGGATAAGCAGTGCTGCCTGCAGCCCAGGTGCTGCATGGCTCTGTCCCTCCATGGGATGCTGCCAGGGGCCCCCCGTGTGTCCCCCCCGTGTGTCCCCCCCGTGTGTCCCCCCCGTGTGTCCCCCCCNCCCCCTGCTGCCCCTCACAGCTGAGCTGTGTTTGCTGCTTCTGAGGGGCACAGCTCCTTCTGAGCTGCTTGCTGGTGTGAATTTGATGGCCACAATTGCCAATAAAAAGGGTTATAAGAGGGGGAAGAAAAATCAGAGCTGTGTTACTCTTTTCCACAGGCACCCTTTGGGCTGAAGGTTCTCAGCGGGATGTGCGGATTTGTTCTCCAAAAACGAGACAAATGTGGCTGGGGAGAACAATAAGGCTACTGCTGTGGGTTCAGAAGCCCTTAAAAATGACTTGTAATTTGAGATCCTCAACTTGCAGCAGCTTCAGGGAGAGAGTCAGGGTTATTTTTGGGTCTGAATGGAGCGCTGTGCACGGAGGCCCCTCCAGAGCTGCGAGGGGGCTCGAGCAGCTGTGACGTGCTGCATCCCACGGCCATGTCCCAGTTTTCTGAATTTGAGTGTCCATTTTGCAGCCTGGGTATGGTTTCCAAGACCTTTATTGAAGTCTTGGTACTTATTTTTTTTGGTGGGTTTTTGTTTGGTTTTTTTGTTTTTGGTTTTTTTTTGTGCGGGGGGGAAAGGGAGGAGGAGTGTTTGTTTTGTTTTGTTTATTTTTTCTGTTGCCTTTTCCTGCTGCATCTCTGGGGCTGCTTCTAGAAGTCAATGGGGCGTCCCTGGAAACCCTGCTCTGGTTCCTGTGGCAAACTGTGCTGTGTAAAACTGAGGGGTTTGCCTGCCAAGAGAGATTCCTGTGAGCAGTTCCCGTGCTGGCAGGTGTGTTACCTGCGTGTGTAACACCTGTGTCGAGGTGGAAGAGGAGCTGTAATGTCATAAAAACCATTGAAAACAAGCAGGGGAAGTTGTGCATTAAACACAGCAGTGTTGTCTGGTTATTTGCCATTTTTCATTCTTTTCTGGTCAGTAAATTTTACCCAGGTGTGGCTTTGTCACATAATGGCTTTTGTCCCAACCTGTGCAAGTGCTGAATAAGGGTGAGGCACAGATGTGTCCATGGAGCTGTGTGTGGTGGGGATCTGGTGGCTAGTGGCATTCTCTGCAGGGCTCAGACTTGGAAAAGGGAATTCTCTGGGATATGACTTGAGCTGTGCAGTGCCATTGTGCCTCCCTTTTCACCAGCGTGCAGCATTTCTGGCTGGATCTGTGCCACTCTGCCCAAATTCATTCCCATCTCTGGAGCCAGGTGTGAAACTTCGGGTGCCCCTACCCTCCATCCTCCATCAGCTTCCCATTTCTGCCAGGAGTACAAATGGAAACCTGTGTGTTTGGATGGAGAGCTGACAGAGATGAAAGGCTTTCATCTGAAACAACTCAATTTATCCTGGGAGTCCTGGCTTTACTAATAGCAATGACCACAGAATGAATTGTGGGTTTTTCCCTTGTTCCTCTGTCCTGATTTAAAAGCTTTAACATCAAACCGCATGTGGGAGATGTTTCTTCTGCTTCTTGCACAAATCAGCTTTGTAATGTAACTTAGATGCTTCAAAGTTGCACAGCCTTTTAAGTTTAGGCCTTTGGTGGTTCAGTGGGTGATCTGTAGCTCTGATTTCTGTCCAAGGCAGTGTTGCTGTCCTTCAGCTTTCTTCTTCCTAATGGGAATTAATGGATCAATGAGGGGCTGTCTGGCAGGACCAGGAGCTGCTGTAATTGCTTGTTTTTATGGGGATGTTAAGTGTTAACTTGGTTGCCATTAATTGAAGGTTACCCCCTTGGATCCCTGTTGGTTCCTGGGGATGAGTGTCCAGGCAGAGCTGGGAGCATTCCCACCTGGAGGGAGCTCTTCTGTTCCCTGGCAGGGCCAGGGCTGGGAGCCAAGGCCGGGAGGTTTCTCATTAATGGCCTGGTGATTCTGTGCCTCCCACAGGTGGCTTTGCCATCGTGTTCCTGGTGAGGACCAGCAATGGGGTGAAGTGTGCCCTGAAGAGGATGTACGTCAATAACGAGTACGACCTGCAGGTGTGCAAGAGGGAGATCCAGATCATGGTGAGTCCTGCTCTGTGCTGGGCCCCCAGGCACCATCAGGGCACAGACTGTGCCTTCTCCTGGCAAAAACGGCTTTTGTGGGGAAAGACCTGGCCTCTGGAGTTGGGTGAAAATCTAGCACTGAACTGTCTCAGTGTAACAGGTAAAGCTGGTACCTGAAAAACGCCAGGGAATTCCAGGAGAATGAGGGGAGGACTGCATGACTTAGTGGGAAAAGGAAGAGCTGAAGGTTTGAGCATGACTGGGGATGTTGGAATTCAGTCTCACAATCTTCAGTTGAGATCTCAGATCTTCAGCCTTCTAGACTTGATGAGAAAAGGCTGATTCTGATATCTCTGAACTGAAATCAGTGCATGAATGGCAGCCCTCCATTTGAGGTAAATCTGTATCACAACATCTTCTAATCCTTTGGGGTTGGGATGAAGGTTATCTCTGCATCGGTGAGGTTGGTAGATTAAAACAGTATTTGTGGGGTAGTTGCTGCCAGGCCTTTTGAAATGTAAAGTATTTGCACTTTAAGCTCTGGGATGTTTCTCTAGATTATTGGACACAAGGATTTATATGATGGGATAGCTATTTTTAATAGCTGGTTTAAACTTAGCTTCTCTAAACAAAGACAAAATGGAGATGATCCAAATAGATTTGCCTAATCTTGTTTGCAGCATGGTAAACATGGGAAGTGCCCCTTTTGAAGTTTTATTCAAAGATACTGATGAGCATTTAGAGCAGCTGCCAGGTGGGGAAGGAAATATAAAATTCTCATTTTGTGAATTTACCACACGAGGTGCAGGTTTGGGGTAGATGATATTCATATCAGAAACTCCTGCCTGTAGCAATTGTGTGTGTGATTTCTGAAGTAGCTTTTCATTAGGTTAATACCTTTTAAATTGGCTGCTGTAGTTTGTGATAGTGCAGGGCAGCTCTGGGCTCTGTTTGGGAAAAGGTGAGATCAGATCTCCCATCAGAGCTTTAGGTGTGCTCACAGAGCTTCTCACTGGGCTTTCACTTGCTGCTGCTTTCTCTCATCTCCTGCCTTTGGTGCCTTTGGAGTGCTGGCTCCTGGAGAGTGAGGCCAGGCTGTGGGGGGAGTTTGGGTGGGCCTGGGGTGGATTTGGGTGGCCCAGGGGTGAGTTTGGGTGGGCCAGGGGTGGATTTGGGGGGGCCCATGGTGTGAATTTGTGTCTTTCAGAGGGATCTGTCTGGCCACAAGAACATTGTGGGCTACATTGACTCCAGCATCAACTCTGTCAGCAGTGGGGACGTGTGGGAAGTGCTGATCCTCATGGATTTCTGCCGGGGTGAGTGGGGCCGTGCTGGTCACGGGTGGGTTTGTCCTGTGCTTACAGGGAACTTGCACAACATCCTCCTTTGAACAAGGAGCTGTCCCTGAGCTGCCAGGAAGCTGTTCTGAGCTCAGCAAAGCCAGCACTGGGGCTGGAGAAGTGGATGTCCTGTGAGGCTGTGTTGGCCCTGCAAATGGGATTGGTACCCTCGTTGCTGCTGCCCAGGGTGGTCCTGGGTCCCCTCTTCTATGAAGAACCCTTAAATCCATCTTGCTGTTGTCTTCAGAATGGTCCACCCGAGAAGTGGCTCCTCTAAAGGCTGCCAGGAATGTAATTTTTCTTCACTTTAGCCTCCACTGCAAGCTTTGTTCCACATCAGCCTGGCTTAGGATTGTTCTGGAAGAAGCATGAAATGGATAATGGGAAGTCAAAAAGCATTCCTCTTACCTCTGACCTTTTTGCTTGGCTGTCTGTAGGCAGACAGGCTCTTCCAGCTGTCCCAAAGCTTTGATCTTTGTGGTGTTTGGGACATGATGGATGTGCTGGGCTCAGATGCTTCTCAAAGGAAGAGTGTTCAGCACAAACAATGTTTTGGCCAGGTGACTTGAGGAGGCTGTGGCTGCTTTGGGTGGTGGCAGCCGATGGAATTCGGTATTTTTGGGGCTGTCTGCCTTTGAACTCAGGAGAGTTGTAGCAAGGACCTGGAGATGTGTGGGAACACGCCCAGTGCAGCCTCTGTCTGTTCTGCCGTGTCCTTTTTGCTGCTTTGCTGCTTTGGTTGGCTGCAGGACTCTTGCCTTGCCCAGGGTTGTGCTGGTGAGGGGAGGAACTTCGTGTGCAGTTTTGCTGAAGGAATCTCTCCATAAGCTCTCTTCAGCTCCAGCCTAAACACCACCAGAGCTGTTGTGAGCACAGGGCCTGGCAGGGCTGGCACATCCCTGCTCAGCCCAGTGTGGAGGGAGCTACAAACCCGAGCTGTTCACAGGCACCCCCCGGCTGCAGTACCCACATTTTGGGCTGACAGAGTGAAATCCATCTTTCTGAGGAGTTTCCTTCCTTCTGGAAGGAGGAGAGCTGCAGGGTGGCATTTCTCACGTGGCTCCTTGTGCTGCAGTGCTTGTTGCACGCTGATTTTCCCTTGTTGCTTTCCTTTTGTGGCCGAGTTTCCAAACCAAATCAGCGCCTTTGTGTGCAGGGCTGCATTCATTTCTGAGTGCAAAACGTTCACAGCTGTGGGGTTCATTAAACTGAGCTTTTCTTTCCTACCACCAAAGTTTTCCAGCGCTTGTGCTGTGGGATGATGGAGTGCTGCTTTGCCAGAGCTTTGGAAAGGAGTTTTTCTCTGTCTGTCTAGGCTGTTTAGAGGAGAGAAAAAAACCCCTCTGGGTTGTTTTGGAAAGGCCTTGACAGCAACAAAACCCCAAAGCAGAGACAAATTCAGGACTCATACATGAAAACTTGTGTTTGTTTGTCCAGAGTTTCCCTTGTTACAGATGGATTTTTAATTTCCTTGGCAGTCGACAGCTTCAGCCAGGCCACTTAACGTGTGGGTTTTCTGAGTGTCTCCCTTCCTCCCTCCTCTTGCATGTGGCAGACTAATCTGTGGGCTGTGGGTGCCCCAAATTCAGCCTTTGATTCCTCTAGTCAGACAGAAGAAATCCTATTTGGAAGAAAAGAAAGAAAATTGGTTTGAATTATTTGAGCACTGACCCAGGCAGGGCGAGGTGTGCTGGGGGAGCTGGGGTGGAGGTTTGCTCAGAGCCCAGGTGAGGGTGACACCTGCCCACAGGTTCTGCAAAGCCCTGCGAGGGAGGGCAATAAAACTGAGTAACAGATTGCAAAAAGCCTCCAGGGAAGGTTTATTGGGAATTTAGTTTGAACCTTTGTGTGCTGAGCATGGAACCCCAGTTTGAGGAGCAGCCTGGGACCAGGCGTGTTGGGGGGACTGGGTTTGGGGTGGCCAGAGCTCGTTGTGTGCCCCATGATGGGATATGGGGAGGAGAGGTCTCACTGTCCCTGTGATTTGGGGATCAGAGCTCCTGCTGGCATTGGGGATCCCAGAGCTCGCTGTCCCTGCGGGATTTGGGGTTCTCTGTCCCAGCTGTGATTTGGGGTTCCCTGTGGGTTTCAGGGCTCACTGTCCCTGCTGTCCTGTCCAGGGGGACAGGTGGTGAACCTGATGAACCAGCGCCTGCAGACCGGCTTCACCGAGAGCGAGGTCCTGCAGATCTTCTGTGACACCTGCGAGGCCGTGGCCAGGCTGCACCAGTGCAAGACCCCCATCATCCACAGGGACCTGAAGGTGAGCTCTGGCCCCAGGGCTGCAGCAGGGAGGGGCCGTCCTCCTCTCTGTGTCTGCCAGCTGCCCACGCTGTGCTTCTCGTGGGAAGTGGGCACGGAAGACAAAAAAAAGGGAATGAGCCTCTCAGTGCTGCCTACCATATGTTTGCCATCTATAGTTCTACTTAAACACAAATGTTTGTGAATAAGTCTGGCTTGCACACGTGCCAGAATGTACCTGATGAATTGCTCACAGTGGCCTGAGACGCTGCTTGTTTAAGGTGGCTCACAGACAGCGTGCTGTGATGTGCTTTCCTGGAGCCACATTCAAAGGAGCACTCCAGAAGTGTTGGCCTTGGGGCAAGAATCCTTAGGAGCTTTTTGAAAGTGGCCTCTGGAGCTCTGACTGTTGTAAAACTCCGTGTGCTTAGCTGGGAACAGAGCTGGGCCAGCTTGGGAAAAATCCCAGGCCTGTAATCCAGCAAACAAAAAGATGTTCCCTTTGCTCTCAACAAGCTCCTGAAGTGCCAGAATGAAACACTGGGCCAAGAAGGGGCTGCTGTGTGCATTTGAAATTCAGATGTGCTTTGTGGGGCAGGTTCTATTTTCAGAGCCCTCACAGTTTGTTTGTGCCAGTGGCCGTTGCTTTGCATGAGCCACGTGTGCCAAGGAGAGCCAGGTGGAGCAGGGGAAGAATCCTCAGGGTTTGGTGTGCTCTGGCGAGTTTGAGGTGACAGTGATGGCACTGCTCAGTTTGGATGTGGAAACAGCTCCTGTGTCTCTTCCCAGGGGAAAACAGGTGATCCCTTACCAGCCTGAGTCCTGGATTTAAAGCTGTAAAGTCTGTGGGCAGCCTGCAGGAGTTTGTGAAGGTCAGGAAAACAGAGGGAGAGGGTGAGGAGCAGGAAGCTCCCAGCTGACATTAACCCTTGCCCTCCCTTTCTGGTGAATCCCTGGGGGTTTAATAAAGAACACCCTCGTGTGTTGCAGGGGAATAAATCTGGGACATCTGCTGGGCTAGTGAGTGCATCTGGGGTGTTCCTTTTTGCCCTGAGTTGCAGCTGAAATGATTGTAGGGGCTGTCCAGCCCCTGCTGCCTGCCTAGGTCAGGGGAGGTTTTGCAAGGCCTGGCTCTTGGTAAGCTGTGCCCAGAGTCAGAGTTGCCTCTTTTCTGCTTGCAGACACGTGTTCTGCTTGAGTAGTGTATTGTTTCTGTCACGGTGACCTCTGGGGATCTAAATACTAACACAGAATTAATATTTATATATATTTTGACTTTTGTTTGTGTTAAAATGTAATACTGTCGAGGAGTTGCAAAGCCAAGAGAGATTAAGGGCCAGAGAAATTTCGTACAAGTTCTGGGTGTAAGGAGGGACATCCATTGTGTAGATGTTTTCTTGGGTGATAGAACCTTGCTGGAGAGAGGGCAGATGTTGGCTCTGCAGGCAGAGGTTTGGGGTTTAACCCTGGCTGTGCTGGGTGTGTCAAAGGCTGCAGCCAGGGTCAGCAGTGCTGGGAGCAGCTTTCTGAGTGCTTGACCAGAAGACACCTTCATGTTCCTTCTAAAGTCACTTTTCTCTGGCCTGGCAGTGGGCAGCAGTAACTTCTTTTGCTGTGTTTATTTTTTCCTTCTCCTGGCCTTTGCTGATCCAGCCTGGTTGCTGATGTTCAGCAAACCTTCCAGGGTGTCCGAGTGAAAAATCACCTCGGGCTTCTCACCAGCTGAAGTGGGAGGGCTCTGGGGGAAATGCTGGAGGAGCATTTGCAGGGAGCAGGGGTGAGGCTGCCAGTGCTGGGGGAACATCTGTGTGCAGTGCTTCATTCAGAGCAGATGGATGGCACAGGGGAAGGGGCGTGTTTAACCCTTGGTTTCTATCCAACGTTCTCCCCCTCAGCTGCTCTGATTTGGCTGCATTTTCTGATGCTTAAAATGCTGACTCCTTCTTTTTCTTGCCTTGTTGTAAAGATCATCCTTGATGGGGGGCTCTGCTTCCAGAGGGTTTTGTTAGCAAACGCTTGTGTGGTGATTTTTTTTTAATTTTGAACTGTGTGAGCAGTGTGTTTTATCTCGTTGTTGTATCTGAGCGTTTGACACTGATTGAAGATAAAGACATGAAAAATTGTGTGTTCCCTCGAGAGAACATGCTGTTAATGCTGCTGCACAGATGAGGAGTTGGAACACTGGGGTGCTCTGCCCAAGCAAAGATCTGAACACAGGGTTTCACACTTTTTAATTCAGTGTTGAAACAGGCAACTTTCTTAGGTGGATGCAAGGTAGAGTTTTGTTAATGCACAGTTGTGGGTATTGAGGAGAAGGTTTCTGCTGATTTTGTTCCTCTTGCCTGATTGAAGGTACCAAATAATGTTTGGAAGAGAGGGATCTTCTCAGCAGTCTGGGGGAGCCTCTGGTTAGGCACTGTGGGGCAGCCAGCAGGCTCTGAGAACAAACAAATAAATGTGAGCATGAGCTGAGGTTTGTTTTGGATGAGACCCTCAGGGACAGGTAAAATGCAGGCAGAGACCTGGAGATGTGTTTTAATTCCATAATTTCATAAATATGGAAGTGTGTGTGTTGTTTGTTTGCCTCCCCTGTGCCCCAGAGCCAGTGAGGGGTTGCAGCCCTTTGTGAAGCTGGGACTGCTTGGATTTCCTGTCCCCAGTTCAGGTGCCAGACCAGGAGCTCAGGAACGTTGAGCTCCACAGGCCCTGGGACACTGAAGTGCTACAAGAGGCGAAGCAATGTGCCTGCAGGAGGGGAAGGGAGGGGTGGCAGGATGGAAGGCAGCGTTACAACTGTGCTTCTGTGATTTGACTTCTATTTTAGGAGATGTGACAGAGTTTTGATGCCTGTTTTCTTTGCTGCCACGTTAGGCTTTAGTGTCAGATGTGTCTGATATGTCTTCAGGCACTTAAAACCTTGACTCATCCAGAAAAAAAAAAAACCAAACCCTGAATATTTTTTTTGTCTGAGTGATGGTGTCTGTCTGTGGTGCTCCCAGGTTGAAAACATCCTGCTGCACGACCGTGGCCACTACGTCCTGTGTGACTTTGGGAGTGCTACCAACAAATTCCAGAACCCTCAAACAGAAGGGGTGAATGCAGTCGAGGAGGAGATCAAGAAGTAAGTGTGCTTTGCCTTTTCAGCTGCAGTTTGTGTTTGAAGGGTAGTTTTTCCCTGTGCTGGGATTAATTTTGCTCAGCCTGTTGCAGCAGATTGGCTGTGCTGTGTGGCAGTGTCTGCTGCAGGTGAATGAGTGCCCGGGGGAAGGTGAAACAATAAATTGAGTTGATGTAATTGCTTTGGAGCTGAAGATTGTGATTAATGCAGAGCAGCAGCCCCACCTGGGCGAGGCAGTGACCTCCTGTGTCCTGGACAGGGTCAGCCTGTCCCTGTCCTTCATCTCTCTGGGCTCCCCTGAGCTCCAGACAGGGCTGGCACAGTCCCACCCTCGCTGAGCTCCCTTCCCAGGGCCCAGGCACTGGTCCCAGCTCTGCAGGGGCACTGGCAGCTCCTGGAGGGCTTCAGCCAGCTCCTCCTGCCCCATGCCCTGCCAGCTGTCCTGGCAGCAGCTCTGGTGCCCCTTGGTGCTTTTTGGAGGGGGGTTCACCTGCAGTTCAGTGAGCCCTGGATCAGGGGTGGGGCACACTCCAGGTCCTTGGCCCTGTTGTTGTAACAGCATCACTGTTCTAACAGCACCACTCCTGTTAGTGCAGCTTTCTGGCTAGCTAGGAGTGGGTGCAGATCCCTCTTTTTTGTTGGCATTCAGCTGCCTGCATTTCCTGGATTTGTTTGACTGGAGTTTGAGAGTGCTCCCAATCCAGTGCACTTAAGCCTGCAAAACCTTTGCCTTTGGCAATGCTTTCCTGTGATCAGGGTGAGCAGCAGGCAGAAGGGACAGACCTGCTGGCAGGAAATCTTATCAGAAGAGCCTGATAATCTGTGGAGCAGTTTCCAGCTTTTCTGTTTGTTGTGATCAAGTAAGATGAGGTGGAGTCTCACTGTGCTTTGAGGAAGCAGTGACCCACCCCTTGCTGCAGTGGCTCTGAGCAGGACTCCTGGTGTGGAAATCTGCTTTTTGGGAGCCACATATCCAGTTACAGTCTCTGCAATACAGTTGGCCACAGCCTTGCAGTGAGGACATTGCAGAGGACATTTGATTACTGACCTTGTTAATGCTTTGAATCCTTGGATGCCTCTGTTCTTAAAATGACTGCACAGTTTTGTGGTGAATTCTGTGCTCTAGAAGGGATTGTGGTGACTATTTTGGCTTCCCAGGGCAGTATGAGGGTGTTTTATTGTTTGAGGTGTGCAGCAGGTGATGCTGTTGGAAGATTTTTCCAATAGATATCTATAGCATCCCTTTCCTTAAAATGAGTAGGGAAGGAGTGAATTTTGAGTTATTTGGGAACATGACCTGCCTGATAAAGCCCTTTTGAGCTCACTGATGCACCTTCTCCTGCAGGTACACAACGTTGTCCTACAGAGCCCCAGAGATGGTGAACCTGTACAGTGGCAAACTCATCACTACAAAAGCAGACATTTGGGTAGGTATGGAGAGCACTGCAGCCATGGCAGGGAAACAGGGCTGGCCTCGTGTGCTCAGAGCCTGGGCTGCTCCTGCATGAGGAATTCCTCTGGTGATGTGTGTGATGGGTTCCTGCTGAGCAGGCAGGCTGCTGGAGCAGACATGTGTGGTTTGAATTTTGAGATGAAACTCCAGGGTTGAATAGGGCACACATGATTTCATGCCTTAAGAGTTAAACCAGAAAATCCATTGTGCCTGTGCTGGGCTGGCAGTTTGTGGAGTCAGAGTTCTGGTGTGAATTGAGTAGAAATCTGAGGAAATCTGCTGATCCTGTGTAACGCAGGGCTGAGCTGTCAAAGTGGCCAAAGGCCAAACTCCTGCAGTTCCTGATGGTCAGGGCAGCCCTGCCACGCTCTTTCTTCATGGTGAGAGCAAAATGCAGCTGTGGTGGCATCCACTCCTGGCTGTCCTGCTTGGGGGGGAAGGAAGGCTCCTGTGGGTGGGTCCCTTTCCCTTAAATCCCAGCGAGGTTCCTTAAAGCCAGAGTGCAATTTCATTGTGAAATGCTGTGACGAAAGAGATGAGCTGATGATGAGTGTCTTAGGATTAGGAAATGTTTCCTGCTCCCCCCTCTGAGATGGCAGGAGTGTTTCACAATTGGCCCTTTGTGCAAAAACTGTTTTCTTTTGCAATAGGTGGTGGTTCTTGCTGCCAAAAGCAGTGTGGCAGTGGAAACAAGGGTGGTACAACCTGGCAGCCTGCAGTGAGCTGTGCTTCCCTGGCATTTATTTATAGCAGTTGAAAGGTTGTTTGAACCTCATCTCGGACACAGCCTGGGTTTCTCTTTGTCAGAATGGATGCATTAATGATGCTGTTGCCATTTATTGTGCTGTTACTTTGCTCTTTCCTCCCAGTGAGTGGCAGAAAGGCTTTGCCTGCTCCGTGACACGAAGGGTCACTCTGCAGGGCTGTGGGGAGTGTGATGATGGAATGCCCCACACGAGTTCCTAACGAGGGAGAGCTCTGCATGTGTTCACCCTCCCTGCAGCTGTGCCTGTCTCGGGTCCCCCTCGGGGTGTTGGTGCAGCAGCAGCCCCCCCCTGCTCCTGCCTGGCTCACTTTGGTGAATCCTTCCCTGTTCTCTCTCTGCAGGCCCTGGGCTGTTTGCTGTACAAGCTGTGCTACTTCACCTTGCCCTTTGGGGAGAGCCAGGTGGCCATTTGTGATGGCAACTTCACCATTCCAGACAACTCTCGGCACTCGCAGGACATGCACTGCCTCATCCGTGAGTGTGTGCAGGGCACAGGGCTGGGGGCACCCTGGGCTTTGCTCCTGCAGCCAGCCCAGCAGCCTTCCCCTCCTTTCCAGAGCCTGCTCGCACCCAGGGGTGGCTAAAGGGATCTTTTACCACTTTGGGAGATCACTCTCGGAGGGACGGTGGTGACAAAGAGGTTTCTGTTTGGCCAGGCTGGAGTGAGCTCTGTGCAAGGGCAGGAACACAGACAGCAGTTGGGTTGGAGTCCTACAGAAACGTGCACAATAAGCCCATTTATGCAGAAACGTATTTCTGCAGCAATAAATCTGTTTGGATAAGGAACTGAAAAGACCACAGTGACTTAGGCTAGTGATAAGAATTCATCTTCTGTGAACTGGGAAACAGAACTGAAATGATTTATAAATATCCCACTGACTAGAGTGAATGTGTAATTAAGTGTACAATGCACTACTCTTGGCAGAGCTGGGGCAGCTCTCTTGTTTTCAGCACAGCTTTTGATTTTTTTCTTTCTTTCCCTAGCCACAGTCTTGACTCACACAGAGTTGGATGTGTTTGCAGAGCAGGCTGGTATTTTCCTTGCTGCTCTGGGGGTGTCTGCAGTGGTGCCTGTGGCAGCCCTGTCTCCCTGCCCTGCTGGCACACCGGGGCTGGGTCAAGCCCTTTTCCTGGGGTTCACTTGGAAGTGCCCAGTCCCCTCAGTGCTGTTCCCTGGCCAGGCAGGATTTCCCCTCCTTGCCCCAGAGGCTTCAGTAGCAGCTGCAGGTCCCAGCTCTGTTGGAAGATCTGTCCTGGTCCATCCTGACTGTCCTGCCTTGCTGAGCCTGCACTGACCAGGTGCTTTGAGGAGCCAGGACACCCTGTCAGCACCTGAGTGTGCCAAATGTGGAGTTGTGGAGTTGTTTGGGTTGGGAGGGACCTGAAATCCCATCCAGAGCCACCCCTGCCATGCCAGGGACACCTCTGTCTGTCCCAGGCTGCTCCAAACCCCATCCAGCCTGGCCTTGGGCACTGCCAGGGCTCCAGGGGCAGCCCCAGCTGCTCTGGGCACCCTGTGCCAGGGCCTGCCCACCCTCAGCACAGAAAAGCTCTTGGTTGTGTCGGGCCTGATGTGCTGCCTGCCCTGCCCCTGTGTGTCCTGCTGCTCTGATCTCAGCATCTCTGTCTCTTCAAGGGTACATGCTTGAGCCAGACCCTGATAAGAGACCTGACATTTATCAGGTCTCCTACTTTGCATTCAAACTGGCCAAGAAGGAGTGCCCGGTGCAGAATGTGCAGGTGAGCAGGGGAGGGGCCTGGGGGGCTCTGGGAGGGGCTGAGCAGGTGCTGGGCACGGAGCACTTGGCTCTGCTCTGTTGGTTTCCCCCAGTTCTGTAACTAGAAGGGTCTTGTTTGTAACAGCACAGCTTGGTTTGGATTTTTTGGGTCAGAAATCAGGGTTTCTCACGTTCCTTGTTTCTGTTTGTCCCTGCTTTACCTCCTCACCCAGCCACCAGTGTGAGGCCAACCAAGAGATCGTGTGCATGTGAACGTGGGAAATCAGGCCATGCTTGGGAAACCAATTTGATTTCCAGGCACACTCATCACAGCATGTGTAATTTGGCCTGCACTTGGGTTTGAACACAGCACTTCTGGGTCTCTTGGCTGGGATTTAGCATTTGAACTGCCTCAGACCTTACACAACCATCTGCCCCTTCTTAGTGTGTCTTCAGAGACTTCAGCTGAAAAATGGAGCTGGCAATTATTTTCTTATGTTGTTATGGACACCCGTGACAGGCATTTTATTTTGTTGTTTCTACATGAATAGAAACTTGGATTTTTTCCTCCACCTTCAGGTGCTTATTTATGGTCTTTATGAATGAGAGATAGTTTGGGTTCTGTTATGCCTGGGTTTTTATAGCAGCATTAATAAATTTTGTCAGTGCTGTCCCCTTGTTGTCTTTTAAAAATGCCCAGGTTGTGCTGTGGAGCTTTGTGCTCATATTCCATGTTCAGTGGTGAAAAAGCTGAGCCCTCTTTTCTGCCTTTGTAGAAAGAGACTCCCTCAAACTCCTGTCCCCCACAACTTGAACCTTGTGGTGTTTGTTATGTGTCCAGCGTGAGGAGTAATCCCAGCTTTGGGAATCCCCAGATCTCCCTGTTTTATTGTGATGTTTTTGCACATTATTCCTGACTGTTTCCTGCCCTCAAAATACCAAACTGGGTGTTTTTGGGATCTGCAGAACTCTCCAATCCCTGCTAAGCTGCCAGACCCAGTTAAAGCAAGCGAAGCTGCTGCAAAGAAGAGTCAACCAAAGGCCAGGTAACCACACCTGCTTTTTGCTCCCTCTTTTGTTGCCTGTTGTCCCTGCTGTTCATTAGCAAAAGTGAGTTTAGCTGCTTCCTTGGGGACTTCAGCTGCCAGGTGATGATGAGCACAGTTACTCTCCTGCTGCTCAGGTGTGTCAGCTCTCAGGAACAATCTGAGAGCAGGTTCCTCAGTCAGCAAGAACAATTTGGTGTCTGCAAACCACAGTGTTCACACAAGGCTGGGGGATGGCTGCTCCTCCCTTGCTGTGCACTTTTGGAGCTCAGTAAACACTGAGCAGAGACCAGAGGAGCTCAGTGACCTGATTCTGGGGGGGATGTACCACAGTTAAAGCACATCTAAAGATGGCAGTTTGGACAACTCTGCCCAAAGGTACCAGCTGCCCATGAGCTCATTTGTGTCCTTCATGTGCTCATTCAGGAGTCTGAGTGGTTTCCAGCAATATGTTGTAGGAAATAGTTGGATGTAAGTTGAGTGGTTTTGACAAGTCCCAGCTGTCCAGCAGGAGAAGATGCCACAGTTGGCAGAGCAGTCAGCAGGACAGTGTTGGATCAGTTGTTGTGGATCCATCTGGGGGGTTTTGCTGTGCCCACGAGTGTTTCACCTTTGTCAGGCACACCCAGCTGAGGTGTGGGTGGGTGTTTAACCCTGCTGTGTGTCCTGTGCTCCAGCTGCCCAGCTCACAGGCTGTGCTCACTGCCCTTCCTCCTCCTCCCTCCTCAACAGGCTCACAGACCCCATCCCTACGACAGAAACGTCCATAGCCCCCCGCCAGAGACCGAAGGCAGGACAGACCCAGCCCAACCCTGGAATTCTGCCCATCCAGCCAGCCCTGACGCCCAGGAAGAGAGCCACGGCCCAGGCAGCCGTTCAGCCACAGGGTGAGTGCCTGTCTGGGTGCTCCTGCACCCCCCTGTGCCTCAGGGCAGTGCCCTGACGCTGCCTTTGCCCTCTTGTCCCACTTGCAGGCCCGGCCGCCCTGGGCAGTGCCCAGCCCTCGCTCCCTGCCAGCACCCCTCAGCCAAAAGCAGCCCCCCAGCAGCCTCCAGCCCAGCCCCAGGCACAGCCCCAGGTCCCCTCGACACAGCCCCAGGCCACCCCTCAGCATCAGCAGCAGCTGTTCCTGAAGCAGCAGCTCCTGCAGCAGCAGCAGCAGCAGCAGCAGGCTGCCTACTTCCAGCAGCAGCAGCAGCAGCAGGTGGGTGTGTGCGCCGGGTTCCTCACCTGTGTCTGCAGGGCTGGAGCTTTGTCTTCGTGGCACTTTCCTGTTCTTTGGTGGGGGGGTGCAGCTTTTAGGCCTTTTCCAGGCCTCTAGCCAGGTTTGGTCTCAGCCCAGCACAGCTCAGAGTTCTCAACCAGCGTTGTTCCCCAGTTCCCAGTGATGCAGCAAGGAGCGCCCGCGCAGCAGCAGCTGATGCAGAACTACTACCAGCAGCAGCAGCAGCAGCAGCAGCTGATGGCCCAGCAGGCAGCCATGCAGCAGAAGACCACAGCAGCAGCAGCAGCAGCAGCAGCAGCAGCAGCAGCAGGAGCTCAGCAGAAGCAGCAGCCCCAGGCCCAGCCCAGCGCGGCACCGCCGCCGCAGGAGCAGGGGGTGAGGCCCGGGGGAAGGGCATGGGGCACTGACACCTGGGCTCCAAATGCTCCTCTGGCAGCTCCTGTGTGCTGAGGACACCTCAGCTGCCCTTTCAGACCCCCAGAGCCCGAATCACAGAGGCCAGGGAAGGTTTGGGTTGGATATTGGGGACGTTTCTTTACCCAAAGGGCTGTCTGGCCCTGGCACAGCTGTCCAGGGCAGGGGTGGAGTCCCCATTCCTGGGGATGTAACAGATACCTGGATGTGGCACTGGGGGACATGGGATAGTGGTGGATCTGGAGAAATGCTGGGGCTTGATGACCTTAGAGACTTTTTCCAGCCCAAACAATTCTGTGGTTCTGGGCCCTGATTAGTAATAGCTCAGTTATTCCTGAGTCACAGGGGTCAGTGCTGACCTTGCTGCCTCAGAGGTGTGTAGTTGCTTGGATTTCTCATTCCATCACGATGCTGGGCACTGGAATTGTGCTCTGGGTCCACAGAAAGGGGATGAGTAATGGATGAGTAGAGAACAGATGAGGAGCTCTGAGTAGCAGCTTAATGCAGCTTCTCTCCATCCCCTGTCACGTTGCCATAGAAGACATGTGAGAAACTCTCTGAAACATTATTTGTACTCAGCACACCAGGATGGGCACCAGAAGTACTTTATGCTGCTGCTTGTTTGGAAATCTTCTGCCTGATGCTCAGAGGAAGGCACAAACAGCTTCCTGGCTGTTCCTAGCATTGGGTTAGCTTTTTAATAAATGTAGTGGGAAGGAGACTTTTCAAAGGAGACTTTTGAAAGCACCATATCTAAAAATAAATAAATCAATCATCCACTTTACTAATCATCTGAATGTGCACCTAAAATAAATGCTCTTTGCTTGATGGAAAATGTGTCCAAGTGCAGAGGGACAGGCAGGTGCCCACAGGGAGGGCAGGGAGCTGTGCCAGGGGCCAAGGTGCTCTGCAGGGCTGTGGGAGGGAGCTGTGCCTCTTGCTTCCATAGCTGGGCAGTCCCATCTGCTCTTCCCTGGCTTGGGGAGCTCAGAGGGGTCCCTCACTCTGGTTGTGTGCTGGACTCATGCTGGGCAGGAGGAGGCTGCCAGGGTTTGTGCTGTACCTGGCTGCAGGTGTGCAGGGCTGGGGTGAGTGCATCCCTGCCCGTGGCACAGGGGGAACTGGGTGACTTTGGATCCCTCCCACCCCACACCAGTCCATGATTCCATTGTTTCAGAGGCACACAGCTGTTTGGGTCCAGGCTGAGGTCACTTTGTGCTGGCCTGTTGTGGGCTGCCAGTTCATTCCCCTCTCCTTGTTTCCTTGGAAGTACCACCAGGAGCTGATAGAGTCCATAATCCACGAGCTGGGCAGTGCTGAGGCAGCTCTTTGCTCTCAGGGCTCTGCCACATCCCCCTTGCTGTTGTATTTCCAGCCCTGCTTTAGCTGGGGGCACACTCAGAGCTGTTTTGTTCCTGGCCTTGTTCCTGTTCTGGTGAATGACCTGGGGCAGGTCAGTTTGTTGAAGCTGGTGGGAGATTTTTCAGTATGTGCAGACAGGTTTTGAGTGATGCCCATTATTAGCCTGCTCCTTTTAGGGCAGAAAGGCCTCAAATGGAGCATTGAATCAAGGGCTTTGCTGTGATTTGCTAGCACAAGAACAGCCTTAATTTTATTAAATCAGCTAGCTTGAAAATTAGCCTTATTCCCCCAGCAGGCTGATCAGAATGGACACATCTGGACTCTTCTCTGCTCCTGCAGAAGTCAGGAGGGAAAAACTCATTTTAAAAATGCTAGTGAAGCCCAGTCCCTGCAGAGCAGAGTCTCTGAGCTCAAGACACCTAGTCAGGAGCTGTCAAAACCTTTCCACGTGGGGAGATTCCAGCTTAATGAAGCTCTGCCTTCACTCCTGTGGTGGTTTTGGCGCTGCCCTTTTCTCTCTCAGCACCAAATGTCCTGTTCTGCAGTGACCTACATAGGCAGGTGGGTGCACGGGGAGCAGGCAGGGCTCTCTGCAGTGAGAGCTGCCTGGAATGCCAGAGGAAAAGCAGGACAGCTCCCATTGTTTGCCTTCTGCCCCCGGGCTTCAGCACCACCTCTCTCCTGTTGCCCTCTTAGGTCTTTCCAAGCCTTCCATCGTGGCTGGAAAAAGCCTGGGAACAGGGAGGCAGTGCCCAGGCAGGGGAGGTGACATGCACAGCTTGCTGCTCCTTGTATTCCAGTTTTCCTGTTTTCAATCCAGCAGTGATATCTCCCTGACAGACAGATTGTGAAAAATCACACAGCCACAAGTGGTGCTGTTGTTTATCACTCTGAAACCGAATTTCAAGTATTTATGGGTTTAGGAGTGTAACACAAGACTAAGGCAATGGAAAAATAAAATCAGTGTGAGGAAACCCTTTGCAGATTCCACAGCATTTGTAGCTGGGCTGTCTTGGCTCACACCTAAACCAAATGTGCCTGGTTTTCTCCTCCACATTTTAATGACAAATGTTGCTCCTGTGGTCCTTGCTTTTTTTTTTTCTTTCCCCTCAGAGAAATTTTTTTTCACCAGGTTTCTGCAGACCTCCACCCCTTTAGCATTTGACCCCAGTTAGGTGCTGAAGGCAGTGCTGCCCTTCCCTGTGTCCCTGTGTCAGGACTCCTGTGCAGTGATCTGGGTTCCTTCCACCTCTGCTCTGCATCTCAGCCTCTCTGCCCTTGAGCAGCTTTGCCAAGTCCTGATGGAGGCTTTACCTCCAGAGCTGCACCACAGAGAGGGGAGAGACTCCCTGCCTGTGCAGTAATCCTGAAATACTGCAGAGCAGCAAATCCCCCACCCACAGTTCCTTTGTGTGTCTGGCCTTTCCCTTCCAGACTGTCCCAGTCCATGACTGGGATGCTCTGTGCTCCTGCAGGAGCTGGTTTCTCCCCAGTCCATGGCTGGGATGCTGGGTGCCCCAGCAGGAGCTGTTTTCTCCCCAGCAGGAGCTGGTTTCTCCCCAGTCCATGACTGGGACTCTGGGTGCCCCAGCAGGAGCTGGTTTCTCCCCGTGGCTGCTGCTCTGACCAAGGGCCCTGTGTTTTCTCCCCTGGCAGGCTCAGGCTCAGCAGCAGCAGCAGCCCCAGGGCCCAGCCCCAGGGCAGGGGCAGGGGCAGAAGCTGGGCTCTCTCACTCCTCCCTCCTCGCCCAAGGCTCAGCGTGCCGGGCACCGCCGCATCCTCAGCGACGTCACCCACAGCGCCGTGTTCGGGGTGCCCGCCAGCAAATCCACCCAGCTGCTGCAGGCTGCAGCTGCAGAGGCCAGCCTCAACAAATCCAAGTGAGTGCCCAGGGCATGGGTCAGCCTCAACAAATCCAAGTGAGTGCCATGGGCAGGGGTCAGCCTCAACAAATCCAAGTGAGTGCCATGGGCAGGGGTCAGCCTCAACAAATCCAAGTGAGTGCCATGGCAGGGGTCAGCCTCAACAAATCCAAGTGAATGCTCAGGGCCCCCCGGTGTGAGGTGTGATGAGAGCTGGCTCAGGCTCTGGGAGGTGTTCCATGCAAAGCTCTCAGTGGAGGTAGGCACAAAACTCTGAGTGAGTCTTTCCCTTCAAGACCTCAGTTTAGGGCTTGGCAGGAAGTGCTGGAAAATTTGCCCCGAAGTCCTCATGAGTTGTCTGAGCTCCCAAAAAGCTTTGGGTGACCAAGGCCTTCTCTGGCTCACAAAGGGCAGTGTCATTTCAGCCCTGGTGTGCCCTTCATTCTTGCTGCTTGGCACCAGCACTTCCTGAGGGTTGGATTGATGGTCCTAAGGAGCTCTGATTCCCTGGGAGTATTTGCTAGGTCACTTCTACAGTGTCTACAGGCAGGAAGCCTTCCCGTGGGCACTGCTGTTCCTGGTGGGATGCTGGGGGTGCTGGTTTTAACCCCTGAGGTGTGGGGGCTCAGCCTCAGGGCTCCCAGGCTCCCGAGCATGGCAGTGCAGTAAATTACACTGGGTGTGTTAATTAACAAATCCTTAGAGTGTAGCAGCTTGGAGCAGCTGATAGTGCTGGCCAGGGGTGTCAGGTGGAGGGTTCATGGCTCTTGTTTGGGCTGCTCCCACCCAGATCTGCTTCCACCACGCCCTCGGGCTCGCCGAGGACCTCGCAGCAGAATGTCTACAACCCTCCTGATGTGTCCACGTGGAACCCCTTCGATGATGACAACTTCTCCAAGCTCACAGCTGAGGAGCTGCTCAACAAGGACTTTGCAAAGCTGGGGGATGGTAGGTCCTGGGGGTGCTCTGGAGAGGGGATGCTGTGGGCTGGGGATGCTCGAGTGCCCCATGGAATTACAGTCCTCTGGCCAAATCCTTGCAGTTTCCTTCTGTTTGCAGTTGAGTGCTGCCTCAACGGCAGAGGTGCCAGCTGCTTTGACACTGCCCCTGCTCAGGTGCCTGTGGAAGTTTAAACTCTGCAGTTTAAACTCTGCTTCATCTGCAAGTTGGGATTTGTGGGAAGGGACTTAAGTCACTTAGTGGAACAGTGTCCTAAAAATACAGACAAGCAGCCTACTTTCAGCACAGAAGTTTTTCCCCCTAACTCTAGCTCTGCCTTCCAGGGAAAGCTCCAGAAAAGGCAGGCAGTTCCACAGAGAACCTGATGCCAGGCTTCCAGCCAGCTGCACCCGCAGCCCCGGACGCCTTCGGGGGCTCCTCCTTCACTGCTGGGCCAGGTGAGCCTGAATACAAGCAGCATGGCAGGGCAGCTCTTGCCAGGGCCTGTGTGAAAGGGAAGGAGCACAGACAGACTGAGCTGGGCACTGAGAGCTGCAGGCAGCAGGGCTGGCACTTCAGGAGAGGAGGGGACGTGCAGAGGGAGGGAGAGTTCCTTTGTCACAGCTGGCTGGCAGGGACAGGACACGGAGGAGGCAGAGGTGGGCTTGTGGTGAGGGTAGAAACACAAGTTTCTTTGTGTGTGGAAGCTCCCTGGAGCTCCTAACAAAGTTAAAGTGCTCCAGAGCCCTTGGCTGATCTGAGGAGCTTCTCTGCAGAAGCCTCTGCCTGTGGGACCTTGTCTGGTGTCTCCTTTGGTCCCTGTGTCCCAAGGTTTTGCTGTGAGCAGCCCCTTCTATGCCAGAAACCCTTGGTGAGGGCTGCTGCTCATCTCTAGTCCTTCAGCTCTCAGTGAGGGCAGCTCAGCACTGCCAGGCACTGGGGTGGGAGCTCCAGGAGCTCCAAGTGCCAGGGATCCTCCCCTGGTGACAAATGCACCTGCCACAGAAGCAAAACAACTCTTGGTGAGTGGAAGAGGCTGAAGAAACCTTCCGTGGGACCGGGAGTGACAAATCCATTTATGCTTATTTCTATTTATAAAAAGAGATTTAGGGGAGCTTATAACTGAGCTTGGTATGTTGATTCTTACCAGAGAATTAAGGAGTTGAATCCCTGGCACAGGAGTGCTCCTGGGGAGTTACTTTCTGAGTTTGTGCAGCTGTGAGCAGTTCATGGTGTTCTGGATGATGCTGAGCAGCAGCAGCAGCTCCACGTTGAGCTGTAAAGCACCTTCTGCAAAGCCTGAGGGGCATCTGTGAGCCCTGGGCGCTGTGGTTGCTGTGCCATGGCCAGTTCTTGCAGTGTCTGTCTTTAAAATGTGCCACTCAACTTCCCAGCCCTGGGAAGGATCTTGGAGATCTCAGTGCTGGGCACTTGCAGCCCTTCTCTCTGTTCCCTCAGAGGCAGGAGCCTGTCCCAGTCTGGCTGGTGCAAGATGCTGCAGCTTTTACTGCAGACACAGTGTGTGCTTTGTGAGGCCTTTCACCTTTCGTGCTGCTGGCAAGGCAGATAACAGTTCTGCCCTGCCAGGGAGTGTTCTGAGACCTGTGGGTTAAATGGTGTTGGAGAGCTACATGGCAGCTGTAGTTTTGTTTGTTTTTTTAATTCTTTTCAGTAGTGCACTTGGTTAGAGTGTGCGTGGGGCTGTGCTCTGTGCTTTCTCCTTCCCTCTGCTCTGTTCACTCTGCCTTTTCTTTTCCTTCCCTCCTCTCTACCAGCTGAAAAAACGAAAGACATTCTGGACTCTAGCCCTGCTCTTCTGACTGTGCCTGATCCTTTCACTCCTCTCCCGTTATCCGACACGCCAGGTAACCAGAGCTGAGGGCAGGGAGGGGGGCAGAGCCCTGGCCTTTGTTTTGTCCTCTTCATCTTCTGTTCTGTTTGTGGGCACTCCTGAAATCCTGGGCACTGCCAGGCTCTGCACTGGCACGGGGGGTGGCTTTCATGGCACAGCCTGGGGTTCTCTCCTTGTTCCTAGTGCCAGAAATGTGGGTGTCTTTAGAGGCTCAGCATTCAAAGTGGCTGGGGGGCTGGAGCACCTCTCCTAGGAGGGAGAGCTCAGTTGGAGTTGTTCAATCTGGAGCACAGGAGGCTCCAGGGAGAGCTCAGAGCCTCTTCCAGCCAGAAGGGACAGAGGGACAGGACACAGGGAATGGCTCCCAGTGCCAGAGGGCAGGGCTGGGTGGGATACTGGGCAGGAATTGTTCCCTGGCAGGGTGGGCAGAGCAGCTGTGGCTGCTCCTGGATCCCTGGCAGTGTCCCAGGCCAGGCTGGACAGGGTCTGGGGCACCCTGGGGTGGTGGAAGGTGTCCCTGCCATGGCAGAGGGTGGGATGAGATGAGCTTTAAGGTCCCTTCCAAGACAAACCATTCCAAGATTCTCTGAGAAATAATCCCCAGGTAATTAATTACCTGTTCTGACTTAAGCTGTTTTGAAATTGTCTCCAGCATTGAAATTGTAGGTTTTATTATTGCTAATCTTTCTTCCCTGTAAGAGTCAGTGTTTCTTTGGCTTCCCAAGCCTGTTGCAGTTCTGAGCATCTTGTGAAGCACAAGTTCCATGTGACCTTTTCTGATTTGGCAAGATTTCCCAGTGCAGTTGGTGCTATTTCATTTACTTTGCAGTGCTGCTTCTAAGCCTTCTCCTCTGTGCACATTTCTGACTGCAGCAGCCAACACTTTTTAGCACAGGATTATGTAAGTGCTCAGGAGCTTATTTGCAAATCGGTGGGATTTGGAATATGGGACTGTTTTTATCCTGGAGCCTCTCTCAGCCCTCTGGTGCCACCTCAGTGAGCCCCAGGGCACAGCTGCAGCTCCCAGCCCTGTCCTTGGCCCAGCTCTGGGGCTCTGGTGCTTTGGGGCACTCAGGCTTCAAAATTGGCTGTGAAGGTGGCACCTCTCCCTGGAGACTTGAGCAATTCAGGACAAAAATAAACCTTTTATCCATAACTCTGTGGAACCTGCTCCCTTCTGGTGGATGCTCAAAGAGCAGGAGAAACGTGGTTTGGTCCAAAAGGGATTTTTCCCATAAATGCAGCTTGAGAGTAGGAGCAGAACTTGGAGTCTTTATTCCCTGTGTGAGCTGCCCTGCCCAGCTCTCCCCTGAAGACAGCCCACAGAAGGCAGCTGGCTGCACATTTTCCTTCTTCCTTCCCCCAAATGCTGCTGGAGGTGTTGGCTGTCCTGACTGAAGCCACTCAGACCATTTATTTCCCCCTCAGCTCCCAGCTGGGCACCGTGGTGTTCCCTGGCTGTGGGAGCTCTGGAATTCCTGCTGGCAGAGGAACAACCCCTGGGGGGGAGCTGCCAGCCCTGCCAGTGGAGCCAGGCTGCTGCTGCTGCTGCAGATCTGAGCCTGCCTGCCTCTGGAGCAGGGGGACACTTGCACAGAGCAGGAGGATCAAGCAGGGATTTATTAAAATGCCTCCCCGGGCACCTGGGCAGTGCAGGAACCCAGCTGGACACACCCACGGAGAGCCCAAAATGGGCACAAAATGGGCAAATGATCCCGAGGCCTCACACTTTGATAAGTTCTGGTACATTAACATATTGGAGTTAATTGTGCAATTACAGCTCCAGGTTATGAAGCTCCATCCTCCTTGGTTTTCCTTCTCCCTTCTCCATTGGTTTTGTTCTTGGGCCTGAAAGTTGTCCTTGGTATTGAGCTGGAGAAGGAATTGTTTTGTTTCCCTTCTTTGTGAAGAGAGCTCAGTAGCACTGAATGTGAAACCTAAAGCTGCCCACTAAAACAGCCCAGGATCTAAAATATAAAAGCTTAAACCTAAGGCATCACTCCCACCTGAGCAGGCAGAGCTGAGGCAGAACCCTTCCCCAGAGCCAAAGCTCTGCCCAGGCTGCTGATTTCCCTCCAGCCTGCTGCCCTGGCAGGGTTTTCACAGCCCTGTCTCTCTTCCCCAGCTGCCCCCCGAAGGAGAGGACTGTGCTGTGTGCTCTGCTGAGCTGTGTGCTGTGCCAGGGCAGCCCTGCAGTGAGCAGCAGCCCTGCAGCAGCAGCCCTGCAGTGAGTACCAGCCCCGTGTGTGCGGTGCTGCTGCCCCTCCTGCCTCGTGCTCAGCGTGCCCAGAGCTCTGCCCTCTGCTCCCTTTTAACCTGCAGGTTTCCAGGAGCCCTTGTCCTTTCTAATAGCCTGCTCTAACCCGAGTTCCCTTTGCCTCCCCCAGCCCCTGAGTGGTGTTTTTCCCTAACTCTGCTGTTCTGGGGAGGCTTTCTGCGTGTTGGTGGCAGCAGGGACAGCAGCATGGCAGCAGAGTCCCTGGCAGTGGGGGCTCTGGTGCAAGGTCTGAGCAAACTGGCTGCCTGCAAGCTCCAGCAGGTCTGTGCACGTGTTAGGAAAGGGATCAGAGGAAAAGGTCAGCACTTTCTCACTGGATTGTCCAAGGCTGTGCTCAGCCAGTGCCTGGGGTTTGGCCGGTTTGCTTGTCCCAGGATACAAATCAGAGCTCACTCAGTGGCTTCACCTCCTCCTTGAGTTGGTGCAGATCAGAGCAGAGGCTCTTGCTCTCGTTCCTGAAGGAAGTGGTTTGGTTTTCCAGGCTCTGAAGACACCAGCATCAGCCTCTTGGGGATGCTCCAGACCCATCAGCTGCAGGCTCTTGCTCTGCTTTTTCTGCAGCTGCTTTGCTTACTCTGACAGAAAACCATCAGTAATTTCTTACTGTGAGGAACAGGGAACTTGACAAATGTTTCACATTCTTAAAGGCTGCAGTGGGTGGCTGTGCTGTACCTCAGCAAGGGGCTGAGAGGGCACTTTTTAATCCCCCTCTGTGCTTTTAAGCTTAGACACCTTCTGAAAGCTTGCCATGGCCTCACTGGCTGCTGCACAGCCCCAGCAAACCTGCCCTGGCAGGGCTGAAATGGGGCAAAGCAGCAAACCCACCAGAAAATGGACTGGCAGTGGTCAGCTCATGCTGAAGTGGGTCAGGCTCACTTCCCTGCAGCTGGAAAGCATCTGGCAGGTTTGAAAGCATCTTTGCCACAGGCTGGCTGAGGAAGAGGAGGTCTGCAGGAGGCAGCAGCTTCAAGTGACTGGGTTTTCACTGGAGCTGATGAAGGGCTGCCCTGAGAGCCCTTCAGGAGCTGTATGAGGTCAGATCCCTCTGTAACGGGTTGCCTGTCCTTAACCTTGTTTATCTGGGGCTTGTTCATATCTCTGCACAGGAGTGATCTGGGTTTGTCTGTTGGATGGGCTTTGGAAGGTGTTCCCTGTCCATGGAAGGTGTCCCTGCCCCTGGCAGGGGTTGGATGAGCTCTGGAAGGTGTTCCCTGCCCCTGGCAGGGGTTGGATGAGCTCTGGAATGTGTTGGATGAGCTCTGGAATGTGTTGGATGAGCTCTGGAAGGCTCTCTGCAGCCCAGACCACCCCGTTCTGTGCTGGAGCCATTTGCACACCCCGTGCTGCAGCTGCTGTGAGCTGAGCCCCTCATTAACACTGTCTTTTTCTCTCTTCTGCTCTTTCTCTCTGCTGCCTCCCTTCCTCCTTGTCCTGCTTGCCCCAGAAAAACTGATTGAGGGACTCAAATCTCCCGAGCCTGCGCTCCTGCTCCCCGAGCTCCTGCCTCTGGCTGACCCCTTCGGCAGCACGTCAGACGCTGTCAATGGTAAAGCCCCCGAGCCCCAGCCCTGTCCCCTGCTGTCACACTGGCCTGCCCTGCACGTCCCCCTGGCCCCAGGTGCTGAGACAGAGCTGCCCTCTCCCTGCGAGGTGGGCACTGAGAATTTGCACTGAGCTGGCAGTGACATGGCACAGCTGTGCTGCCCGGGGTTGTTCTCTTGGTGGAAAAAAGGTTCAGTGCTGATTGAAGGAGAAGATGGCAAAAATACCTTTATTTCTGGCCAAGGCTTTGTGTTTAAGCATGGCCCATGGCTGTGTCCGTGGACCCTCAGCAGGATGAGGAGGAAGGGCAGCATTCCCTGGGCCTGGGGAGTGCTGGGGATAAACCTGCTGGGCTGCTGGGGGCCTGGAGGCAGCAGGGTCAGGATTTAGGGGTGCACAATTGTGTTTATCCACTTGTCAGGGGCACTGCAGACTGTGATTGCAGCCTGCAGGTTGTTGCCATCAGCTGCTCCTGTGGGTTGGGGTCCCAGCTGGGTGTGACCTGTGGCTCTGATAGAAAGGAAGGCCATGACTCCCTGTAATAAAAGAAACTTTGCTACTTTGGCAGTTTCTGGCAGTTGTCTGAATCTTGATGATCAGTCACTCTGAATGCAAGGGGTCTCCAGTGGTCACTGTTTTCCTTTTGCTGGACAAGGATCTTGTGGATGTTTTCTTCCTGTTCAGCTGCAGGGCAGGTGTTGGTAACGTGCTGTTGCACTCTCTGGGTGCTTCAAATTGGGCTTGTACAAATCAAAATAAAACCAAATAAAAGCTGAAACCAGGCTTCAAAAAACAAACCCTTGAGCTGACACATACTGCAGGGTCAGTGAAGGATTCAGACAACTCCTGCCTCAGTTCCTCCTGCTGCCTTTCCTTGCACACTAACCTCTGGCTTCTCCCGTGCTGCCGTGCCCCTGTGGAAAGGAAAAGCTGACGTGGCTGTGGAGAGCCTGATCCCGGGGCTGGAGGCGCCGCTGCCCCAGCGCCTCGTGTCCCAGAGCGAGTCAATGGCCTCCAACAGGACAGGTTGGTGAGGGGCTGGGGGGCTCTGGGGGGCCCAGAGCTCCAGGGGCTGCTCTTCCCACTGGGCCTGCCCGGGGGCCTCGCCTGGGGAGTGCTCTGGGGGTCCTGGGCTCAGGTTCTGCCCCCCGAGGGTGCTGGGCACTGCCCAGGAAATGGGCACGGCCCCGAGGCTGCCCGAGCTCCCGGGGCCTTTGGCTGTTGGNCTGCCAGAGCTCCAGGAGCCTTTGGATTTTGGGGGGTCTGTGCAGGGCTCCCAGGGTGGGAATTTGGGGTGTCTGTGCAGGGCTCCCAGGGTGGGAATTTGGGGTGTCTGCAGGGCTCCCAGGGATGCCCAGGGTGGGGTTTTGGGGTGTCTGTGCAGGGCTCTGGTCACTCAGATTCTCACTCAGATTCTGGAATTCCCTGGCACAGTGTTCCTTGAGGCCACCATCACAGACCTGTAGGTGCAGGGGTCCCATGAAGGGGTTTAGAAGCCAGGAGCAGTCCCTGGTTTGTCCTGGGGGGACAAGAGGCCCCCCTGGCCCTTTCTCATGTTGCAGCCTCGACTGGACCACTCCCCACAGCAGGACCTGAGCCCTGCTCAGAGCTGTCTGGTGGGACTGCCCTGGGTTTGGAGCTCCTCTCTCTGCACAGCTCCCACTTTGCCCTGGCTCTGGGGGATTCCTTTGTCTGCTCAGCCTCAGAGAGACACAAAGCCCAGCTGGAGGGGCTGGGGCTCTGCCCTCCCTGGGAGCCCTGGGATCCCTTCCCTCACGAGCAGTGTTTGTGCTGCTGCCTTTGCACCACTGCCTGTGGGTGAAGGGGGACGTGGGAACGTGACCTTAACACTCTCTGTGTCCTGTTCAATGCCACCTGGGATGCTCACCTGGATCCAGACTCTCTCACTGGGGAAGACTCTCTGCTTGACTGTTCTCTGCTCTCTAACCCTGCTGCTGACCTCCTGGATGAGTTTGCTCCTGTAGCTTTTGCAGCTCAGCCTCACAAAGGTAACCTGGCCCTCCTCTGCTGCCCTCAGCTCCTGCTCTGCACAAACAGCTGCTCTCACCTGTTCAGGTGTTCCACTGTCCCCAGGCCACTGCTTTGTTTTCTTCCTGAGCTGCTCTAATTTGGAATGTGCACTGAAGTACTGAGGGGGAAAAGTCAAGTGTTCAGCTTGGCTGTAGAGACAGAGTTTGTCAGGAAAGCTGCTGTGCTCCATGGATAGGGGATCCAGCAGGAGGGTGGGCTCTGTGTGCAGCCCTTCCTCAGTGAATGCATTCTGGCCTTGCTTTTTCCACCTGGGATTTGAGACCTGTGCATTTTCTGCACTGTTTATTCCAGAAGGGAGCCTGAAAATCATCTGTCCCGAGTTTTTGGAACAAAAGGAGGGGTTTTTTTTGGTTTGTCGGAGTTAGCATCCCAGGCAGATGAGCTCTTGCAGCCCTAGAGAACACTGTCCTTACCAGGAGGAGCTGTGAGTCCAGCTGGAGTGTCACAGCAAACATGAGTGAGCACCTGAGGGGGAAGGCCAGGACTTCTGGGCTCTTTGTGGCCTTGAAAGAGAGCCCCAGAGCATCAGTGCTGATTGCTGGTGCCCCTCAGAGCTGGGGTGAGCTGTGCTCACCTGGTGAGCATCCCTGCAGCTCCAGAAATGCTCTGGCCTCGGAGGAGCTGCTGCAAAAACAGTCAGGAATCCATTTTTACACTTGATGGCACTTCAGAGTGGGTTTGTGCTTGGCACAGAGCTCTTGGGTTGAGCAGGCAGTCGTTCTGATTGCCCAGAGCTGGAATTCACTGCTGGGCCACTTCACTCTGCCCTGAAATGTGTGTGGGGCAGTTCCTGCTCCATCCTGGCACACAGAAAACCAGTGGGGCTCAGTGAGAAAATGAATTTCTTGCCTGGCTCTCCCAGGGCTGTTCTGCTGTTCCTTCTGGGATGGGGAAGGCTCAGGTGTGATGAGGAAAGGGAGGCTCTCTTAGCAGGGGCTGGGGGTGAGGTATTAAAATCTTCCAGAAGTCACTGATGGCTCGTTCTCAAACCCTCTGGGTGTGGTTATTAACTGAACACCAGTCTCACTCTTTATTTCTTGCTGAGTTTATCCACTCCTGGTGCTGGTGATGATATAAAACACCCCTGGGACAGGTGCTGCTGTCCCTGGGTGTCATCAGCCTGTGGAGCTGCAGTGCTCCTGGCTCCAGTGGGACAAGGGGTGATGCCAGGGAGTGTGGGAGGCTCTGAGGGTTCATCGTTGCCTCATGAGGAGGAGAAATCATCAGGAGATGGTTCAAAGTGCCTCCCACCAGGTGCTGAACTGCAGCTCATATGGTTTGAAATCAATGGAATTATCTCCCAGAGCTGCCTTAGGGACCTCCAGAAAATCTCTCCCTGCATCTGGGCACCCTCCAGGCAGGTGAACTCCTTGGAAATCTGACTTCATGCTGCCCTTCTTGTTTTATAGCTGCAGCTGGAAGCTCAGGGGCTTGTCTCATGTAGATGACTGGAATTTCTTCTGTGGTTTGTGTTTTTTTCCCCAGCCCTTTTCCTCTCCCTGTGCATGAGAGCTGGGAGCCAGAGAGCCAGACTGAGCTCTCCCACCATGCCCAGGACAAGGAACACCTTCAGTCCTTGGGAGCTCACCCAGGCCTCTGCCACGGCTTCCAGCTGAGCCTTCAGACTGCTCAGGTTTTCTCCTGGGCCTCGTGACTTGGCTTGCTTGGTTTGCTTTGATCCCCTCACCTCTGTTTCATTGCCTCTCTCCTTTCCTACCCAGACTTACCGGCTTTTTTTCACCTTTTAAATAAAACTCCTGCTTCTAAATGCTGTCTCTGAAAAGATGCTCTAACACTTCCTGGCAATTCTAACCAGCCTCTCTGCTGTCTTTGCTTCTCTGCCCTTATTTCTCTTCTATGCTGCAGAAGATACTAACCTGATATCAGGCTTTGATGCTCCTGAGGGCTCTGAAAAAGTGACAGAAGATGAGTTTGACCCAATTCCAGTGTTGATATCCAAAAATTCACAAGGTAAGCCAGGATGTGGGAGTGTAAAAGGGAAGGACAAAAGGCAAACAGTGAATATATCAATTAATTCTGGGGCAGAGGTGCTGCAGCACATGAGGCAGTTCAAATGCTGAGCTCTGAAATTCTGACAGTGGTGTTTAGGGAGGTACCAGACATTCAGTATTTGAGTTCCCCTGGGGTAGTTTCTCCCAGCCTGCCAGGAGGGCACAGATCTCTCAGTGGCTGAATGCAGAGAGAGCTGTGTGCTCCCCCTTACTGCCCAAGCCTTTTCTCTTTTACCTGAGCTGGCATGAGGCACAAGGAGGGCTGACAATGATGACAATCCTTTAGAGCCCAAAACTCCTGCTGGAAGTGAGATTTTTCCCTTTCTGGTTGATGTTGCCAAGGTGGGAACTGAGTGTGAGGAGCCTGGGCCATGTCCCCAGCTCCCTGGAGCAGCTCCTTGTCACCATCCTGGCACCTCCCTGGAGGAGCTCTGTGCCAGCAGCCCCAGCCCCTGGGGGGTTCAGGAGGAACCAGCAGCAGCTGTGCTGTGGATTTTAACTCTTGAGGGACAGCAGCAGGCAGCGTTTCACTCCTGGCCAGTGGAGGATCAGTGAACTGGGCCCCCTCTCTGCACTCACCCCACTGAAAGGAGTTTTTGATTACAGCCTTTGATGGACTTGTGGAGGTGTAAAGACAAATCCAGGACTTTTTTTGTTGGGTTTTTTTTTAAGGCTTTTTTGCTTTTTTTT
>VZTB01007476.1:123587-136029 GCA_013397245.1 Thryothorus ludovicianus
TTTTGCTTTTTTTTTTTTTTTTTTTTTCAGTTTGGTCACAGAACCTTTTGTCTTCCCCAGCTCCCCTTTTTTGGTCGCAGCAGGAATGTGCTGAACCCCTGCTCTGCACTGGGCTTGGCTTTCAGAGGCTGGCACTCGTTAGGAGCAGCTCAGACACCACAAACTCTGCTCCTGCTGGAAGCCAGGGGTTTCTCCCAAGGCTGGGAGATATTTTGCAGCCAAGGGGGCTGGAACCACATTGTCTTTAAGGTCCTTTCCAACCCAAACCATCCTGTGGTTCTCTCCTTCAGCGTCCAAGTCCCAGTTTCAGGAGGTCCCACAATAGCACCCAAAGATGCTCCTAAAACAGCAGCTAGATTTCAAAATTTAAAACTTTGACCTTTTTGTGGGAGTCCTTGAATTGCTTTAGAAACCCCTTAGTAAGGACAGGGCTCTGGTTAAACTTGGTGGAGAGAATGGGTTTGTAGGGATTTGTTGGCTGCTGTGCTGGTTTGGTTTGGGGGGAGAGGGTGGAAGAGCGAGCAGAGAATTCTTTGCTGTGGTGATGCAAACAATGAGAAGGGCTTGAGCAAATTCTCTGTTTTGCTTTGACTTTTTTTCTTTCTTTCTCGATCTTGAACTTCTGAAACTGTCGTGTGTGTCTGCGTGTCCTGTTCAATACTGAATTCCTATCTCTCACACTTTCAGGTGGGCATTCTAGAAACAACAGTGGAAGCTCTGAGTCCAGTCTTCCCAACATAGCCAGGTCTTTGCTGCTGGTGGATCAGCTCATAGACCTGTAGCAGTGACACAGTAGCAGACGCAGTTTCTGTAACGTACCCAAACCTCGGTTTCCTTGCCAGAAGAGTTTCCTTCCCTTGTGCTTCTTTGGGGCTTTGCTTTTTTTTTTCTTTTTGTTTGGTTTTTTAAATTACTTTTCTTCTTTAATTAAGAGAAAAATCTGTCCACAGGAGACGTCACCCACCCCTGTGTGTGTCTCCCCGTGGCCTGGGGAGGATTCTGGCTCTGTTCTCCTGTTTTCTGAAGCTGGTGAAGCCCTGTGGGGCTCCCCGTGCCCTGCCCTGTGGCCATGGAGAGCCCTCGTGGCCCTGCCCAGGGAGCTGTGGCTGCCCTGGGGCCCTGCCCAGCCTCCCCTCCTGGGGCAGGGCACGAGCAGCATCCCCATCTCTGCTTTGTGCTCTTGGTTCTGTGCCCAGTTCCCCTCTGGGCAGCAGCAGGGGCCAGGGGGCAGTGGCAGGGACATCCCTCAGCTGCAGGACACGGGGCAGGAGGGCTGGTGGCTCTGGATTGCTCCAGAGGAGGAGGAGGGAGCCCCGGGATCCTCTGGGGATGGTGCACGGGAGGAGTTTTCCAGCTGCCCCCAGCTCGTGGTTTGCTGTCTGACAATCCTGCTGGCAACCAGCTGGGGGAGGGAAAACCAGAGGAAAGGAAAAAGGAAAAAAAAACCCCAGGTTGTTAAAGCTGCAGAAATGACCCTAAGTGAAGCGAAACAAGGTTTTGAGCCAAGCCCATGTGAGTATGGCTGTGACCAGTGTTTCACTGACCTTTTGCTGGGTGGAAAGGGTGCTGTGGCAGCAGCAGATGTATTTTCTGTGACTTCTTTTCTGTGTTTGACTGGAAAAAAAGAAAACCCCCTTGACCTACTGTAAATTGTGTATGAAACAAATTGTCCTACGGCTGTTTGTCTATTTTTAATCCTGGTTTTAGTCGAGCATCTGGTATCTGTTCTGGGTTCTCCATTTTCTCTTGTAACTGCTCTAGTGCCCCCCAGTTCAGTAGACAAAGATTCCTGTGGGCCTTTCTGCACCCCAGTCTCTCTGTGACCACGCATGCCCTCGGTTCAGGTGGTTTGAAATCAGTGCTGCTACAACTCGATGGGGTCTCCCTTCCCTGTCCCCTCCCCACGCTCCCTTTGGCCGTGGCTGGACTCGCTCAGCTCCTTCTCCTTGGCTCTCCACGGAGTTTCTGGCTCGTGTTTGACAGCCCCCTCTGAGCAGAAGGACTCTCCCTGTGTAGTGGAATTTCCCCCCAGCTTCCTGCTCCCCGTGTTTGTGTTTGTGGCTGTGTTAGTAGCAGTGCAGTTCCCCCGTGCGAAAGTGCGAGCGACTGAATGTCTGTGCTGACCCCGCTGAGAAGGGAAGAACCCCACGTTTGTGACTCCTCTCCTCTCTCCATCCCCACCCCAACACTTAGTTTAACAAATTCTGTACATAGATCTCCCATCGGTTGTGTCTCTACATTACTCTTCTTTTAAAACCTACACTTATTAATAAAAGTATTGCTTAAGTGTGTTGTATCATTACATGTGTATACTGCACTTTCCAAGAGAAGCTTTACATGAGAACTATGGAAATGACCTTAGTAAAATTGTGGATAGAACTTTATTATTTTTTTGTTTTATATTCCTAAAGCACAGGCAAGCTGGACTGGAAAACATGAAGACGCTATAGATAGAAAGTTATTGTATAGTCAGATACTGAGATTATATGAAAAGAGAATGGATTTTAAAAAGTAACCATCTACTGTATATTAGAAACAAAGATTTCTGTGAATTAAAGTACTTTTAAAGAATGTTTAAGATTTTAAATCTAATGGCGCTTGTTCAAGGGTTCTGGAAAAAATGACAAATGCACTGGGTTGTTAATAATGCTATTAAATAAGCAGATGTGAATGTTTATTTTATTGCTTTTTCACGTAGCTGTTCATGGGTGTGGGTGGCAATTCGATATTTTAGAGACGTCTGTTCTTAGACCTCCTTCATCAGAAAATATTCACCATGTGTTTGCAGAGCGAGTGGAAGTGAGAGATGAGTGGAGACTGGGGATTCACTTTAAACTCTCCAGAAACTGTGAGTGTCCCACGGGCTCTGGGGTGGTGCTGGTGCTGCTCACAACTGAGGACTTTGTGTGGAAGCTGCTGGGCACCAACTGAGCTTCATCCCTGGCCACGTTTGGTGCCTGGCATTCCCCTGAGGGGCTGAGAGTCGGTCCTGGAGCTTGGCTGGAGCGTGGCTGGGGCCAGGGGAGGTGTCCTGGCCCCTCTGGAGGGCTGTGGGGTCAGGGGGTGTTGGGTGGGGTCCCGGCAGGGCTGCTGTGGCAGTGCCCCCGTGGTGGGATGGCAGCAGGGCTGGCACTGCCTGTGCTGGTGTCAGGGAGCTGCAAACACCCCTCAGCCCTGGGGCAGCTTCCCTTCACCTCAGGGTGTGCTTTGGGTGCAGAGCAGCCTCTGGCTCTGGGTAGCAAAGGTTCAAGGGAGCAGCTGGGATTTTGGTGTTGGCTCTGGCTTTACTCTGGGGGGCTCAGCTTGGGAAGGGCCCCCCAACCTCGTCGTTCATCTTTAGCCAGAGGAGCACAGGCTCCATCAGCCCCCTGGTTCTGGCAGAGTGCAGTGCTGGCAGCATCTGGCCCAAAGCACAAGGTGCAGCTTCCTGGCTGAGCCTCCTCAGGATCCCTTGGGGCTTCTTGGCCAGGGGTTCAGGTGCTGTGGAACCTGCTGGGACAGTGCCTGGGAGAATCTCAGCTTTGGGGACATCTCATCCTCCCCCAGCCCACTCAGCCAGTCTGTGTGCAGCAGAGTTGTTTTTAGAGGGAACTTCTTGTGAAGGAACAGAAATGGTGCTCTTTGGCCTGCCGTGGCAAACACCACCTTATTTAAAACTTCACTCACTGGGGAGCGAGGAGGAGCTGCTGGGACTGGGCTTGTCCTGGGGACATCCCTGCTCTGGGGCCATCTCTGCCCAGCAGGGCCACCCCGTGGAGCTGCCCTGGTGGTTTTCTCAGGGTCTCTGCCTGTGCCTTGACCAGGGCTCCTGTAAGCTCTGGCTGAGGGGCAGCTGGAGGAAGCTCTTGCTGTGCAGGGGTCGGGCTGTTCCTGAGCTGCTGGGATGTGGGTTGGTGTGCTTGACTCCTGCCTGCTGCAGGTGGCTGTGCAAGTTAAATTAAATTCCTTATCCTCTGGAACTGGAGGCTCTGGATCTGCCACTGTGAGTGGCTTTGAGCAGAAACCCTTAATCCTGCAAATTGTCCAGTGCCACAGGTGTCACTGACCCTCGGTGCTGTGCCGTGGTCCCTCCCTGCTGGAAGTGCAGTGGGGGGCTGGCTCTGTGTTGTTGTTTAATGAGATTGCTTCTAGAAATTGGGATAGTTTGCTTCTAGGCATTGGAATACAAGGGAAATCTCCACAGTGCAAGAATGAAGGAGTGTAAGTTTTTTGATCCCTTTAGAATTCCAAACTAGTAATTCTGCACTCTGGTAACTGTGCTGACCTTTAGCTGCTCTTGGATGTTGAGTCCTGCCTGACTTTGGCTTGATGAAACCAGGAGAGGTTCCTGGTGAAGGAGTAGCTTTAGACTCCAGCAATTTCTCTGTCTCCCCTGACTTTTTTTTTGGGCTGTGCTCCAGGAGTGAGATCCTCACCATTGTGGTGACTCTTACAATTGGGAGTAAATCTTTCCTAGTTTCCCTCTTGGTTATTTCAGTCCTCTGCCACTTCAGGGCACTGTTTTCCTTGGCAGCTGGGGAGTCTCCAGGTGCCAGGGCTGCCACCTGGGGTAAAGCTCTTTCAGGTTGCTGTCTGAATACCTGCACAGTGTGTTCCTGGGGTACTGAGTGATGAGAGGGGTTTTTTACTGTTCTCCCTCTTGAGAAAGAGCCTGAGTATAGTTTGGAATCTTTTTTAGTATGTATATCTGACCCTGGGTTCGAGTATTACACACTGGTGTTGAGCATGGGTAGGGAGAATCCTCATCTCCAGCTTCTGTCCAGATTCCTGCTGTAAAGCTCGTGGCTGTTTGCAGGGGGCATTCCCTGAACCCGAGGGTGCTTCCCCAGGGAGCAACACCCGGATCTTGGGAGTCTGGAGGAGGAGGGGACAGGCAGGAGCTGCCCAGCCTCAGCAGGGGCAGATGTTGGGAAGGGCTCCCTCTGCAAAAGGGGCATCTCTGCAGAGGGCTCTTGGGGCTTTCTTGTGTCCATCCAAGCAAATTGTGAGGCTGGGTCAGCCTGGATCTCAGAATGTCACACTGAGCCTGGCCAGGAGGGAGCAGCTCCTGGGAGGGAGCCCCTGCTGCTCCTGGAATCCCAGAGAGGCACCTGGGGGAAAATTGCAGGAGAGGGGATTTGTGCAGGGTAAATGTTGCCATTATCTGTGCTGTCTCTGTTCAGCAGTGTGATGTACCCAGTGGAGAGTTTCCCAATAAATGCTGGTTTTGATGCCTGATGCACGGCTGCTGTGTCTTCACTTGTGAGCAGTGAGGGAGAAGGGGATGATTTGTATCCGTGGGTGTGATGGAGAAGCAGTGCCTGAGGGCTGTGATGGGTGTGTAAACATGAACAATTTACCTGGGCAGAGTTTTCCCTGGGTGAGGTTCTGTCTCTGCAGTGTTGGTCGGTGCCTTGCTGACCCCAGGTAGCACCAGCCCCCTCAGCTTCCTCCTCCTTCCTGCAATTCCTCCTGTTTTGGTTTTCATGTGATTTTCTCCTATCCTCTTGCTAACGAATGCAATGACACACTTCTAAAGCTGCCAGTAGTTCTGTGAAGGTAAGAGATCTTCTGTTTTGTCTGTGTGAGTCCTAAGGCAAACGCAGCCTCCTGGTGGGCTCCTGGAGCTGGAGAAGGGCAGGACAGCCTCTCCCTGCACTGCCTTGTGCTAATGCAGAAACAAGCCAGGTCACTGGAGCTGTGATCCTTGGTTTGAACTCGTGGTATGGAGTGGTTAAAAACCATTTGTCTGGCAGTGGTTAAAAAGAATAGCTGCTACTAAAACAGCTGCTACTTGGGATTCACTAGAAGCTGTAGGCTGACCTTCAGTCTTTGAAGTGGGCCTGTGATTTTAGCAGGTTTTGGGGCATCCCCGAGCATTTCACAAGTACCTGCAGGCGGCCCCACAGGAAGAGAGGCAGTGGATGTGCTTGCCAGGCCATAGATTGCTGGAGAGCAGCAGTGCAGGGTGAATGACAGAGCCTGTCTGGCTGCTGGAGCTTTGGGAAGGGGAGCCCTTGGCTGGTGTTCCAGCACTGGTGGCTGTCGTGGGCGGGTGGGAGACGAGCCTGGCGGGGCCGTGCTGCGTGTGCCCATGCGTGTGTCACACATCTCCCATCCTCTGAGCAGTGCTGTCCCCGGGCCGTGGCGCAAGCTCCTCCCTTCCCTGGCGTTGTTTTCTCATTGATTTGCCCTCCCTGTCCTGCCCATTGTCATGCATGGTGGTGGTTCCCATGTGGGCAGCGTGGCGTTCCTGTGGGATGTGCCTTTCACTGCCTGCTGGCCCAGGGGCTGGGGCTGGCTCACTAACACCCCTCTCTTGTGTTTGCAGGTGTGCACAGGGACCCGGGCCCCTTCCCAGCTGCAGCTCTCGAGCTCTGTCAAGGAGATCCTGCCAGCGATGGACTCGCTTTGTACAAGGGTCAGCCCGAGGTGCTGGAGGTGAAGGTGCAGCACAACTCCGAGTCAGAGTACCTGGCCAGAGATGGTCCTTCAAGCAACAGCTCCTTCTACAGCAGCGAGGGAGAGGGGACAGACCACGAGGGAGACATCCTGGATTGCAGCGGGTCCAGGCCTTTACTGATGGATTCGGAAGAGGAGGAGGAGACGTGCAAGTTGTGCCCGGGGTTCCTGCAGCCCGTGGCCAGGCATGAGGCCTCCAAAGGAGATCCCCAGTGCCAGGCCAGAGCAGGGGAGACGCTGTTCCCGGCCTTCCAGTTGCACACCGGGGAGGTTTTTAACGAACCCGACGTGTTCGCCACGGCTCCCTTCCGAAGCTCCCGGAAGGTGCCCGACGAAGCGGATGTCTTTACCAAAGCTCCTTTTATCTGTAAGGGCAACGTGGCTCCACGGCACCCAGAGGAAGCAGACGTGTTTCTGAGAGCCCCTTTCACTAAGAAGAAAAGCGTGGAAGAGCTGACCTCCCACAAGGAGCCCTTCCCAGCCGCCGTTTTCCTGAGCCAGGGCGGCGGCGACGGCCGAGCGCAGCCGCGGTTCCCGGGCCTGGATCCGGCCTCGGGGAGAGCTCCCGCTGCCTTTGCTCTGCCGGGCACTCTGCAGCCCTGCTCCGCCAGAGCCCTGGAGGCCCAGGAGAGCCTCCCCAGGGCCGTGCTGCCCGAGCAGGGCGACGGCGGCGAGCGGAGCCAGGGCCAGGCGCTGCCCGCGGAGGCCACCAAGCCCTTCCGTCCGCAGGCCCTGTCCAAGTATTCCCGGCACTACGGCCCCGAGGACGGCCCGGGCCTCGAGGCCAAGCCCATCGCTGCTTACAAAGTGGTGTCCCAGCCCCACCGGCAGGCCATCGCGGGCTCTGTCTCGGTTGTGCCGCTGTCTTCCAGGACTACGGAGCTGCCCGGCGCGGATCCCTTCGCCTCGGCGCCCTTCCCCTCCAAAGCAGCAAAGCAGAAGCCTTAACCTGCCAGGAGCTGGGGGCTGTGCTGCCTGCAGGGCCCCAAACCTCTTAGCTGAACTCTATGACATAGCAATATATACATATATATATATATAAAGTAATTATTATTTTTGGTCAGAACTCTATTTGCAGTGATATATAGCTGAACCATTTAAGTTATGTTCGTCCGAATGCCTGGCTCTCAGGATCCTCGTATCCTTTCCAGTTGCTTCTCATCTTCCTCCTCTCGCTGTCTTCCCTCCAGTTATTTCTTTTTTTAGATGCTTTTCTCAAACCAGCAGTATTCCATATTTTCTGGTCCTGGCTGGAGAAATGCACTACAAGATGAATTAAAAGGCTTATTAATTACAGAGCGAGTCAAGCGGGACTTGCTGGTGCTCTGGAAAGGACGTGATTTCACAGGTTAAAGGGTTATTGTGACTTTTGCTATCAGTGATATTCCTGCTGCTCGGCAGGCTCCAGGTGTGCTGGTGGGTGAGTGAGGCAATCAGGCTGTTAGTGTTGCTGGAAAATCGAACTGTCCTGCAAACAATCGGGCAGAGCTTTCCCTTTCACACGTGTGTTTCCTGTCTGGTCTCTGCCAGTGTGGGATCTGCCTGTGGTGAAGGAGAGGTGTGTGTTTACAGTAGTAAAAGCAGACGTCATGGGGGAATTTCTGATGTAAACAGCTCCATAACTGCCCTGATGTACCTGTTCGATTGCAAGGAGTCCCGGTCCGCGCTCCTGTCCCTGTCCCTGTCCCCGCTCCTGTCCCTGTCCCCGCTCCTGTCCCTGTCCTCTCTCCTGTCCCTGTCCCCTCTCCTCTCCCGCCGGTGCCCCTGCTCTGGTGGGTGTCCCTCCTCGTCCCCCCTGGCACAGCCACCCTCCCGTTCCTGTCCCAGCCTCCCGGCGCTGCCGTGCGGGGCTGTCCCCGCGGCTGTCCTGCTCTCCCTGTCCCCGGAGCTGCGGGAAGGACAAAACCCCTCCAACAACAATTTTAGTGTTAGAGAATCAAGGCGTACTTTGCTTCTGGCCAGGACGTGCAGCAGAAATAATTTCATCCACACACAGCCCGGGTGTGCAGAGGAAATCATTCTATGACACACTGAGTTTTACTGGGTTTTTCACATATTTTACACAATGAAACCCCCATAGAAATTCATTGGTTCACCGTTCCGAGTTATGTAGCTGTCAGTATTTGTTCTGCTGTTGGTCACAGGTCTCTTTGCCTGGTGTTAATTAGGTCCTCGTTGTTCTCTGTCCTTCCCCAGCCCTGCCGGGGGAGTTGTTTGGGGCTGATGTTCCTTTTTTTGGCCATTGATGGCTCTTACCTTTTGTGCATCTCCTGTGCTACTCCCAGTCTGCTGAGACCTTTGGGACAATGTCTTGGAAAGAAACCCCGGCTGCTCTGTGCTCCTCTTCCCTTCCCTTAATTCAGTTCCCATCCAAAATATCTCCAGTTGCAAGAGACATGTTCTCTTCCAAATGTTTTGCTGGGTGTGGGATCAGGGAGAGGGAGAGGCTTGGGCTGAGGTGTTGGAGCCCTGGGGTGGGAGGGGGAACGCTGGAATGCAGGGAGGCCACGCTGGCTCCCGAGGCTGCTGGTGAATGGTGACCAGGCTGGGGGCCCGTGCAGCTGGGACCCTCCTGGCCCGCGTGGCTGCCCTCAGAGTTAATAAATACTGGTGCATACTGGTGGTTGTGGGGCTTTCTGCCCTCCCTCACCACCTCGTGAAAACAGAAGTACTGTAAAGAAGTTTCTGGGTTTCCCTTGAGATGTTCCTTCAGCAAAGCTGATGCTGTTGTTATGTTTTGTTGTTTAGTTTTCTGTTTAAATATACCCCCGAAAGGTGGGGTTTGTTTTAAGTACATGTTCCCCCAAGTCAGTTGTTGCTGGGTGGGATCAGTGAGAGACACAAGAGAGCGACTGTGACAGCAAACTGTGAATTCAAGGAGAGAGAGGGAGCAGCCTGTGTCACAGCCACCCTGAGCCAGGAGCTGCCCCTGAGCTCTCCAGTTTGCCCAGCTGGGAGGGAGCTCAGGCCTTGGTGCTGTGGGATGAGCCTGAGATGCTTTGCTGGAGTGTGAGCCGTGTGGGTTCGAGGTGTTTCCTCTGCTCACTGCATTCAGGTTCTCCTTCCTTCTCTTTATTTTACTTGAAAAATCGCTTCTGCATCGTTCAGTGACACTTCTGTCAGTGCCAGGTCCTGCAGGGCATCGCCTGTCCCTTCCTGCTCGGACAAAGGGAGCGTGCTCTGAGGGGTGGTGCCGGATCCAGCCCTGCTCAGGCTGAGTTTCCAGCTGGCATTTTGGCAGCTTTTCTTCAGGCACTTTACAGGGAGAGCAGCCTGACTGTGCCCCCGAGCTCCTGATCCTGCCAGACATGTCCAGTGCTTAAACGGTTTTAAATCTCCTCTGGGGGCGGATGCAGCTCCTTTGTATCTCTGCATGTGACTCATAAAGTAACGGCACTTCTGGTTATGGCCAGAAAACTCAATTTCAATGCCTGTTTCTCTGACACCCTCCTCATTTCCAGCCTGTGTTCCTCCTAACCCTGCACTAGCACTGCTGCAGCCTCAGTGTGATGAGTTGTAAGTGGAAATTCCACTTCCATAGCCTCTTAAGCTTACTGTTTCAATGAATGGGGAAGAATCATGATAATTATTTGCCACGCAATCAGTGATCTTAATGAAGTAAGACTTACACAGACTCAATGGGGTGTTTTGAAATCAGTTTTCTGAAATGAACCACTGCTTTCATGTCTTTTGTGATGCTGTAGTACAAGGTGTTCACTGCCCTGGTGTCACCACGTCCATGTTGTGATAGATTGAATCAAAGAAATCCTATTTGCCAAATGAAAGAATTTTATTAATTACAGGAAGCACAGCGCTGGACGGTAGGGGAGAATTCCTCTTCTCTCCAAACTACCGCGCATGAAGCATTCCACTCTCTGCTTTTATGGTTTCCGCTCCTTGTGCTGGCGCGTTCTTCCGGCAGCCGCTCTGCACATGTGTCAGCGTTTCTGAGGTCTTTCTCCGCCCCCTCTCCTCCTACTGTAACCCCTTAATGCCTGTTCAGGGAAGGATTTATTTTTTTATTTTTTTTATTTGAACTTTCCCTCTTTTTCTGTTTTCTTTTTTGGTGGTCAGACAAGGCTGCATACTTACATTCCAGGATCTTGAAAGTACATCTTGCACAAGGACATATAGGACATATGCACTTTTCTAATCTAGGTGACTGAGTGACTGACTGCCCTCTAACTCTAATTTGATTAAGTGAACAAAGAAACAAGAAAAAAAAAAAACTTTTCACCTCTATTACACATGTGACAATCCCGGATTCCTGCTGGGAGAGGAGCTGGCTCTTGGCTCTCACCCCCCCAACGCACTAAAGTCTCTGTTCAAAGTGATTTATCAGAGTTTCAGTGTGAGTAAAACACGTCAGCTCTGTGCTCACCACCCTGACCCTGCCGGACTCTGGGGGCTGTCCCCGTGTCCCCTCCCCTGACCCGATCATGTCCCCAGTGCCACAGCAGCCAAACCAGGTGAGATCTGCCCGACTGCTGAACCCAATCACTCCAAAGTGGTAATCGGTTACTTTAACTCAGCTTCCACCAAAGACTCTTGCGTTGGCAAGTTGAACTCCTGTGGGTTTTTGTTTCTTTCCTCACGGTGTTTAATCGATGCCTTCGAGCACGCTGACAGACCCCAAAGCATTTTTACAGTGAAATCCCCACTGCAGTTCTGAAACACGTTCCTGAAACCCGACGAGCTGCGTTGGGGTTTCTGGAAATAACCCACGGCCTGCAGTTGCTGCTGTGGGTGGGTGAGCACCCTCAGCCCTGGGAATGCTCCCTGTGATCTTGGAGGGCTGGTCAGTGTTCCTGGTGCCTCGTCTCCCAGGGGCTGGGCTGCGAGGGCAGGGGGCTCGGGTGGAGCATCCCACAGCGAGCCTGGCACTGGGAGAAGCTCTCTGTGTCCACGAGGGCCGGAGCTGGGAGTGTCCGTGGTCCCCACAGTGTCCCCTCTGTCCCCCTGCCTGGCACATCCCTGGGCTCAAGTTTTGCACTCCGGTTGGGATCGTCTGTTCCTGGTAATCATGAAGAAATGTTCCACTTGTAAACTTATGTACATTTTATTAAAATTGTATCTGATGACAGCCGCCGTCTCCACTGTGCCTTCCTTCTCCCTTCCCCACAGAAAATATTTCTGCTGGATACAGGGAATCTGGGTTTTAATGAGTTCTTCCACCTAAGTGCTGAGCTGGGCTTGGCCCTGCAGCTGTAAAGTCTCGAAAAAACTGATCTTGCTGCTTTAAGCAGAGGATTTTTCAGTTTATATCCAGTTTAAATTCCAGAGAGAGCCCTTCCCATCCAGGGCAGGACAGAGCCCTGAGCCCTCCCTGCAAAGCCGCAGCTCCTCGGTGGTTTTAATTCCTTGGCGGGGAGATGTGTGCTGGTTAAACGAGGGTTTCGGTATCGTTCAGCTGCCGAGACTCTCTAAGTGCAAAATATTATTTGGGCTTTGCCACACTTCTTAATTTCATTTCTGTCTTGGGGCAAATGTCCATTGGGAGAGCCTTTGTGCTGCCCTCTGGCTCTGCACAAGGCTGGACAGGCAGCCGGGGGGAATTTGGGATCTTATCCCAGGGAACAGGACAGGGAACGGCCTCAGGCTGGATATTGGGAAAATCCCTTCCTGGAAATTGGAAAAATCCCGTCCTGGAAGGCGCTGCCCAGCCCTGGCACAGCCCTGGCAGCGCTGGCGCCGCCGTCCCCGTCCGTGGGGATTGAGCGTGTGGGAGCGGAGCTCGGCCGGGCGGGTCAGTGTGGGCCCGGGATGGCCGGGACGGGTGGCCCCGGTGCCCCCGGAGCCCTCGGAGCTCTCGGTGCCCTCGGAGCCCTCAGCGCCCCCGGTGCTCTCGGTACCCCCGGAGGCCAGCGGTGCCCCCGGAGCCCTCGGTACCCTCGGTGCCCTCAGCGCCCCCGGTGCTCTCGGAGATCTCGGAGCTCTCAGCGCCCCCGGAGCCCTCGGTACCCCCGGTGCTCTCGGAGCCCTCGGTGCCCTCAGCGCCCCC
>VZTB01007478.1:3539-17412 GCA_013397245.1 Thryothorus ludovicianus
AAAAGGGACTAAAATTCTTGGTTAGCAGTAAATTTTTTATCCATTTCATTGATTACCATTTGTTTTTTTGTTTTGATTATTTTTAACAGTAGCTTAAAGCTATTCATTTTCCTTAGGAAGGCTGAGGTTATCTGGTGAATTTTGAACTCTTTGTATTGGTCCTATGATACCCCTAATTTTATGTTTTTCTGTTTTAAGTCTGGTTAAAATCTCATCAAAGCAAATGAAGACATGGGGCAAGAATTGAGTGCCTTGATGACCCAAATTTTGGTAACCCTCTACAAATCCTGACCTTTCACAGAACTCTGCAGTTGCTCTTAAACGACTTTGTGCAGGCAAGGCATGCATAAATTAATAAGCATATCCAGTATTTACAGGAGCATGTAACCAATACAGCTTTCAATATGTATCAGCACTTACTGCACTCTATAAGCACCTATGAAATAATCTGAAAATTTCCTCTAACTTTTGTCAGTTTTTATAATGAATTTTCAGTTTTAACTCTCCTTTCCATCAGCCTCAGTCTCAGTTTCCAGCTAATTGTTATAGGCTGCTAGACTGGAACAAAGCTCTGTGTGATGCATAACAAAAGAGGAAATCACATAAGGAAATTTGGTTAAATCAAATGTGATGGGTCTTAATCCTCCAAGCAGTTCAAGTTCTGGAACATCAGCCACATTACACAGTGAGACAGAATGAAAAAACTGATATTGTAATAATAGTTTTTCATCTTTTAGGTAGGAGAATAAAGAGTAATTGGCAAAGGGGCAAGTGAAGGCATCCTTTCAAAAGAACAGCTTGGTGTCAACACTAGATATGACCTATCATTCAGAAAAGCAGAAACACCAATAAAAATTATTCCCATTTCCAAAATAACCCTTTGTGATTTCTGCAGGAAGATACCATCTTCTCTTATTTGAAAATTAAAAAGGTGATGCCTGTTTTTTTATTTTGTTCTAGACAAAGCTCTGCACTTGACTGCAGACATGGGTAATAAAATAGAAAATATAAGAGAAGTAAGAGTGATAAAATAAATAAGGAATAAGCTGTGTTTGGGAAGCTCATTTTCTATACTACAGAGAGCCTTCCCACTCATTTATCAAATGAACCATATTGAAATATTGTGCACAGGATCAAGCCAGTACAATAAATTTTAAAATTATACAGACCATAAAACTATTAACAAACCAAAACTGATTGAAGAGACACTGTACAAATATCAGTTTATATAACCAATGAATATCAAGTCAGAAGACAGCTATGTAGATCAAAAAGCAGAATAACAGCCAGAATAGAGATATTTTAGGTGTGTGATAACAGTGCTAGATACTGAGCAGGCAGGACAAGGAAGGTTTGCACACTCCTTGGAGCATCAGGGATATGGACTAACAAAACAATCTTATCACCTTTAGTACATACTAAGTTATTTTATGAATGTACATAGTACTGAAGAAGCAGGAAGGTTCCTGAAGGGAGGAAAGATCAACAGATCAATAAGTATATCTCAAGACAGACTTCAGAATAGCTCTGACAGACTGATTAAAAAACACTGCTATCCAGACACAGTTACCCAGAAGGACAGTACCCTGAAAATGAACCTTTGAAGATAGGATAAAAAGGCTGTGGAAATGTAAGCAGACGGGATTATCCAGGAGGTGGAAAAAAAAAGATCTGTTTGTCATGCTGATTAAATTTGCAGCAATGCATACGATTCCAAACGCATAAAAAAGGCAATAAAGCAAGAACACATGAATGAATAATATAATATGCACAATTGACATCAAAGTTCATTGTTACTCCACTATCAATGAAATGCACCGTGAAGCTACCTCTTCATGCTGCACAGCAGGTATTGTTTTGGAACCACTATCAAGGGCAGCAGATTCAAGGATCATTGCTTTAATGCATCACAAATAGTGTTACAACTTGCAAGAGAAAATAGTTCCTCTTTGGTTCCACTATATTCCACAATAGACTGAGGAAGGCAGAGCCAGGGAATGTCTAACGAATATTAAGCATGTTCCAACAGTATATTTCCAAGATATTATAGACTGCTTATGTCTCACTGCTGCTTTATCCATAGTTATCTTGTTATTCCAGTGAACCTTAGTTTCTACTCATGTCCATTTACAATCAACAAAAGATGAAGAAAGATGCAAAAGTTGCATTTCTTTCACTGCTAAGGATGATAACAGCAACATAATTCTTCATGTGGTAGTTGAAAATACAAATGAAATGTAATGTGTGCTTTTATATTTAATACTAAAGCTCTCAGTTATATTCAGAGAGAATTTCTTGCTTCTTTCAATACAAACATAATATTTTGTGTGAGACATACTACAAAAAAAGCAATTGGAAACACTGAATATTTGATCCTTTGTATTTTCTTATGGTTTCTGTTGTCCACACATATTATATAGTCTCATATATACCATGTTCAAATGCACACGCCACTTTTTAAAAAAACCCTGCAGTTTTACTTCACTTACCTCAAGTGTTCATCAGATAGCACCTAAGAAAATTAGTCTTACTGTACATCCATCCATATTCTAGAAACATGGCTTCATTTTAAGATGCAGGACAGAAAAAGTAGTAAGTCTTTAAAAGAAAACCCTAACTTTCCAATTGTGTGTCAAAAGTTTCATACATTTGATTTTTCCTGTATTTTTTTCATCACAGAAATAAATTAGTACATAAGCTAGAACAATAAAAAAAAACAAAATCAAAACCAGAATTATGATCCCACTGGAAAATTGAAAATAACTTTGAATAAAAATTTTTTTAGACTTGTTCTAATAATAAGGCTTCCATTCAGTTCTCTACTTTAAAATCCTAACGGGAGCGACATGTACCTTCATTAATGTAGAAAAAAAACTTTAAAAATCAACTCTTGTTGTAAAAAAGATTCAAGATACAACTAGCCTGGAAAGGGTTATGGTGCAGAGTTGTCTAGCAATATATACTTATGTCAGGGAATCAAGGTCAGCACAGCTGTATCAAAGTTATGCTATATTCCCTCATGAATGTCACTGGTTCGAAAGCAGGCTGTCTATTTTCCGCTTCTGGGCCGGTGTGTCATGGCTTTGTTGTTCTTCAAGTGCTCTTTTCAGTAAAATGGACATCACCTAGGCAATTCCCATCCAGCAACCTGAGAGAAAAAAGTTTTTAAAGCAGCCTTGCAAAAACGTTAATGGGACTCCTACTTCCCTTTTATGTACAATGGAGATAGCATTCTCAGAAAAAATAATGCCAGAGGCAGCAGCAGTCAGTGTATTCATACCCTAATGCTTAAAAGCAGTGTTTGATAAACCACTTTATAACAAGCCTATAGTCTAAGGATATTCATACAAGGGCTCAAGTTAACCTATTAAAGATAGGAAGAATGCTTTAATATGTGGATTAGAAGTATTATTCAAGGAATAAATATGAATGTTGGAAATACGCAGCACTTTCAGATGAAACCACTGAAAAATTAACTCACTGAACATAATAAACAGACTTTTTCAGCAAATCCTGAGACAGATGTTCAAAGGAATCTTGTTATTTCCTTTCCAAATGAAGACTGATTACAACATACAGAAAATGTCCTAGGGAAAACATACACAAGAATTTCAGACTTGTTTACAGCTCTTGACAGAATTTTATCTCATCTGAAAAGAATTCTTGCATCATCAGGAACTCTTAATATCATATCTGAAGCAGTCTGAAGAGGAAAATATTACAAAAGATAAAAATATCTCTATGGTTGTAAGAAAATCAGAGACATTTTGTATAGACGACCAAAGAAATATGACATAAAATAGAGGTAAAATAATATTTGTGTGCATTATATATTACTATAATAAAATTAAATTCTAGGAACATATTTATTGTATTATTTTATAAGATTAATGAAAGTGTATCTCAATAAAATCTGATGAACACTTGACTTTATCAATTTTGATTCTTCTGAGGAATTAGGTAAATTTTATGTCTTTTTTTCCGATGTATACATCTGTCACTCTTTTATTCATTCTCAGTGAAAGCAAGTCTGGTCAAGTTTAGCCATACACTGAAGCAGTGTAGATGGTCCATACACAGAAATACTTGAATTTGGTTCTTTTACACCTGAGCAGGCTAATAATAACCAAATGTTAGGAAGAGCTCATATGCAGTTCTGATGACCATTCAAACTGATCTCGGTATGATGGCCAACAAGTCCTTTTTCCTTTTACAGTAAACCTCTGATGTAACAGAATATCCTTAATTTATTGCAGAGTAATTAAATTCTCTGAGATGGCAGAGAAATCTGTGCTCAAACATTAATTAAGACACCATCAAGAAAAAATACTTACCTGTTGTGGTTTTAAATATAAATGTGTATCTGTAGGAGGTTTTAGTTGTTTGTTTGTTTTCTCTGTATAAATACAGTTATTTTGGTGGCCTTAGCTACACATACAAAGACACACACACACACACACACACACACATATGCAAACCCCACATTGGGAAGGGGACTGAAATAGGGAAAAGCACAAAGAGGGCATTCATATGTCAAGCTAGGATGATTACTTATGAATTATTTTTAGAGGCAAAAACAACTCGACTTTTGGAAAAATATTTTATTGTCTGTTAAAACAGATTTGAGTAGCAGGAAGCAAAAAGACAAGCATTATAACAGCTTTCCTCTCTCCCAGGCTCACCATCATTCTGCCACTCCCAAGTACTACAACCTCCCACCTTTATGGTACTATATCCCACTCGCTTTTCCTCTGCCCCAGTTAGGGCTCTCTCACGGTCTGCAGTTCTTTTGGGAATACCTCACTGCAGCAGCATGGGCTACAGTCTGGGGAATTACTCCACCATGAAACACTTGTTGCTCCTGCTCTGGCCTTAGTGTTCTTATCACAGTTTTTGTTCCCTCCTCTCCCCACCACAGAGTGTTTTCTGTCCTTTTTAAAACACGTTTTCATGGAGGCCTCACTGGCTTTGCTGATGGTCTTGGCTTCAGGGAACCAGCTGCATCTGACACATGGCAGTCGCTGGCCTCTCCCCGCAGAGGCCACCCCTGCAGCTGCCCTGGCTCCAGCTAACACCTCGCCAGGGATACCCAGAACAAAAACAATCAATTGCTTTTACCATGATATTACAGATTATTGTCTCCCTGGAAGTATAAATCTCATAGAAAATATCTGCAATTTTGGCAACTGACACCAGCCCTTCAGGAAACCAGAGTATTTGAAGCTCGGGCAAGATAAAGGCACAATAATATTTCAATTGAGGCTGAGGAGAAAAATTAATTTTACATTTGTATTTCTGCAGATGAAATAAAACTGCTTTCATGTTACAATATATTTTAAAGTGTTCAAGATTTTGTCACTGATGTTCTTAAACACAAAATCTGTAAAAATATTTAATAGTTTACTTCAGGAAAGCTATGAAGTTGTTAACAGTAGTTTCAATATATATCTTCTCAATGCTTGAATCTGGTGTTACACGGAAATGAATTACCTGGTACTGAACTCTGCAAGGAATAATTATGAGTATTTATAGAGTAACAAAATCCCCACAAACACAAAAATTATGAAAATCTTTTGTTAACTGATGTACTCTTCAACCCAAGAGTAAAAGTGATTGTATAGAAAGGTTTATGTCTTTTCTCCTCTAGTTTTTCCAAGATTTTGGTCTGGAGTTACAGACATATATATCCCAAGATTTTGATTGGGTTTTATTCTAGCAGAATGCTAGAAGCTAGTGCCTGATGCCAAATTCTGTAGGATACACAGTAGTAAAATTTGACCAACACTGACACATTGAGGATCAATAGCCCTAGCTTTTTAGGACTTTAGTTTTAGTGGAATCTTTAATTTAATTTATAAATACATTGCCTTATGCTTTGTGGTTACAGTGTGGCACAAAGTGAGTGTTAGGTGGGACAACAGGACAGTAAAGAAGAGATGCTGGAGTGGGAAATCTTCCACTCCCATTTTGTACTGAATTGCAGATATAATATTGAAAACATATAACTAGTGTTTTGGTTCACAGCTGGGACCAATAAAAGTCCGTGAAGAATATCTCTAAATTATACTATCCTGTGGGGTGCCAAGGAAACGTTGTTTCTCATTTAAAATAAATAGTACCCCCTACTAACTTATTCCTAATCAGGCAAACAACAAAGGAATTAAGTAGGCAATTTCCATATATATGACTGTTTCTTTTATGAAATGTAGTTTACCAGAATTTTAGAGCTAATTGATTTAGAGGAATCCATGTTTGTATATTTTTTCAACCTTGTAACAAATTCCAATACTTCTGTTTTAAACAATTCCATTTCTTATTGCAGCATTTAAAAATTATAATAATTGAGTGCTAAATGTGTCTTGTATTAGCATTGCAAAAAAGTGGGTTTTGCCTATAAAAGAAGACAAAGTGTTTTGTCAGATTCACAGTTAATAGCACATATGCCAAGGATATTGTTCATGGCACAGAAACTATGTAACAATTTTCTGCAGAACCAATTGTTCTCATCTTCTACTTCAAAATTTGTATGTATCTCTAAATTAAAGATATTTGCTTTAAATCTAGTATACTGCACCAAAAAATAAAAAGAAGATCTTAAAGTTGCTTCAAGGCTTTGGTCAAGAAAAGTTTACTTGATCATTATTTGTTTCTCATCTCATACAAATTAAATCATTCAAATTAAATATGTTCTTAAACGGTACATAGGGCAAGCATTTTCTAGTTTTCAACATAATATCTAGAAGGTAACCACCTTTCTTAAGAACCTGTTATTTCCCCTGCCTGCTGTGGACATACGATAATGCATTCATTTAATTACATCTGTGTATCCAACCACGGAAATACTGAACAAACTCAGAATAAAAAAGAAAAAATATTCCCCCTTCCTCTTTACATTTTATAATCATGTTTAGGTTCAAAGGTGTGTAAATCACCATAGTAATCTTTCCTTCCCTTCCCATTACACAATAATTTCCTCAAGAATACCAAGGAGAAATGATCTGGGATTTTCATAGACTAATTATTCATTATCAGAGTATTTATGGCATGTATTAGATAAGATCAAGACTGCATAGATCAGCTTGTTCAAGAATGGTAATGATTGCAATTAAAAAGAGACCTTAACACTCACATTTATTCAAGTTATGCCACAGATCCTGGGCGTACACCTAAAAGCTTTAAATAGTACATGCAATATATATATGCAGGAATTAAAAAAAAATTAATATTATTTTAACAATTTCATTGATATGCTTATGGTTGAAGGCAAGTTATGAATAACATATATGCGGTTCCATAATTTGTCATTTTAAAGCAATCCTCTTACAATACCTAGACTAGACTCCAGTGATTTCTAATTTTACAAGGCTGAGCTGCAGATATTGTGATGCCTTACTAGCCACTTCATTCAAAACTAACTGATACAAGGATGAATTGTGATGAAGAAGCAGCAGTCCTTCTCGAAACAATTTGCAGTTTTGGGAAACACTAGAGCAGTTCAAGTTGCCAAACTTTACAGTGGAGCAGGAATCAACCATAAATCATGTAACTACAGCAATATCAGAAAGTGGACAAGAAAACACTGGTGTAAGTATTTACAATGTTTTATTTTCACTCCAGGCTTCATTTCTACCCCTCTACTGGTCCCAGAATAGTGGCTATATAATTATGCAAGTTGATCTGTGACATAAAAAAAATTGAAATCCAGGCAAATTTAATGAATTTTGTAGTATACAGTCTCTCAAGTGGACTTCTATCTGATTCTATTTACTGTGAAAAGGAATAGGTAAATCTGACATCTTGATAGAGGTACAGAGACATTCTTAAAATTGGTTTAAGTGCAATAGTTGTTCAACATATTAAGGTAGTATTATCTAAAGCTACATATTTAACTAAAGTCTTTAACAGTACCTTTTCCAAGAAGACAGGCCAATTTTTGTAATAACTTAGCTTGTTTCAAACTCCCTAAATGGACCACTTTTCAACATTTCCCTTCATGTGTGCATTACCTTTCTCTTACTTCTATTCATCTCTTACAGATGAATAATATCTGGCAGCCTTAAAGAGAAATGAAATCAGTAATTTAAAAAAAATTATATAATCAGAAACATAATTAGGGGTTTGATTCCAGAATTCTAATTCAAATAAAATGTATACAAAGCATAGCATCTTAAAAATTTGTTTTACAGATTGCAGGTAGTTTATATGAATTTATCCTTATACACCTAACCTTGGACAGCTGTGTTTTGAATCCCATTCAATACAGCAGAAGTTGCACCAGAAATTGTAAACAATTAAAAATACCCTAAATAATTTAAACTGCAAAGGCATCTGCATAATGTGATAGAGTATTGTATAATATTAATTCCTTGGAGGGATATTATCCCCAGGGGGACTTTTGTTTTGTTTTGGGTTTATTTGTTTGTTTTTCTGCTGAGATTTTTAAGCAGAAAAAAATACTTTCTGGGGAAAAAAANGGTAAAAAGCAATTTAGTGAGAATGGCTAAAAGATACCTCATAATAACTGGAATTATTATAGTGGGGCTATGATGTATTAAAGGCCAAGGGAAGGTCACTCTCTAGGAGGCTTGTTCAAGAACTGCCATTTTTTCTTCTTGTTTTTCCACTCTAAGCTTCTTCTAGAAGAATCACAATACTAATAATTCTGGTTCTCAAAACAAAAAAACGAACAAAAACTGCAGCAAAAGTAGCTAAATGGCTTCAGAAAACTTTTCCAGAGCCTTCAGAAACAATGTAATTGTTCAATATTCTCCTTTACTTGTCCCATACATCAGTTTTTGTCTGTCTAACAGATAACTAATTCAGTAGTGCAGCTTAAAATTCACAAGGTCAAAGAGAAAGCAATGAGTTTCATACAGCGCATCATCAATGCACATTTTAACTGCTGAGGAAAAGGGAGAGAAAAAAATAAGAAAAAATCAAGAGGAGGTATTAGGATAGCCTAAAAACAGTGAGAAACACAATGAAGAAAATAACAAATGTGAGAAAAAGTTATGTGTGTTTAGTCTCTGCACTTCCTCTCTCTTTTTCTCTCTCACAATGATGATAAATCGGTAAAGAAGGATTAATTAAGAGAAAAGTAGTTCAAAACTATGTAAGAAAATAAACAAAGAAAACAAATATACAACAAATAAAAGAAAATATGAGAAAGTAAAGAAATACCAAATCATTAAAGGGTTGGTTAAGATACTAAATTAACAGAATGAGGAAAAACAAAGCAATAAAAGCAACATTTTTTTTTAAGTTTTCTATTGCCCTAAAGTCTGTGCATATTTTTGAAGAGAATGAAATTATTTCAATGAAGACATACAGCTAAACAAGAGGGATGTATATCATTTTTTCTGGCAAAAACATTTGTTTACCAAAAAAAGAAAACTGCTGAAAGAAATTTATGTGCATTTTCGTCAGTCATTGTCACACTATGACTTTAGCATTGCCCCTGACCTTTACAAGGGTAGAGTTCACTCTTGGAAACACATATTATTCCATATGTTTCCTGTATCTTATCTTCTAGCTGCTGGATTTTGAAGGAGCTAGAAAAGCTTCTACACCTATTTTCACATCAGACAGCCATTTCTATATCTAATATCTCTTCTAATTCTCTTTCTGTGACAGTATCAATATACACATTTATTTTGCTTATAATTAAACTCTTTTTCTCATTTAAATAATATTTTTAGCAAATTACTTTCAATTTTAATATTTCCCTTATTATGTATCAAAATTAAGTTTTTAATTGAACTTTCTCTGACAGCAAAGCTCCTCAAAAATATTCTTTTTTTTTTTTCCTTGTTTTTAACCCTCTTATCCTGCTAGTTTGATTTTCTATTTTGGATGTGTGTCAACAGCAAAGTCCTCACGCCTGCTTATGCCCATCAGCCAAGACCTATGAACTCACCTAGGTCTGATATTACATTCCACTAAGAATTTTTTGCAAGAAAACGAAATCTGCAAACAGTAATATCTAAGCTGATATCACTGTGTTCTTTTCCAACACAATCTTTAAGTAGAACATTCTAAATGAGAAAAATGAACATGCAGCTTTGTTAAAATCTGGAGTTTGGCTGAAAAAACTGTAGCAGAATAGGATTTACATTAATTACTCTCATAAGTTTCCTTTACTTTGTTTGGTCTTTTCAAGAAGCTTCACTGTATGGTAAGCTGACTGCAACTTTCGTAAGGCACACACAGTTCCAATTCTTTTGGAAACTTGAACAGATTAACATTTTTCAGTAGGACTTCAGGGAAGTCCTATTCTCTAACAAATCTTCAGAAAAATTTGGTTCAACCTTTTCTAACTTCCTAACTTAAGCTCTGTGGCACCCATGACATTCTTAATTCTTATTTTTTATTGCTAGCCAGGGCTTTTTCTCTGTGTTTTAGACCAAGCCTTTGCTTCATCATCATCATCATAATCTTAGTATTTGCATAAAAATTAAAAGTTAAAACTAAAGCTAGTGATAGAAAAAAAAATATCATTTAAAATAAAGAAGTCTGGTGAAATAATGGCATATACTTATGGATTCTTCTTTTACAAAAGAAATTTGAGTATAATTAGTAGAGCAGGGAAAAACTGATTGTGGTTCAAATTTCACACCTTTAATAGATGAGCTTTTTAAGAGAATATATTGAAAAGCTGATATAATTAAAACCATTCACACCCAAATACATACCATTCAAACTGAATTCATACCCAAAATACTTCTCAAGTCTTTAAATAATTCATTTTAAGGTCTGAACTGAATTTAATGCTTTGGGTTGAAATACATATCAGTCATCCATTTATTATTTCTTTAATAAATGTTCCAACACGAATTGAAAAATAAAACTAAAATCACAGAATGATAGGTAATACCTTGAGGTATGACTTTTTCTTTCACATCTTAGGTTAGCCTTTATATTTCAAATTCACTCTTAGTTTAGGAAATTCACATCATAAACTCAAAGTATTTTGCAGCAATAGAAAGAGCAAATTAAAACTTACAGAACTAAGTCTAGATTCATTATGGTCATATTTAGGTCATTTTAATTTTCTAAATACTAAAAATTTCTGTAGTCTGCTGTTTCATGGCACACAATTAAAATTCCAGTTTTATATACATGGAATTTTTAATTTTCAAGAAATATTATTGGTGTGATTTTTGAACCAAAAAAAGAAAGTACACGTCTAATTTAAATTATACAGTAATTAATCTTTAAATATAAAGACTATAAATAGTAATGTATTCCACTTCACTGTTTTTTCCTGCTCTTTTCTTTAAGTACTTAATTTTTTTGTTGTTATTATTTTCTGGTATCAATAGATAGCAATATTTTGCTTATTCATAGAAGTCTTTGTGAAGTGTGTCATTGTACATCCATAAAGAAGGTTTGCTGTTTGAATCCACTCTCATACCTACTCAGAACTTCCTGGAAATAAATTACCAGACTTAGTGACAATTTTATTCTTAATATACACCACCTGGTCAAATACATACATCCTGGTTAATCCCTAAATTAAAACTTGGCATGTAAATCTATGAAAAATGTAGTTTTAAAAATTGTTGATCACCTAGACATTTTTATTAATATCACTGAGTAATATCTGGCTCATCACTTTTCTAAAAGCAAGTACATGACTGAACAAGAGTTTTAGAAAGTCTGTTTCTTTTTAAAAATAGTTAATTATAATTCCATATTCTTTAAATATGACAATGTCAAGATACCTTCTGGAAAAGAATAAATTATCTATTTCTATACTTCAAACTTTAATGTATTTTTTCTAGCTCGGTTCTTTTTTCTCAGAGTCATTAACTCACATGGAAGTCCATAAAAATAATTTTATTTATGCTGATTACACATTATAGATTACATTTTGAAGTTAAAGATTTTTCATTTCTTAATTATGCATCTCACTGAAAAGTCCTGGATATGGGGAGGTATTATTCTACTTGGGAGGGCATCTTTCTTAAGTGTTCATAAAGTCACTACGGTCAACTGTTTCTTGAGGAAGTAATTACTAGACCATAGATTTTTACTCTTCAAGAACATGCAAGGGTTCATGCCGTATCTATCCATATACACTTGGCATCACCAGCCAACTCTGAATAATCAATTAATAAACAGTATAGGTCAGTGTTTTCACTTAAAATGTCAAATATTATTTAAAGTTCTGCCTGTCACAAGTGATTTCCTCTGAAATAAAACAATAAATTATTTAACATTAAAAAAAAAAATCAATGAAATAACATAAAAATTACTTCCTTTTGTACTACCTGATGTTTAAAATATACTTAAAGTAAATTAATAGATATGGAAAACTTCTCTTAACCTTATAGAAGAAATAACACGTGTTTTAAATAAACATTTGTACAAAACTAACTTCTGTTTCTTATAAATTAGAGTTAAATCTCAGATGACAAGGAAATTAGGAAATATCTTAATTTTTTTTGAAAATAGGTCTCAGTTTCCTGTGTTTTATGCTGGATGGAAAGAGACTTGTTTTTATTAATAATACAAAAAAGAAAAGAAAACTGTTACTATTAATAAAAACAACTAAGTTGTTAAAAATTATAGGTTGCCATTATCACAAAAGGACAGAGGAAATTATTAAATCAGAAATAAAAGATTGAAGAAAGAATGTGCAAATAATTGTAAAAAATGCAGAATGTGCACATATGAGGAAACCACGTGGGCAAGAAAAGGGACTTCCACCAGTCCAGAAAAATAAGAGACTGGGTTCTCTATCAATGAAAATCATCATGCCTGACTAACCAGATTCAGAGAACTAAGTAACTGTCTTCGAGTCAACCCATATTCCTTAAATTCGGCATAGGAAGCCATGAAGAAACAGCTTTAGAGGAATTATTTCTCTGGGAATGGGTCCATTGGACAGACCCAGCTGCTCATGGGGAAGAACAGCTGTCACAGATTTTTAACTGGGTTCCTAATGTAAAATTAAATTCTGCCTTCATGGACTTAACAAAAGTCTTGCTGAAGTTCTTGCACTTTGAAGTTCACTCTTTGGAGGTCTCCAGGAATGATGAGCTAGTGCAATAAGGTCCTTACCCAATTTCTCTAAAGACTGGAGTCTAGTCCAACTGCAGAAGCAACACTGGAGTCTAATATTTTGGCCAGATTGAATACTGTGGTACTATCTGCTTTACACCAGTTTTTAATAATTAAGATAGAACTTAAAGCAAAACTTTCACTGCTGCCACCACAAAACAGCAATATTTTCTCAAAGTAGTAATTTTGTTAGTAATTAACAAAATTGTAATTTTGTTGATATTTCACAGAAACTATGCCACATTTCTATCACACCTGTTGCAATACTGTTTAATTTGGGGTTCTAGGGGTGTTGTGTCAAATTACTATTAATTTTTTCATATCTCCTTTCACCTACTGCTGATGGATTTAAGGTTGTTTTCATGTATTGCATCACTTAACATGTGCATTGTACCATCTATTAAAAAACACAATAGGTTTAATACAGCTTGGAGAGAAAAAAATTAAAATAAACAAACAACACCAAAAAAGATTTAAAAAATCCCAAGAAAATCAGAAAATTATCAGTGACTACCTAGGCAAATTCTGATCTAAGTTACACAGATATATTGTGGAATTGAAGTTTTAAGGTAAACCATAAAACAAGACACAGAGGATTTCACTGAAAAATATATGGGGATTTCGTAAATAAATTTCACCACTGTTTCCTCATGAATTTTCCAAAGTATTAACAAGAGAAGACATAAAAATTAATTTTGCAGAATTCTGAATTCCCAGGCTAGTATGTAATTATTTCACATAAGAATCTTCTCTGTAAAAAGACAATAGTGAAGGACCTCAACTGAGATTAAAATTTTTAACGAAGATA
>VZTB01007480.1:1302-30223 GCA_013397245.1 Thryothorus ludovicianus
AACAAAACAACAAAATCAAACATAAAAAGATATTAAAAATTATAAAAATTATAAAAAGATATTGTCAAGGTCAAAATTATACAGGGCTTACAGAGACTATCTCAGTGCTCTGAGATAATAATTTATGCTTGGCTGCCTCCAGCATTGTGTGCCAGAGTAAATGTGAGCAATCCATGCATCTGGAGAGGGCCTGATGCAGTGGCTCCCTCTGTGCAGTGCTCTGCTGTGAATGTCCCTGGTATAATTCTCCACTTTCATGTTTTCTGGCTGTCTTCTTCGATGCTGTCATCAAAAATCCATTTTTGGATAACATTTGCAGGTAAATTAAAATAAAAATCAAAAACAGGCCTAGGGGAAATCAGGATCTGCTTTCCTGTGTGTATGAGGAATACATACAGAAAGGCAAAGGATGCAGAAGGGGAGAAGCTCTGGATTGATTAGAAATTGTAAAAATCTGACAAACCAGTATTATTTTTCCTCCAGGGCAGTGCTAAATGCATTCATGGGGCAAAAGACAGCATAAAACAAAGTGAGTGACTGCTGATTTCTTGACACCATGGAAGAGGAATGGATGGACTTTGGTGAAAAACAGCAAAGTCTTGAAGCCAAAATATCTGAGCTTGGAGGTCTCTGATGAAGATCAGGAGTTGTGGGCACCCTGTGGAAGATCTGTGCTGGTTTTAACCACTGCTGCCCCTGGTAGGGTCTTGAAAGATTGCCATGGGGTTTAGGCAAAGACACTCTGTATTAAGGAAATGGGACAACAGGACTGGACTGAGAACTGCTTTTAAAGGACCAAAAACTGTCCTGGAAACTTTTGTATTTAATTAATCAGTTTACCCAACAGATAACCAGGCATTTCCTGTCATGGACACAACCAAAGGCTTTTAGCTGTGCCTGGGAAAATGTAGTTGAATTAAAGAAGCTCAAGTGGTTCCTTGGCAGAAGTAACAAGGAAGATGGATTACAAGAAAAGGTTGGTGAATTTATAGAGTTCCTGTGCAGAAGAAAGCAAGATGTTACAGTGGGGTGGCAGCTACTGAGCAGGGGAGAGAGGGACAACTTTAATGCCTCCTTTATGTGAAGGTTTTTACGAGCAGTGCTTCCCTTTGGACAAGAGGATGCCATTTTGGCTGAAACCCAGAAGCACTCAGAGACTCAGAGGTGATGAACTCCCTGTCAGTGGGAGCATCACACAAGTCCAAGTGAGGAGGGGACAAGAAAGGAGACTGGGAGATGGGGCTTGTGGGACAAGAGATTGTAAGCAGTGAAATGAGGACAGGATGTGGAGGAGCAGCACCCTTCTGGTTTGGTTCCTGCTGTCTGTTTGGGTCAGGAAAAGAGTTCTGTGTTTGGGAGATAAACCAAGCCCTGAGGAGGAGCTGATGGAGGCTCCATGGGTGGTGTCAGCCCTTCCCTGGCTGCAGAGCTGGGCCAGCCTTGTGCAATGGAGTGCATTTTTGTTTGTGTTTGGACTGTAAACCTTGACATGTGCTTTGCCCCAAGGGATTAATGCTGATTGCACTGTAATGATGACAGCCACGAGTGAGTCTTTGTGTGAAATCCAGTGCTGTGCATGGGCTGCACAGCTGTGGCCCTGCATGCACAGCAGGGTGAGCCAGCTCAGCTCGCTGCTGTGAATGCAGCTCTGCAGTGAGGGGAGCATTTGGGCTGCTCACATGCAGCTTGTGAATTTGCCAGCCCTGGCGTAATGCATCCCTGGATAATCATTAGGAGTTCCTTTTTTATTTGCTTATGTGTTTGTTTTTTCACTTCAGCTGGCAGGGTGGTAACTGGTTACTTCAAGTCAGTAGACTCAGTGGTACACACAGCCTGGATTTCTCCCAGCTTTCTTTTGGACAGTTACATGAAACTACTTTCAAAATGCCTGCTGCTCTGTGCTCCTCTGTGACAGCAACTTCTGCTATTATAGGCTTTGTACTGAGTGCACTGCAGCTACATAACTTAATTAAAAAGATGATGAGCAATTTATTTCATCCTCTGTAGCCAGGAAAGAATGATGATTGGCAGTTGTAGTAAAAGGATGGGTTGGTCTCTGGCTCCTTTTGCTGCAGGTTGTAGACTTGCCAGCCCAGTTACTTTCTGCAAATAGCTGATAGTTTTTCTTGGCAATTCAGTGGCCCACTCAGCTCTAGACATCTGTCTGCTGAATAATTCCAGATCAATTTGTGCACCTATAATAGCCCAGCGTGCTCAGGTTTGAAAAGTGGCTGCTGCACCCCCACAGGGATGCAGGATGGATGTTCTGGCTTGCTGTGTGTGAACAGGCTGGTTCTGCTGGTAGCTGATCCCCTTGATGCTAACAGGCCTAGTACTGTGTGGAAAGACTTCTGCTGCACCCTGCACACTGCTCAGGATTCCAGCTGATGGAGCAGGAATCCAAAACTTTGCATCAGGACAGGCTCAATCAGTAGTACATTGACACTTCTGCTGTTGTCATTCAGCTCTGGCTTTGTGTGTAGGTGAAGAGTGATCCAGAGCTTGCTTATCCTCCATGAACACTGAGTGAAAATTGTCCTTCATTAGAATGCCAGCTGTGTTTCCTAATGACATCTTGCAGGACAGGGTAAACACACTCATTTTGCATGTAAATGACACAGTCAAGAGATACCAATCTTTTAATGTCTGTACAGCTTAAGTTCAGCAGCAAATTCTAGTCCCCAGAACGTGATGTGTTGCCATCTCAAAGCTGTGAGTTCACATTTCCATCCATTGTGTTGAGAACCTGTCACACTGTGGAACTAAAAACCACAACAGTCGTGCTCAGAGGGAAGAACAATGTTTAAACAAAGGCTTTTTTTCCCTGCTGTCCTTAAGTGTGCCAAACTCCCCATGTAGAACACATTTAAGAGATCCAGCTGAATAGAGAACAGTACCTGGTGCTATAATTGTGCTCTCTTTAAAATACCTGATAGCCCTGGCACACTTATTTTAGGTTGTGTCACTGGGGGAAGCTGACATGCAACTAAGGAGGACCCAGTCTGGTGTGGTGCAGGATGGATAAAGCAAAAAATCACGAGTCCCCCTGAACCAGTCCTGTTTTATGGAGCTGGCAGAGGAACAGGCTCTCTACGAGTACCAGCTAAAGAGAGCAGTGCTGCTGTGGGAATTGCTCTCCAGTTTTATATTCCCCAAATCCACTTTTGGCACCTCTGGAGTTGAAGGCATAAAGGCAGCTCGTTAGGGGCCTTATCCAAACCCCGTGGATCTCACTGAGAGTTTGTGCCAGCAATGGGACTCGGTTGAGTTTGGTTATGAGCCTTTTCTCCACATGGGTGGAGATCTGGGATGAAGCTGGTGAGCAGTGAGTCCAGGTGAGTCTCACTACCTGCTCCTTCTCTATGAGGTGGCTGCAGGGTTCAAAATTGTGAGTTTTGCCTTCCCCTCTCTCATAAAGGCTCATCCTTTGTTTCTCTCTGCATCCATTAGTCAAAAAGACACTATCTCAAGTGAAAACACATTCCATTATTGTAGTTTTGCTCCTTGGAATGTTATGACACATCCCTCAAATATCAGCTTTGTTAACTGTCAACAAATTAGTGTCCTTTCACTCCCAGGGTGTGCACTCATGGGTCCTCTTGGCTCCTGCCCTTACAGAGAGCAGTGCCAAGGCTGCAGTCCAGGGAACACTCCCTCTCCTGACCTTCTGTCCCAAAATTCAGCTTCTTGCCAGCTGAACAGCAGGACAGCATCCCATCAGCTGAGAAAGCTTCCTCTCCTTCCCTAGCATCAGGAGAAAATGGCTGGCACTGAATTTATTCACTGTTGCCAGCAGAACTTGAGGCAAAAGCTCTTGGGCCCAGTCCTGAAGCAGCTTGGTTATCCCTCCCATCCGGATTTATTTTATATCCTCATTAAAGCAAATAAGCTCCTTGAACAAAACCACTTGGATGGTACTTGCAGCAAAAAGCTTATCTGGGTGCCTGACCCAGCAGAGAAACTGGTGCTGATGGGGGAAACCACAGGAGAAGGAAAACCAAACCCCAGCTAATCTCTGTTTTATCTCTAACCTTGTTCCCTTAGACAACTGGAGAAGAGAGAAAGCCCCAGTGAGTTTTCTGCACCATCCTACTAAATTATGGTTGGACTCAGCTCTGAGCCAGTTTTGCTTCAGCAGATGAGCCACAGGACCATCTTTTCCCCCTCTCAGTGGCCCACAGTTCCCTCCTGGTGCCATCCCTGGCAGAGCAGTTGTGCTGGGAAGGGCTGAGGCTGGCTGTGCTCTCTGCTCTGCAGCTCCCAGCCTGGGTCTGGATTTCAATCAGTGTGAGAGATCCCAGGATGTGGGTCCTTGTGATCTGGGAATTACAAACCAGTCATTCTAATCCCACGATTAGAATTTAGGTAAACAGGGAGTAACCCAGGCCTGTCCCCCAAATGCAGGCACACCATTTCAGGGAAAGGAGAGGGAAACAGCTTTGGCCCAGCCCTCAGCTGGAGGCACTGGCAGGAGGAGGCTCAGCCTCGCAGGCTGCTTCACTCCAGGCTGCCTGCAAAGTAATTATGCAGCTTCACTGCTGTACCAGAGTGTGCCAGGCAGCCTGGTGCCTTTGTGATATGCCAACATAGTTTTCTGAGCTAATTGATTTTATAGTTTTGGCTGAGAAGAGTGGCTAAAATTTAGTCTACTTGAAACTGAGGCAGTATGGACATAAAAAAAAACAAATTAAAAAACTTTGTAAGGATGTCAACCCATGCCTGAAGGAGTATGGTATGACTACAGTGTGCATATATGCTGAAATTGTGTTTTGATACTCAAATGGAAAANATGATTCTCAATATAAAAAGACCTCTAGGATTGCAACTACAGTGAAGAAAACAGGCAAAAATCTTTAGTCCTGCTGGCTCCCAGTAAGCAAGCAGTAGAATGCTTGAAAGCTACCTAGAATGTATGCCCAAAGTCAATAAATATTAATTTTAACTGTGCACTGGATCTGTACTTTCTGCTTGGTAAGCAGCTGAACCAAACTTCAAAAGAAAAAAAAAACCCCACCCTCTCATTTTCTCACTCAGATATGAATTTTAGAAGCAGATGTTCCATATCTGAATTTTTGGGGGGCCTCCAAGCAATCAGATTGACCATGACAATCCAACACAGCCAGTGAAGGGGATCTGGCCATGCTTGTTAGTCAGCTCTGCTTTTTTACCCTTGCTCTGATTATCCATCCTGCCTTTTCTCCTCTTTTGAAGGACAAAAGGTAAATTTTGGGTGAATTAAGGCACAGAGAAAATATTTTTGGGTTGTGGTGTCGTTTTTTTTGAAAAAAATTTAATGCCAGTCTTGCTTTTAAAGTATAGAAAATGCTGCATGGTCTCCTGTGAAGTCAGTTTACACTAAAGTCAAAGCCTTGCAAATATTCAATTAGGAGACCAGTCAAGTATGTGGGATTAAGTTGTTTATATAAGTGTTTGCAGAACCAGAGTGTGAGTTCACAGGCAGGCATGGGAGCCTTGGTTTCCCAGCTGATCCATAAAAAGGGTCAAACACAGTATACTGATAAATGCAGTATACTTACAAAAAACCCAGCCAGCCTCCATCCAGTCCTGACTGGAGCTTCCAGTACCAATTCCCAGTTGTTTGTCAAAGTTAAGTTGGAGGCTGATGAGTTTGCAAGATGTGTAATTTAAAAACAATTTCAGACCCTTCCCTGGGCACCACTGCACATCTCCACACATCCATGTGCAGCTGGGAGCTAAAAGCAGATTCTGCTTTAAGTAAACAAAGAGCTCCCACTGATTACCCAGAAGCAGCTCTGGCATGAGCAAGAGTGGAAGAGGCCCCATGGAATGAGATCTGAAGATACAGGGTAGATACATGGAATTTTCTGCATTTGCTCCTCCTTGTTTCTGCTTCTGGTACCTGAGAGAAGCTAGAGAAAAATCCTGATGTTCAAACCCAGGGGAGAGAGAGGAGAAAATTGACTCCTCTTATGAAGAGAAGCAAATGCTTTCTCAGCTCCAGCTTGAATTTTGGTGAGCCCTGGCAGAACTGATGGAGTATACAGTGGAAGACAAAACTGGGCAAAAAAGTAAAAAGTGAAAAAAGCAGAATTTAGTACAATTACATTTCTAAAATTTAATTTGGGAGTGGTGTCATTTTTGCAGTAGATTTCTACAGTCTCTCAGGAAATAGAGAAAAAGGACTCCAGAGTTCTGGAAGTGTTTGGTGCCTGGTTCCTGCTTTCTGTGCTGATCAGGACAGAGATACATGAAGTCATCAGCATGAAATCTGGAATTTACCCAACCCCAGTGGGCCACAAGGAGAAGTGACTGTATTATGACTGTTTTTTTTCCCTGTGATTAATTGGCATGAGGTCAGGAAGCCCCCTACACCCTTGTATTTTTTTTAGGGTGGTTTCTTTAGACAGATCATGGTGTTGAGAATGCAACTGGTGTCTTTAGGGATGAAAGATGCTGTGTCAGTGCAATATGTTGCTTTTTTTCTTGAATTTGTTTTTAAGTGCTGATATCTGGAGTTATTAATAGACTGAACTGTCCAAACAGGAATTCTTCACTGCTCCTGCTGCAAAATATAGGATTTGTGTTCCTGTTGCTACAGCATACACTGCTAAGTTACAGCTAGTACAGTCTGTTTTTCACTAAGTGCATCAGTGAACAGTTTAAACAAAGTTAAACAAAAAAAAAAAAGTACTGGCAACAAAGAGATGACTTATCATTTGCAACTTTAAAAAGGAGCCTGCAGCTATACGAATCTGGAAATAATATAAACTTAACCCACAGGACTGTTGCATTGGTTTTAGAAGAGCTTACTTTAAAGCTGGTATGTGGGCTCACTAAGAGACTGAGTGGTTGGCAAGGATGCTAACCATTTATGGAATGTGTCTTTGGAAAGGATTAAAGCAAAAAACATGTTGCTTCTTACCAGCTCTGGGCTGGGAATATAGCTCTAAGGGGCGAGTGTTAAATTTTAAGCATCCAGTATGTAAAGCTTTTAGAGAATAAACTTTTTTCTTTCCTTGCCCTGGTGCTTGGGATCAAATTCAGTCCAGACCGGATAGAGTAAAAATCATTCCCATCTGACGTCCAGGAAAAGGTCAGGAGTCCCAGCAGTGCTGGCAGTGCTGCAGCAGCTCCCAGCTTGCGTAAGGACCATTTGTGAGCTGCCCAAGATAACAGTCAGCATTTTAGCTCTGAGTGTTCCCAGCCTCCTGCAACTGCACCTATTCATTTTGTCCCTCTAAGCTGGCTTTTGAAAACTGCTTTGTAGTAAGTAAGAGCACAATTACAACTGAAGCCTGAGAGCCCTGTTAAAATGCAAGATTCCTACGACTTGGCCGGGAAATCTTTAATTTTCTATTTTAATTGGCCCTGTTATGGCTCTTTCTCTGCCTTGGGTACTCATGGTCCAGCCCCTCACTGTGTCGTCTTCTTCCTGTGGCACTCCCTGTCCCAGGCTGTGCTTGAAAAGACAGTGCAAAATGTCTCTAAGTGGCAGGATTTTCCTTTGACAGAGATTCCCTGTTACTGATGAAACAATTCCATATTTTTCCCGTGTTTGTGAGTGGATGTGGCGTTGCACCTGTGGGTGCTTGCAAAAGGCACTAAGAGAGGATTTGCTGCCAAACCCAGTTTTCTCCCCAGTGTGGAGAAGAGAAGCCTGCTGTTCTCAGCTCTGACACCCATCAACAAGAGCAAAGATCTCTGCTAAGCAATCTGTCTGTCTGTCTGTCTGTCCAGCTGCTGCCTCCTTAGCTGCTGCTGCCACTGGCAATGCAGTGTCCATGGTCATTGGGCATCTCACAGTCTGAAAGGTTTGCAAGCCCCCAGCCACTCCCACGAGGTGAGGGCAGCTGCTGTTGGAGAATGGACACAGAGGCCTTTGGAATTACCTTCCAAGAGGGACAGTGACTGTTCCTGCAAGCACATCTGCCATCTGCTCTTTCTCCATGTGCTCCCGTGGCTGTGCAAGGACAGCCCTGGTTCGTGGGGCAGTGCAGGGTGGTGCCAAGGTGTGTCACCTGCTACTTGTCAACACCTTGGGGGTGAAATCTCGGGTGAGTCTGACCCTCAGGTGCAGAGCTGGGAGCTCTGGATGAGGAAGATCACATTCGTGGGTCACAGTCCTTTTGGAGAGCTTCAATTCACTGTGGCAATTCCTTAACAGACCCTTCCCCTAAGAGACTTGTGTTTTTCTTTCTCTCCAACCATTCCTGAAAGCTAGAATCCAGTCCTGTACTGTGAGGATGTGAGACAGGATGGGTTCAGTTTAGGAGTGATGATCCATGTTAAAGCCTTCCTCTAGAATTTGCTCCAAGTGCCTGGAATGTCTTTGTAGACTCACTTTGAAATCTTTGATGTCTTACCACAGAAACTGGCCATGACAGGATTTGTGTTAGACTTAATTTTATCTGTAAATAGTCTGACATGCTTTATTTGACAATGAACGTGTCAGTGCCATAAAAGCATGATATCACATACTTACTATAAAGCTCTCAGAAAGAAAAACATGGCTAAAATTGGGAGGTGAGCATCTCTTTCTTCTTAAAAGTGAAAATCATAAAGCTATGTCCTCATTGTTGAGAAAAAGCGAATTTCCTTGCAAGTGAATTGCATTCCATTGATTGCTCCCTTTTTTTGTACCATATTGCTTATGCTGATGAAGTTCCAGAAAAGGTAATACCAGCTGCACATTGTGAGGGTCCTAATTGGCTGTGATGTCTCTGATCAACTTCACCTGAGTCCTGCAGCCACTCCCAGGGGCACAGGAGCCCTGTTTAAGCCCAGCCCCAGCAAGGGTCTGGTGTGGAGGTGCTGGTTGCCAGCCTTGCCCTTCTCTGCTGAGCTCATGTTGGCTGTGTGGTTTTTGTAGCTGTTTCCTGCATGGAGCTCTCTGTCCTCTTGAGAGGATCCCTGGGTGGACCCTGGGCTTGCTTTGCTGCTTGCTGTGCCTGGAGCTGTTGCCAGCATCCCTACAGGCTGCCTGATCTGCGTCCTGCCTCCACTGTGGCTCCTCAGCATTTGGGAAATTTTGTGCTCAAGGGCTTTGCAAAGGTAAGAGGAAAATATGTAGCTTGAAATTAATCTCGTAAAGATAGACTCAGCAAAGCCTGATTGTATTTTTTCCCTCTCTCCTGTAGTTTAAAGTTTATGGTGTTTTGAAGATGTTTCCCATTTCCTTCTCCCATGCAGAATATCTGCCCACCTGCCTTTGTGCATTCCTCAATTTCTGGCTGAGTGAAAGGCAATAATATTTCTGGTTTTAAGTTTCATGTGTACTCTCAGTTATCTCAGAGGTCGAGCAGCACCAGGTAACCTGTGTTGCAGTCTTGCTCTTGGGATGGGTGCAGGTAACTTCCAGAAATCACAGTAATTGCAGTTTCAGAGGTGTTAGGAGGAAAAAGAAATGGATGAAGTTCTTTCAAGAAGGCTTGCATCAGAAGGGCCTTAAGAGTTCAGTGAGACAAGCAGCTGCAAGTGTCTCAAAAAGTACTGAATGTAGGTCTGGCAAAGAGAGGAGCTCTCAGGGCAGAGAAGGGCAGATGGAGCTGAGGACAGGGCAGTGCCCCTGTGGTACCTGGAGTGTTTCTGTCCAGGTGCACCCTGCTGCCTCTGCTGGTCCTGCACTCCTCAGATCTCCTGGGCTTTTGCAGCAGGACTTTCACAAGCTGCCCTGGATGTGCAGCCAGTGCAGTCTTTGTTGCCCTGGAGAGACCCCTTTGGAAAGGGCAGTGTAGGAAGGCTGAGCTGGTTCATGTGGAGTTAAGGGTTCAAGGACCAAGCTGTTCCTACACTTTTTCTTCTGTGGCTTCACTGCTCTTATGACCCCTTGTAAACTTTCTGGAAAAGAACCTGAAGCTAATTAAGGGGGTCATTTTTGTGGCATTGGCTAAATGGGAAATGGAATTTCTTCCCATTTGCATAAACAGAGGTCTGGCAGCAGTTGGAGCCCACTGCTAGAAAATAAAGGGGACGAGGCCTGAAATAGGTTTCAGAAGAAACACATTTGTTTAAAAGAGGGTTTACAGATCTGGGTGCCTACATAAGAATTATGTGCCTTCACTTATTCTGTTCTGGCCCTTAGTTGTGAGGTAGATCTTCAGGCATCTGACCCTGTGGGGAATTTCCAAAGCTGTATAAGGACACTTAATATTTAATGCTCCAATCCCCTGCCTCTCCTATTGCTGCGCAACTAATAACGTGAACTTAAATTGATTAGATGCTATCATTGCCTCAGGAAAGGGATATTTAGGTCGCCTTTTGTGCTGTGATATAACTGTAGGCATTCTGGTTTATTTTGGCAATGGTTTGAACTTGAAACAAACCCGGTTAATTTGAAATTAAAATAATTGGGTTCTTTATGCTATTTATAATGGGTTTTGTAGTAGTTATTGTAAAAGTGATTTCATTGTTCATAACTGCATGGTTGACATGATGAAATTTGATCATTGATGGATTTCTGGGCTCAAAATCCAAATCTAGGTCTGTGCTTAGTTCTGTTCTCCAGACTGAGATGTAGTAAGGATAGATGTGACAGTGAGTTTATTCAATATTGACAACACTGAACGTTCCAGTACCATGAGTCAGATTCCTCCCAAATTTTGTACTTGTGTTAATAAGACTTAGAAAAACACCAAATTTTTTCCTCTGCAATAGCAGGACCATCATTTCCAATGAAACCTGTAATTCCCCTTAAGATTTTGTCTCCAGGTGCCCTCAAAATATTGTCAGCTATTGAAAAACTTGAAGTAAAATGTTATTAGTCCTTCTGTCTTTAAGCTAGAACAATAGACTCGTTAAAATTATTTTTAGTTAATGTCAAGGTATTGTGGGAATTGGGTTTGGGAGTTTCATTCAGACTTTTTTATTTCATACATATATTTATGTTCTTACTGCGTAAGGAGTGGTTGCTGCAGAGCTGGGAGATGAGTTAGGTCTGATACCTCGGCATTTTATTGTCTTATTTTTGAGCTGTGGCTTTGGACAGTAAAGAACATCTAAATTTTTTGTTTAGCATAGTGTACACCTGATGGTCTGGCAAATGTCTCCCAGCTCGTTTCTGGAGGCATTCTCTCTTATATCATGGTTCTTTCTGCCCCTGTGCTGAAAGCGTTACCAGCTCCCCATTGCTGTGAGGACAGGAAATGCTGATTTTGTTCAAAGAGAGAGCCTAGGAGCCCCAGATGGCTGGGATGCTGGCCCAGATTGGGCACTAAGGTGTTGTTTTAATGGCAGGTGCAAGCTGAGAGCATCCTGACTTGCCAGGCTCCTTTGCACTGGGAACACTTTCCCACCCTGTTGAAGTACCACAGAAATTGGTGAAGGCTTCCCTCAGCAGTTTGTGTCTTAGAGGATGAATTTTTTCTAAGCACACATTAGATCTTCACCTAAGAATTAGCAACAATTAGGCAGGACATAACCAGATAATGAGTAATTCTGCCTGGACCAACTGTAACTTCTGTGAAATCATGCTAACAAAACAGTGTTTGTGTTTCTCCTTCTCTGCAGGAGAATGTGTCCTCACAGGAAGAGGACACTGCTGTTTTCAGTTTGTCAATAGAGTGTGTTCAGACGAGGATTTTTTTGTTGTTGCTTTTTTAAACACGTGTTTTAATTCAGAGAACTTTGCTAATCCCTCAGTCTATTTCTTTTCAAACTAGACAAACCCATGTAATCAATCTCAGATTCAGTGTTCTGCTTACCTGCTGTTGCCCAAACCCATAGACTCTGTTTGCCCTCAAGCTTTTTTGTCTTTTGGCAGCTGCTCTCATTCCAATTACAAAATATCCTTGGAAATTCAATACCTCATTTTTCTATTATTTAAATTATGGCTCACATTGTAGCTCAATGAATTTAATTAGAGTTTCCTTACACACGTGGTGTCCAAGTGGATAGGGAATAAGAACTTTTAATCCTAAAACTGGGCCTGTGTAATAGTTACAGCACAAGAGATCATTCCTTATTGCATCCTTCAGCTAAGATGAATGTTCATGTTGCCTGGAGGAAGACATAATCTGTATGAGCTGGCTTTAAATCCTTAGGTAGCAGAGGGAACAGCCTGTTTTAAATAACCACGTTGTGAGATGTGACCTGGCTCTTTGTGGGGTATGGGAGGGCTGGACCAGGACCTGCAGATCTGGGGGTTACCCAGTGGAGCTGAGGCCATTGCTGCCTCAGCCCTGGGGCTCTCACCAGAGTGATTGGCTGCTGGCAGGGGGTTGTGATCAAAAAGTCTCACTTTTCATCACAATGAGGATTTGCAGGTCTGAGTGCTAATTTTGAGGTAGCAGTTTGTCTTCAGAATATCCAAAGCTGGCTTGTAAGCTTTCTTTCTGAAGAAATTATTTTTGTTAAATTCCCTTTCTGAGGCACTGAGGAGGATATTCAGCTGATACCAATCCCCCTCTTTCTCCACCATCCTGCAAGCATGTTGGTTAGAGTTGATTAAACTTCCAATCTTTGGCCAGCTTCAATACTTCTTAAAAAAAAAGAAACAATTTCAAGAGAAAACCAGACAAATGCAGGCAGCATATGCAGCATGGACTTGACATGTATTTGATGTATCTGGTTTTTCCCAGAGCTGAATGGTCACCTGTGGTCCCCCAGCCTGTGCTGCTCCACTGGAAGCTGTGCCTTGGCTGCTTGGTGGCTGGAACCCCTTATCAGGAGATGAAGGTGCTGAAATGTTTGTTCCCAGGGCAAGGGGAAGTGAATTTTCAAGGAGGGGCTGCCATTATTATGGGGTAGGGGCTGAAGAAGCTGCCAATATTCTGTGCTGCTGGGAAGTGAGGTTTAAAGCTGTGGGCCATAACTCATTAATAGCTGGCCTTCAGCAGTGCCTTTGCTTATGGGATGGCTTTGTGTTTCCACTGGAGTGTGAGAGCTGTCACTAAGGGCCAAGCTCTGTCCAGTGTGTTACCATCCCTGAATGGGCAGCACCAGAGCATCAAGGGGAAGTTGGAGCTGACATCTGTTGAAAAAACCAGTCTTCCTTTCCCATCCTTGGACACCACTCAATTTATTGCTGCTTTCAGGGATGTGTGAGCATTTGGCATGGCTGCAGAGTCTCTTGGCTCTCTTGTCAAGCCTGGAGTGATTAACTCTTTTTCCTTTGCTCATCATTCCACGTGTTTTCCTAGAAAAATTACAAAGTAAATGCAAACCCAGCTACTACGTATTTGAGATAAGAGGTAAACACATGCAACAAATTCATTGATAGCTGTATTTAGTATACAGTCAAGTCTTCTAAAGGCAGGAAACTTTAAAATTGTGAAATATGCAATTTCACCGATTTCCAAACCATGTACTTTGCTGGTATTTGGTGCTTTTGCAAAGTGGTTTTCTCAATCCCTATCTTACCATCAATGATTTTATTTCACCATGATCATGCTGCCATATGGAGTTGACCTAAAAGTTTAGCATTCTAGTAAGATGATTAATTCCAAATGCAACCAGCTGCTTGCATTAAAAAAATCCCTTTAATTTACCAGGTTCTTCCCTTCCCTTGGTCGTAGCTCCAAGTGTGAATATGGACACAGCTTGCCTCTTTACATTAAAAACTGGCAGATGGTTTGCCTAAGTTGGAGAGTAGTTCAGCAGCTTCTTTTTGGGCAGGTGTTGCTAAATGAGAGAAAATATTTTCTTATTTCAATTTCTTAGTAATTGTGGCAATTCTGATTTGATGTTGGTCACACTCTTGGATGCAGAATAGTAAGAGACATATCCAGGATGCAAATTGTGCCGAGCATGTTCTTGAGCAAGGGAAGTGCTGTGCAGTAAATATGATTATAACACCATAAAGGCAGCATAGTCTGGCTCTGAGGTATCATCTGCACTCGACAGCTTGTGATAACACTGAGTTAAACCACTGCTGTGGCTGTACAAACTAAGGAAAAGTAATTTTAATGATAAACTAATTATGTACACACTACAGGACCTCTGAACCTTGGTAATGAGTCAATTATAACATTCTTCTTTGCTGAAATATCCCAACAAGGAAGCTTTAAGCTAAATGTAATCCGTGGTTAGCTTATAGCTGGTTGCTTGTTTTCCCAAAGTGTCAATTTTTGTAGCTCTTCCATCCAAAATTATTTTTGAATATGTCTCAACATAGTAACTGTGTTTTCAGCTACCAAGGCACTGTCATCTCTGAATGAAGTATGGTGCCAGCGTGACTTTGCCATGTTTTAATTTCTCCTTTGCCTTTCCATGATATCAGTGAGAACAAATGTGTTACCAGCTGCACTGGATGCAAACAGATTCTGGTTGAATCTGGGCAAAATATACTTTGAAGCACAACTTGGAAGAACTGGTTCTGCTTTAATAGCAACATGCTTCCAAAACATGGGTTTCCTGAATCCTTTGGGTGTGAAAAACCCTCACAAATGTGTGATTTTTTCAGTCAGCCTGCCTTTCCTTGGAGGATACACTGAGCAATGTGTGCTCTATTTGTGACTCAGAAGTAGTACCAGTGTCTTTGGCCACTTTTTATTTTCATTGTGTTTGCAGTGCAGTTACCAAGATGTTCTATTTTGGAAGAGCAAAAGAAGCTCTGCAGTTTCCTCCCAAGTGCCTAAATTTCAGCAGCTGGAGGCTGAAAGGCTACATTGCTTGTCCCTGCAAGTTTGGGATAAACACAGTACCAGGTTTATCTTAGCAGTGTTTCTCTGCTAAGGCTGTCAGGCTGGTTCTGTTCCTGATGGATTGTTAGGATTAATTACCTGGGTCCCAGCCTGCCTCAGATGGTTGAGCTCTGTCCCCTCCCTGCTGAGGGGTGAAACCTGCAGCAGCACTTGAGGCACATTACACCTGCAGTGAAATGAGCTGTGCCATGCTGCTGATCCCTGGTGTGGATTAGCAGAGGGCTCCACACTCGTGGTGTGTCCTCTGGCAGAGCACTCCTGCTCAGCTGGCTCCTCTCAAGGGAAAGCAGAGCCTAGGGAGAGTTTCCTTCTGATGCCTTCTGGAGGCTGACCTGGAACAGAGACCAGAGCAAAAGGATAAAGCAGGGATTTATTAGAAGTCCTCATTGGGCACACCTGGGCAGTGCAAGAGCCTGGCTGGATTACAGCCAAGGTGAACCCAAAATGGTCACAAAAGGGACACCTGATCTCAAGGCCTCACACTTTTATAAGTTCTGGTCCATTGGCACATTGGAGTTAATTGTCCAATTACAGCTTCAGGTTATGAAGATCCATCCTCCTTGTTTTTCCTTCTCACTTCACCCTTGTTTTTGTTCTTGGGCCTGAAAGTTGTCCTTGGTCCCAAGCTGGAGAAGGAATTGTTTTGTCTCCCTACTCTGTGAAGAGAGCTTAGTAGCACTTAATATGAAACCCAGAACTACACACTAAAACGGCACAGAATCTGAAAAATATAAAAGCTAAAAATCAAGGCATCACTTCCACTCCCCTCATCTGGAAAGAATGGCTTTGGGAAGCTTGGAATGATTTCTTGATTCTCAAGGAATGCATGGCAGCCAGCCAAATGAAAACCCAAATCCTTTAAGTTGCTTATTAGTATATGGAAAGCCAAAATTGGCATTCTTCTCTTTGTCTACTCGGTGCTGATAAACTCTGCAATTGCCTTTTCCAGTCTTATAAGAATATGGCAAGAGAGGCTGAAGTTTGCCTAAAAATTTATTTTTTTAAATGCCTAGCTGTGGGAACATTTTTTTCTGTACAGTTTGAGATTCCCAGTGACAAGTATATGCCCAAGGAAAGTTAGAAAAGATGCATGAATGAAACATTTATGTAAATATGAATCACAGAGGGAGACCATGTATGGTTTACATCACTGAATTTTAAAATTAGTCCTGTATCTCATATTTCTGATTTTAATCAGAATGCTAGGCTTTTTTAAACCCCCAATTAAATCACAGTAGAGGGGTTACCTCATGCTACTTTTACACCTAAATACCCAGAGTGAGGTATGACCCAAGAGATACCTTTGCACAAAAAAAAGGCAATAACTTCTGCCCACTGTTTTTTTGGGTTTTTTTTTGTGTGTGTTTTTGCCACAGTCAGACGCTTGTAATTTTGGTGGAGAATTGGAAATCAGAAAACTGCTCACAGTAGTCCAGACAAGAGTGCAGCCATCTCGAGGAATGTTGGTAAATGTCTTGTTGAGTGTAGGGACAAGTACCTGAGTTAGCTCCTTGGATTTCATGGAGCCTTGCATGGGCTTTGGGCACGTGCAGATTGGCATACGAGATGAAGAGCCACAGAAATAGAGAGGCTTTGGCAAGGATTGAATCAGTCTTGGGGAGACCTTTTGGAGGCATGTATAATATGATCACACCCCAGTTTCCTCTGACAGTCCAGGTAACCCTTGCACCATTGTACAGCAGATCTGCCCCTAAATCAAGCAAGGAGGCAATGTCTCCATGTGAAAACTTGTTTCCTTTCTTTGGTCACCCCTTGGAAGCTGTTTGCTCTTGACATAGAGAGGTGCTCAGGTTCTACTTTGAGGAGTGCTTAAGTCTTAAATGGCAAGTCTTATTAAATAAAGGTTATTTAAATAAAGTCTTAAGTCTTATTTTCATCAGGTCCCTTAACTGTACAAATAAGCTGTGTCACTGAACTTAGGCACAAAACGTGTAATTTGGAAACCAAATGATACTGTTTGTTTTGTAGATCTGCAGCAATAAGGATTTTGCAGCACATCTTTATTAAAACTATCTTCTCTTATGATCCCATATGTTTCTTTCCTCCCTGTGTCCCTGGCTGCTTCCAGCAGGTGGTGTGGGTATTGCCCATAGTTGTCTGTTTTGGAAATCAGCCTATTTATGATAAACTACTTTTTGTAGGTATGGGATTTTATTTTTTAGGCTCTATATTTACTGCCTTTGAATAACAATTCCTGCTGTTCCAGATCATTTGTTCCCAGCTTTGTATTTGCTAGCTTTTATGAAGAGTAATTCAAACAACTTGAAGAAAAACAGTACATACAGTAATCAAAGTCTGGACAGATCCCCATGTTCTGGATTTCAGTAAAATTATAAAGAATTTAGTCTGCATTTGATATTCATTTTGAGTATCATGCTAGCTTGAGAACTGTAATCATTACATTGTAGCAACTTGTGCATTTTGGAGAGCAGAGTTCTACTGAGATTTCTAGTCTCAAGTTCTTTGCCACTCTTAGAGTTCAAACTCATTTGTTGGAGAATATACTCAGTTATTTAATGATGATTTGCATAAATTTTGTTCTGAAATGTGGCTGCATGAGGCACAGGTTTGATGGATGGACTGCTTAGTGAATAAGGAATTGCCTGGGTGGTCACACTCAGAGTTGGGATCACTGGTTTGATGAGCAAGTGGACATCAGAGATGAGTGATGCTCCACAGGGTCCAGGTTGTACATCTAAAGGGGGCCTGCAAGAAAGATGGGGAGGGACTTTCTACAAGGACATGCAGTGCAAGGATAAGGGGGAATGACTTCAAACTGAAAGAGGGAAGGTTTAGATTAGATCTCAGGAAGAAATTCTTCAGTTGAGACATGGAAATGAATTACCCAGAGGAGCTGTGCAGATCCCCATCTCTGCAAGGCCAGGCTGGAGGGGGCATTCAGCAACCTGGTCTAGTGGAAGAGAGGTTGGAATGAAAGGATTTTAAAGGTTCTTTTCAGCCTAAACCAGTCTATGATTCTATGTATATGGGTGTTTTTTTGTTATCATTGCCTGGTAACTCTGAGCATTATTAATGTGTTAAGACATTTTTAAGGTTGCTGATCCTGTGGAATTTGCTTGATGTTCTATGACTGCTGTATCCTTAGGAAACCAAACACAGTTGAAGGTATCTGGTACTTGAGATAGTATGAGCCAAATGTTCCCCACTTATCCTGAATCTGCTTCATTGCACAAGCTGCCAGATCCCAAAGGGAGAATTTGACCTGTGCTTTGTGTGTCTGTTGAACCACAGCAACTGAGCAAACTAGGGAGACCCAAGGGACTCTGCTATATATCATCCTGGCCTTGTTAGGGGCAATCATCCAATATCCTGAGTTTAAAGGGACCCACAGGCATCAGAGAAGTTCAATTGGTCCTGTACAGGACAACCCCAAGGATGTCACCGTGTGCTGGAGAGCATTGCCCAAACACTTTTTGCACTGGCAGATTTGGTGCCAGGACCATTCCCTGGGGGAGCCTTTTCTAGAGCCTGGGGGGGAAGAACCTTTTCCTAATAGCCAGCCTAAACTTCCCCTGCCACAGCTTTGTGGTGTTTCCTCAAGTCCTGTCTCTTGTTGATTGTCTTGGGTTGCAGTGCAGGCTGTCCCCAGCTGTGTGTGTTCTGTCACAGCTGTTGGAACTGGGCTGGGGTAACCCTCTGTCCATGGTCCAGCTGTTAAAATCCAGCTGGGGCAGTTTCTTTATCTCTTTCATGACCCATCCTCCCTCCAGGGAGAGATCTTCTGCTCATGGGCCATTGAGTCTCACTGATAAAATTCCATCATCCCATTGGGAAATGCTCCAGCCAGGGGGAGGAGCCAAGCATTCATACCTGGATAAAAACCTGAGATTTGGGACAACAATGCAGCCTTTTCCACTGGATTCTCAGGAAGACCAGGCTCATCCATCACCACTGCACCTTCAGAGGAGGGCTGCACCTTCCTACAGGATCCCTGCTCCACCAGAGTCACATCTGCCACTGCAGGAGGGCTGCAGCCACCATGGAATGGGACTGCCACCAACACCCTGACCCACAGGGGCTCAGGTTGGATTCTGACCCTGTCAGTGGGTTTGGTTTTCTGTATTGCTGCATTTTAATTTTAGTTCTCCTAAGAATGAACTGTTATTCCTATCCCTATATCCTTGCCTGGGAACCCGTTAATTTCAAAGTTACAATGATTTGGAGGGAGGGGGTTTCCATTCTCCATTCCAAGGGAGGTTCCTGCCTTCCTTGCCTGTTGTTTAAACCAAGACATTGACAGAGAAGAGATCAGCCTGCCTCTCCTGAGGACATTGTAACTGCAGTGAGGTCTCCCCTTAGTTTCCTTTTCTCTGGGCTGAACAGACCCCAGCTGTTCCTTGCATGGTCCCCCCTCCAGACACTTCATTCCCTTTGCTGCCCACCTTTGGACACTCTCTATTGGCCCAATGTTCTTTTTACACTGTGGCACCCCAAACTGCACACAATATTCAAGGTGAGGTTCCTCCAGCCCAGAGCACAGTGGGACAATCCCTCCCTTGCCTGGCTGATGCTGTGCCTCGTTCCCCCAGGGCAGAGCTGGCCCTCCTGGCTGCCAGGGCACTGCTCACTCATGTCCTGCTTGTCATTAAGGAGCTCCAGACCTAAGATGGAGCCCTGCAGATCCCCAGCAGTGACTGGATGCTGGGATGTGATGGTGGAGATTCCCAGGGAGACTGGCATGACTGAACTCTCGTGGTCTTTCTTGTGTTTTTCTCCAAGAAATCATTTCTTATTTTTGCAATGGAGTTTTGTCTCTAAAAATTGATGATTTCTGAGTATTTGCCATTATGATGAGACTTTTAAAACTTACAAGAAGATATTAGGTTCATTGGTTGCAAGAATCCCTACCTTGGGTGGCAAGTAAAACTGGTTCAGCTGGCCTATGCTTAATGAGAGATGCAATAATATTTGCAAATATTTCCTGAAGTCAGTATTGGAAATTGTCCTGATGTTCTGAGGTGTGGACCCCCAAGTTCAGTACTCCTCACCTTTTCAGATTCAGGTCTCACAGGTGCATACAACTTTTTCTAAGTTAGTGGTAGCTGTATTTATGTTTTGTTGGATCCCTTCCAGAGTGAGTAGGTCACTGGAGATGTACATGATCCCCCTGAAGGACCAGAGTTGTATAAAATGCTCCTGTATATCTTATGTAACCCATTCTGGATTTCAATTACTTTAATTCTATTAAATACTTTTTTTTTTTAACTTGACACCTCAGAAATGAATGTGATTTATTTGCAGACCAAGGAAAACATGAAATCTGATATCAGAAGCCTGGCTCTTTCAGCAGTGGTGAGAAATGGCAAGAAATAAACATGGCCACTTTCTCATTAATGCAATTACCATATCCCATCAAACATGTGCTGATAAATTTGATAAGATTATACTGTTCATTAGGCATATATATTCATTAGTGTAGCCATCATAAAATAACGAGGGGAGTGTCCAGCTTGGGGAAAAATTCAGAGAACAAGAGCTCACATTATACGGAGCTCTGATGATAAATGTCTCCTGTGGCATAATTTTAACTCTTACCATCTGTTATTCCCTGTTGCCTTAGCAACTTAAAATAAATATTAAAAATAGTCTGAAACCAGGAAAAGCACAGCAGGGAATGTCTGTCCTGAAAGAAAACAAACCCTCAATGTGACCAGGAAATAGCAGGAAAAAGGATTGATGAGAACTTCAGGAGATTTAGCTGGGAGAATTTTCAATATGCAGGGGTGGGTGAGAGGAGGATCCCAAACCAGGGTTTATAAGCAGTTGTAGCTGGGCTACCAAAGAACTATCAGATACTCAGTGCTGTACCTGCCATCTGTTTTCAGCTTTGAGCTTGAGAAGTAATTTTACTTTAACTTTTAGAAGATTTGTGTATGTATAAATATGATTTTACACTTTTGAGATTTTTTTTTTTCTGTAGCTGAGCTAGAGGGCCATGAGGAGCCAATTTGATGCAATCTTTGTAAGCTGTGAGTATTACACTGGTGTTGATCAAATGATGCCATTCAAATATTGTTAGAACAGAGTGTTTAGGCCAAAGACAAAGCTTAAAAGGAGAGCTGTGCTTTCATGCCAGGCCAGCACAGGAGCTGTTTCCAGAGGCTTTTTTCTGGAAAATACAAGAGCAGGAAAAGCTGACTTGGGAGAGAAAGGCTGAAAGACTGCATTTAGTGTCAGGGACATGAAGAGTTGTTTAAATAATTGCAAGTGTTGTGAAATAACAGAGTAGTTCAAGAACCTTGGGACTTTACTCTTTTTTGAGAGGAATTCAATTATTTGGGGATGCCCTATCTAAAGAAATCCTTGGTTGAAAAATGCTTTGCATGGAAGAGCAGCCCTGCTTGGGGGAATTGCTAACTGTTCTGGGTGGGTCCTTGCTTTGGTCTAATTATAATGAAGATTTGTTTAGCTTCCTTGGTGAGTGTTCCTGTATGATTTTTAGCATTCCCTTTCATTCATTTGGCAGTCACTTCAAGAGTGATTTATGATAAGAGATGAGAAAACAAACTGAGATTTGATGTTAGGCAGTAGCCAGGGAACTTAGATGTAATCACTGCTGCATAACATCCTGTGCAGTTCCATGAACAGTGTGGACTCAGTGCAGAAGATCTCATTTCAGCTCACAAACCAAGCCAGACTGGATATACAAAACAGCCTGTGCATCCAGGTGCCATCAGTGCAAATTAAGGGTCTGTGGCTGGGCTCAAGTGCATGAGACCTGAGGAACACAAATCAGAAATTTTGTTTGGTCCTGTTACGGCTGATGACCTGGCAGGCAGCTTTTTATCTGCAGCCTTGTGGTTTGCTCTGTGACAATTACCAATGCAAATTCTAAAAGGCAGCCAAACGTAGATGCCTTGACTTGCAGGGAAGCTCTGACCCACCAGAACTGGAACTCTCAGTGATAAAAGCCACTTGAGTTCCAGTTACAGCCACGGTAAGTCTGAGTTTTCCTAGCCACGCCTTTTCTTCCCCTCTGCTGTTCTCTGCCATCTCAGGAACCTCGATGTAATCTGAGATTTCCTATATTTGGCCAGAGTAGCAGATCAGGGCTGCCCTCAGCCTGCTCTGTGTCTGGGAGCTGTGGACACTTCCATGGCACAGCACCAGGCACAGCTTCTGTGCACTGAGTCAGTGCCTCTGGGAGCTTTGGGAGCTGCTGATGTTCTATGAATATAATAAGCCTGCTGCACCTCAAAACCTTAGGGTCACCCCCAGGCCAACCAGGTCCAGGGTTTCTCACAAGGCTTCCTATTCTTCCTGATAAGTTAGTAATGACAAACGAGGCATCTCTTGTGGTGTTATGGTCAGGTAAAATCTTTCCTGATCTTTCTGGGACATGAGAGAGACCTTTACTTTGTTCTTATTGACACAGCTTTTCCCTGGCTTGCTGTCCTGGTCTGAGGTGAGGTGTGGAGAGCCCCAGAAGGCTTTTTCTGAGACCTGTTTTCAGTGGTGATAAGGAAACCAATACAATGACCTGTTAGGACAAGACATAAGAGTTTCAGTCTTTGTTGGCACTCCTCTTTGTCCATGGTGGACTCCCCTGCCCATGACAAACTGAAAATTCCCCAAATCCCATCTGGCTCTCCTTCAGCTGATCAAGTAGTTAATCTAAAGCTCCACTCACTTCATCTGTACTTCAAGTATTAATTCTGCAAAAGAGTTTCTGTGGAGCCTTTAGAAAAATATCGTGCAGTCTTCTGAACTTTAGTCTTAATTTTTTTTTCTTGTACTCCATTCCTGTCTGCTTATTTTTGTGGGGAATCCATGCTCATACTGAAATGCTTTCTGGCATGCTGCAGGAAGGAAAGGGTTTCCCAGGAGTTCTGGGAATAAGCCAATTACTTGGAAGTCCTGCCGGAAACACCACTTGGAAGATGCACAGAAAATAATAAAACTTCCCTGCATTCTGCTCAAAATAGGCTATTATTCAGTAGTCTATCTAGTTAGATATGGTGGGTATGTGGATGTGTGCTCTGACTGTGCTCAGTGTGTGCATTACTTGACACAGACTGTGCTTGGCGGTCTCTTCTTACTGCTGAAGATAAAATGTTTCCTGCTTGGAGGAATTTACAGCCTAGAAGGACACCAAAAATCCAACAGCAGCTCAAGATGGAATAGTTCATTTTAGGAAGTTTATCTCTATCTCATGATGGTGATGACATAATTTTTACTTGGAGGAGTAGGATTTATGCTGATGTACTTTCAGCTTTTATGCCAATCTCCTTATGTATTGCATTAGACAATCCCTGCTGCAAAGGTTTGAGATCTCAGCTAGATTAAGATATCTGATCTCTGCTTCCCAAAAATTCCACTGTGTTGTCAAGTGAAAGCAGAAAGCTGATGGAAGACATAAAGTGTGCTAAAGGCCTGCCATATTTCACCAGGATTTACTCTGACATCTGTATGTAGCCAGTTGATTTTTTTCTTTTGACCTGAATAGCATTGTGAGTTCAGCAGTCAGCAGAGTACATTCTTTACTGCATCTAGAGAATTCAAATTATTGTTTTATGGACAAAGTGGTAGGTAGCCATGCAATTAGGATTTCCATCTGTGCAATCCTGTGCTTTGGTATGGTGGCAAACACGTAGCACAAAATAAGCTTGTTAGAGCTGTGGGAGGAGAGCTAAGGTTGAACTTCCCTCTTCACAGTTTTGCTGTAGAATTTTACATTTTAAGGAACTTTGCAGATGTTTGCAAAACTTCCATATAGCTGCTTCCTGAAGTTATGCCTTGCCTTTAATCAAAACTGAATGCTTAGATGGCCCAGAAGTTCCCTAACTCCCTATTTGCACAGAAAGTGCTCCAGTTAGCTCTGACCTGGTGCTATCCCCTTACAGAAAAGCCCTTGCTGTGCCTTCTTTTGCAGTCTGGTCTTTTACAGCATACCTCATGTATGTCTTCAGGCCAACTTGAGCCTTACTTTCCATGGGCTGAAGTTTAGTTTGGATCCAGTTAAAACTTCTATGTTGTTCTGCATTTATAAGGGATATGTGGGTTTGTGTTTATTAGAGAAATTTGTTCAAAGTTTGGGGCTGGAATTTTTTTGACTGAATGCTATTTTGTAGTTAGCAGCCATATTATGCTGTCTGTCTTATGAGCTGGAGATATATCATCAAATTTTAAATAGCTTCCAAGTTACAAAAGGCATTTCCTTCCTTGTTCCAACCCCTTAGCTTTCTTTTTTGTGCAGGCAGCAATAGTTTCCACACTCGCTGTTCAAGATCCCATGGATCTGGAGAGCTCATGGTGACTATCATTTTATTCTGCTGAGTACTTTAAAAGTTGTAATGAGACTGTGTGGTAAAGCTAATAGAGCCTCCTGGTTATTCTCACAGTACTTGTAGAAAATTACTTGGTGTCATGACTTCCTATCCAGATGACTGTATAAAATTAGGAATACTCCTAACGCTCGTTCTCTGAGATATATATTTTTAAATTTATTGGTGCCATGAAAATGTAATCATTTTATCAGGGAGATAATTTGGAACTTTCCAAAGGCTGCCAAATCTTTTCAGTGCTCAATAATAAAGTTCAAGGCATAACACATTGGACACATGGGAAAGTTCCCTTTTGCAGATGATTGATGTGCCAATCCCTCATTCTGCTTCCAATGTGCTTGTGCTTTGAGATAGATTATTTTATTTAAACAAAAGGTTACAGGTCTTTCAGAATTTTTTCTTATTTATAGTATTTAGAAACTTAATGTTTTAACCATTAAGTTGAATAAAAATGGAGTTTTATGTTGTCCCTTGCAGGATAATCTTTAGGGCTTTGTGGAGTAAATGATTATGCTCAGAATATGTCATCTACCAAGCTCATTACCTTGTGGTCTGTAATAATTAATTTGTGTATAAGTAGCTTTCCTGTAGCATTGTACTTTTTATTAATCAAGTGAGAGGTGGAAATGAAATGCTAGCATGGTTTTCATCAAGAATGATGTTACAGTTATTTACTGCTTACAGAACTTTATACCATTATACAGTTTTGTCAGCCCATTTCAGGTAACTTGTTAAGGCTCAAAAAATGATGGACAAGGCACTCACATTTATTTGTGAACTACAGTTACGGGTGAAGAGTGCAACCATAAAAAATGATCCCTTCCTTTTTATAATCTCTCCTGCAAGGCCTCTCTAGCTCTTCCTTCACCATCAGCTTCCATCCTTCTATTTTTTTTTTTTCCCCTGAGGAACTAAAATGGAAAAAAACTGCATTGAATGTGACTGACTGTGCTGAAATGACCATGCTGCTAAAGTCAACCTTTCCCTGAAGCTGACTTAATATTCCCACAGTGAGGATGACTTAGTCTGTCCTTACAGGACAGACAGTAACTGGGATATTCTTGTGTGCCATCAGGGGAAGAGCTAGTTCTGGTACCTGGATGTAACCCTTCAGATACAGATTTTTCTAGAGTCTGGCCATAATTTGTTGGGTGATATTGAGAACACATTTTCTTTCACAATGGAACATATGAACTCCTTTGACAAATGAGAAGACTGTGGCATTTCAAACGCTGGGGCAGTGCTCGTGAGGTGTGTGGCACAAAAGCTGTTGCCATGTGTGCACTTCTAGAATGCTAAATATAGGGCTTTGTGGAGATGTTAACTGGGGAGGGTCTGGGTCAGGGCAGTTTGGGTNGCTGGGGCAGTGCTAGTGAGGTGTGTGGCACAAAAGCCAGGTGCCATGTGTGCATTTCTAGAATGCTAAATATAGGGCTTTGTGGAGATGTTAACTGGGGAGGGTCTGGGTCAGGGCAGTTTGGGTGGGTAAGTTCCAGGAAATGTGGATGCTTTAACAAATACACTTACTGAACCAGGTATCCTCTGATTTCAGAAACTATTGGTGGAATCAAAACAAGTACAATACACAAAATCATGCATGTTGTTCTGAGATAAGCTCAGTTGATTAGAGCACAATGATAATGAATTCAGATCTCCACATGGGCTATTCACTTAAGAGCTGAAATTGATAGTCCTTCTGGGTGTTTTCCAACCTGGAATACTCTGTAATTCCTCATTAGCTAAAGCACAGGAAATACATGCATGATATGAAACCATAAGCAAATGCAATATGTGCTTTGAATAATGTGCTGCTGTAGCTTAGCTAGTTTATTCTCTAGTGAGAGGCTACTGAAGCTGATGGGAATTGTTTGCAAACTTGGGGTTCTTCCCAGGGTGGCTCTTTGGCCCTCTGGCATTATTAGAGGCCTCATGTCATGGTTTTGTTATCTTTAGGGGCAATGACCTTGTGTTTATTCCTCATGAAAGATCCATGGCTACAGGCGAGAGGTCTGTACTTCTGCAGTGTGGGTTCCTTCCAGGATGCTGCATCCGTGGTAGGTGCCAGCTGGGAATGCAGAGTGTCCATCCACAGATCTACCAGGGTGGCATTTTGTCACACATGCCACCGAGACATCCAGAGCAAGCACAGAAATCTTTTGCCTGGTCTCTCAGTGGATCGCTAGTCAGTGTGAGCTCATCCCTCCCAAAGTGGAGAGACACCAGTCACTGGCAATCTTGACTTGGTTTTGCTGTGAACATGAGAAACTGGTGGGGTTTTTGGATGGAAATTCCTGTCCCTTAGGGATGCTTTTTACCTGCTGGTGTCTCTCTGTGGCTGAGTTGCCATAATGGCCCAAGGGAAACTGGTAGAATGTTGGCAGTGCCTGCATGAGCTGTTTCAGGGGGAGGTGGTGCAAGCTCTGGCCATAATAGCAACTTAGAAAATCACCTGGCACCCTGACTACCTAGAGAAGCCAGATTGCTTGTTTGGCTTTTTCCCCCCAAGAAGAATTACTTGGCAGTAAATGGTATAGGCTTAGCATTTCTATAGTTTATTAATTGTCATATGAATAAGCTCTTAAGAAAAAAACCCAACATTTTTAGGTGTTAGCTGTATGTGATTGTGTAACTGAGGCCAAGTAGATGTGTGAAAGGTCATAAGAATGATCTTCTAAAAGCTAGTAGTCATATTTCACTATAATCTTTGGTTAATATTAATGATGCCAAAGAACTACAGAAAAATAAAATGCCTGGGGAAAAAATCCTTAAGGCAAAGAATAAAAATGGCACCCATAAATGTTTGATATTTCTTCTTTATCTGAAAATCTAGACTGTGTACTCAATCAAATGTTCTCTTCTAGAGATGCAAAACCATGTAGCTTCTGGCTTATCTGTCTAAAATACAGGGTTGAGAGCTATTTTGCAAGGCCCATGTTTCTGCTAATTTTTAATTTGGCAAGCTGGTGATGATTATCAACAGCATGAGAAGTCACAAGGGTCATCTTTGACCCACACAAGTGCCTAGACTCAAGAATTCTGCAACTACTCTGGAGCTGCTCTCTCAAAATACCTCCCTCTATTATTTTGTATTTAAATTCAACCCTCAGAGGTATGTGAGAGTTGCAGAGTATTTTGCCTCTGATATGATGTGCCTGTAAGCTGTATTCTATACCAAATTAAGCAGCAATACTTCTGTATGGCATATGCTATAATTAAATATAGAACCTAAGCCTAATGTTTGACCTCAGGGAATTTAATGCAGTTGATTGTAGTGTTGGTGGGAAAATGAATTCCATAATTGAGGCTGAGATCTGATGTCCCCCATGGTATTTGAGTATTCAAATACAAAGTTTTGGGAGAAGTCCATTTCTAATATTCACGCTAATTTATCATCTGAACTGACATATTTGGATTCCAGAGCAATTGTAGGTTAAACAAAAGAAAAACAGGATATTAAAGGATCTGATGGGTCCCATCCAAGTTTTGTGTGATTTTCTCTCTACTGGCTTTAATGAAATGTGGCCCACTCTGTAGAAATAGTTCTTGAATTCTTTTCACTGGAAACACTGACAAAAATTAATATGCCCTTAAAGTGAAACAGACCTGGGAAACAAAATAAAACTCAGCTCTTGGAATTGTCCAAATCAGAGGAAGTGCTGAAGCAAAACAAATACCTTGAGAATTTAAGAGAAAATGTATTCTTTCAGATTTAATATTTAACATATGAATAACAAAGATAAGGTAATGGTGGTCTATCTGCTAATTAGAATAGTGCAGATACAGTGGAAATGGAAATTTTAAGTGTTCAGAGACTTACTAGAATTGAGAAAGTGCATATTTGAAAGACATGATTTTTGGGATGGTGCTGGAATGATGCATCTTGTATTGACATAAGCTTTAAATAATCAAAAGTGTGCAAAATTAAATATGAAGCAATTTTTTGAACTCTCAATACACCCACCTTCCATTGGGAAGAAAGGGTTCCTTAATGAATGGCGTTTTCCTCTGTTATTTTAATTTGTATGGAATTGTTTCTACTGTGCACGTAGAGTGACGTGACTTTTTATAGTGATGTTTTTGACTTTGTGGTGTCATGCAAATGGCAATTGCTAGGATAGAAAAATTGGATCCTGCAAGTCATATCAAAAAGAATAAGGAAAAATATTTTGTCTTTTCTCCAGGCATTAACTTCAATGAAACTGATGATGCAGGATCCCTTTGTTATTTTTCTTTTTCCTTTTTCTTTTTTTTCTTTTTTTTTTTAGTTGAAGTTACTCTGTGTAGAATGCTATTGTGGGAAATCCCCACTCTTCAAGCTGCAAGTAGTTTTACTGTGGCTTAAATGGTGCCAGTCAATCTTGCTTTACTTGCAGTGGGTTTTAAACCTGCAGGAAGGCAGTGCTTTGTGTGGGAGAGGACGTGAAAATTCAGTTTTTTCTATATGAAAAACGTGTACTAGTGGGCTGTGATAGTATTGGAAGAATAAATTTATCTATTTGGGGAGAAAAACAGGTTCTAGAAATCTGCTTGTCAGAATGCAACAAGGGGCATTTACAGGTTTCTATATATGTTTTTGGGGGTTTTTTGTGATAGATGGTTTCAAATTATTTATTTAGGGTTTGGTTGATGGGGGTTTTTTACTTTAAGTTTGGCCTCTGGTTTCCAATCCTGGAGTAAAGATGGTCTGAAAATGTGTTTGGCCTGAATTCTCTCCAGCTGTGATTTGCAGCATAAGGTGCAAAGTCCAGACTCCTGCCCGGGGGAGGCTCTTTGTGCCTGCTCAGCACAGATAACTGATGAGCACTCAGAGCTCACAGCCCATGGAACCACTGGAATATTGTGCTCTGAATACTTTCTGGACAAACACCAAAAATCCCTCCTACCTAATGTCCTGGGTTGATGCTGAATTGTATCCCCATCTGTCTGCTTAGCTCAGAAATAAGTGTTGTACCTTTAAAAACTGGATCTGAGAGT
>VZTB01007480.1:30350-41367 GCA_013397245.1 Thryothorus ludovicianus
TGTTAAATAAACAACTTTTTTCCACTTTCCTCTAAGGAAATTTTTTCTGTCTGGAACCAGCTGGGGGGACGGGGTGGCTCAGATTCGTTTTCTAGAGGGACTCCATCCAGAGGTTTTTCTTTTTCCCCAAATTTGCCCTAAACCAGGACACTTTGCAAGCAACTTGCCGGGGTAAATGCCAGGTGGAATCTGCATTAGCTCACCCACTGCAGTACACTCTGGTTAGGAAGAGGAGCGTGTGACCTGTTCCTCCACTGTAAACCTTCCAGAAAAGTGCATTTGTTGGGTTTATTTATAGGCACTTCTCTGGTGCTCACCACTGCAAGATCATTTCTTTGCTCTAAGGGCATTCATGCCTTTAATGGAACAGGACAAATGTTTTTTCTCTTCAGAATTTTGCAAGTGAGGGCACATCAGTGAAATTAATCTCAGGCCTAAGTGGTTAATGTGACTAAAATAATGGGGTTCTCTTCTGAAGAATGCTACTGTTTTGTAGCAGTTTTTGGCAGGTTTCTTAACAGAAATGAAGTAATAAATGTACTCTTCATGTTTCCTTAAATGCATTGTGTATTAAATTAAAAAGATTCTACTACACATAGTTTTTTCTGACTTGAAGCAGTGTTTATTTTGATATTTGCTTAGTCTAGTAAAGGGCACATGCCACAAGGAGTACAGCTGCTTGGAAAATAATAATTCCTTTAGTGGCCTCCTTCTGTCTCAATCCCCCAAATTCTGATGACAATGAAAAGAATTTCACTCTTAACAAGAAAATTCTATTGAAAGTTTTATTCAGGGGAAACGAAAGAAACTTATCCATAATTAAGTGAAATATTGTGTCGAGTGAAGTTCTCAAAATTTTGCCACTGCCCTCTGTCTCTGCTGTCCCTCACAATCCCAGGGTGTAATTCAGACTTTTTATTGGCTGGGTCACATCAGGAGAAGCCAGAGTCAGCTGAAAGATGAGGCCTCAAAAAAGTGATGTTTAGAGGCATTGCTACTAGAAATCTTGAGAGGCTGTGTCTTAGCATTTCTGAAGGTAAGCGGTTTTTTTTAAGATGAAACAAAAGGTCTGTTTTATTTTTGAGATTGGTTTGGTCCAAAAATTTAGCAGTTCTCAAAGGAAAACTTTTTTTTTTATGAGGAGGAAAAATGTCTGGCAAAATAATTGGCATTTTATATCAGTTTTTCTGATTGGAATTTTTTGTTACCCCAAAAAGAGAATTAAGCAGCTTGAAATCTTAATCCTACTCTGCTGCTGATGTGTATCCTTAAAATCAGTTTATTTCCTCTAGATTTTGGATATTACTATGAAGCCATTGACTGGAGGAAAAAATGGTACAAAGATTTAACTTTGATGGACCACTGCACACCTGAAACGTGGTAAATAAGTTTAAATATTATCTCTGCTATTATTTTGGGCCAAAATTTTCTTTGCAATATGATCCAAAACATAGAAGAAAAAAAGAAGAGAGAGGTAATTTAGAAAAAAATGCTGTAACTGTCAAGTCTTTAATCTACATTATTAGTACACCCTGTGTGGTTGCCCTGAAAACCAAAGGCAAGCTGGAGGCTTTGACTGTCATAACTCACATGCATGATGAGTATGTCTTCTGGTAAATGTTTTGTAAGGTTTTTGCCAGTCTTGAAAATGTTGGAACTTGCAAAGGAGCCTGAGGCTGGAAAGAGCATTCTAAGTATAAAGAATAAATGGAAACTCAAAGGAAGAGAAGCAGTCTGATCCTGGAGAGCTTTCTGGTAATGCAGAAAGTCTGAGGAGGAAGAGGTGCGCGCTTCTTCAAAGCCACAGTTGTTAGAAATGAACTATTCAAAGTGAAATTCCACTGAGCAAAAGGAACAGGAAGAAAACTGATGTGAGGGAAGAGAAGGAAATGTCTTTTGGTCAAAGGCTTAAAGGGATAGAGCTTGTGCTGGTCCTGCAAAGCCTGTTGGGGAGATACATTCTATGACCAAGAAAGTGAAAAAGTGGCAGGGATAGGTGGTTCTCCAAGAGCAAGGGAGGGGAGGCTTTCATCAGTGCACACTGTCAGCTCATACCAGGAACAAACTTTGTTTATCCCTGTTGAAAATACTGATTTTAAAGCTGGGCAAATAAATGACAGCAGCTGTCATTTATCCCAAATTTTGGAATTTTGATATATTGAAATACAAAATGGAGATCACAGATGTAGTGGAAGATTATCTCTCCTTCCACATGCTTCCTGTCCCGATACATGAGGGTGAAACCCCTTTTGAAGACAACAGGGTTTCTGCCTAGAAGATAAGTAGAATTTTTTTATTGTGTAGTTATAGGGCAAAAAAAAAATGGCTCACTGATAATATAAGCCAAATCTTGTGTTAGCCATGTTGCAAGCACAAAAGACAAGTATGTTACAATTACAAAGCTCTCTATAAAATCATGATGTTGGTTCTGAAGCTCGGACTTAAGAGCCAGATGTCACTGGTGTTCAGTCATTCCAGTTGGGTGGGTGACTCTTAGTCCTGAGTCCAATGGACTCAAGGCTATGGAACTTGAACTTCAGTGGAGCAAAAGTTCCTTACCTGTTGTATGAGAAGTTTTCTTGTCAACCTAAGAATGGCTTCTTTTCTATCCTGTGGGATGCTCCACCCACAGAAAAACCTACAGCCTGACACTATTCTCTCTGTGTGGAAACAGCAGAGTAAATGTGTTTATGGCTGAAATGATAGGCCCTGATTAGAGCAGATTTCTGTGTGTTCATCTACTGACCTGTGAGACAATGTCACAAGTCTTCATAAGCTCATCAGAAATTCACTGTCTGAAACTGCATGGATGTGAGACATCACAGCTCTTGGAAGCACTCTTGGTCAGTCTGCTCTGGTCTAAATGCAGAATGCAATATGCTGAGGGACAGACAAAATCAGACTTGATGCTGTAGGAGAAAGTCTGTTGCTTGAGTCTTAACACTGAGCTTGTAACATTTTTGTCTGACGTAGTGGTGTAATGACTTGGTGAAGAGAGAGAACTTCAGTTCACTGACTCCTGTTCTACCTAGCTGTAAGTGGTTTTGATTCACCAAATTGAAATTTCCCAACCAAGAGCAAAGCAGGCTTAAACTTCAAAAGGTATAAAGAAAATTTATTAACAGAATTAAAAGAAGAATAATAAAAATCAGAATAAAACCTTCAAAACACTCGTTTTCTCCCCACCTTCTTTCTTTCCCACTGACAGTGAGCAGAAACAACATCTAGAATTCTCAGTCAGTTTTCCACCTCTAGAATAGTCTTTCTTCAGTTCACTTAAGGAGAGGAGGATCCCTTGCTGCTATGGAAAAAAATTATCCATGAACAGCAGTTGCCTAGAAAATCTGCATCTGTGAAACTTCCACTTTCACAGCCTTTTCACAGTTGTGCTTCTGGGCCATGACGGCCTATGGGTTTGTTTTAAAAAGTGCACTGCTCAAAAGCAAAGCTTCTTTTCATCTTCTCTCAGGGCAAAAGAGGTCTTTATCACTCATTTCTCTCTGTTCAAATTTCTCATGGGACCACAGTCACTTCAACATTTGCCCACTTCAACACTGAATTCCCCTGCTCAGTTCTACAACTTGATCTCTCCATCTTCCCCACACATCTCCATGGTTTAANGATCCCTTGCTGCTATGGAAAAAAATTATCCATGAACAGCAGTTGCCTAGAAAATCTGCATCTGTGAAACTTCCACTTTCACAGCCTTTTCACAGTTGTGCTTCTGGGCCATGACGGCCTATGGGTTTGTTTTAAAAAGTGCACTGCTCAAAAGCAAAGCTTCTTTTCATCTTTTCTCAGGGCAAAAGAGGTCTTCATCACTCATTTCTCTCTGTTCAAATTTCTCATGGGACCACAGTCACTTCAACATTTGCCCACTTCAACACTGAATTCCCCTGCTCAGTTCTACAACTTGATCTCTCCATCTTCCCCACACATCTCCATGGTTTAAAGGGAATATTGTCAATATATTATAGTCCATCACCATAGCTTACAAGAGAATTTCAGCCTAAAGCTAAAGCATCTCCTCATCTTCCTTCCATCTGGGCCATCTTGTCTGACCTTGGTGCCTTCATGCTGGTTCTTGGTGTGTCTTTGTTCTGTCCTTGCCTCTCGCTCAGTGGAAGATGGGGCCTGGAGATCTCATCTGTGCACTGAGGGTTAATGTTTCACCTGGGCCCTGCTGATGGCTGTGATCTCTGCTGGGTGGCAGCTGAGCAGCCAGTGCAGTATTTTGGGGCCATGCCAGGATCTCACGGGGCCCTTCTGCATTCAATTCCAGCTGTGGGACACTCTGCAGGGCTGTGCCTCAGCCACTTGTGGCCAAGGCAGCCATGCTCAGGGCAGGGGGATTTATCAGCTCCCTTCTCCCTGTCTGGGGGCCATGGCTGCTCCCAGAGCTCGGATGGGGCAGGGCTCGTGTCACCAAGGTGTCACCAAGGTGTTGGCAGCTGCAGCCCAGCTTTNTGGAAGATGGGGCCTGGAGATCTCATCTGTGCACTGAGGGTTAATGTTTCACCTGGGCCCTGCTGATGGCTGTGATCTCTGCTGGGTGGCAGCTGAGCAGCCAGTGCAGTAATTTGGGGCCATGCCAGGATCTCACGGGGCCCTTCTGCATTCAATTCCAGCTGTGGGACACTCTGCAGGGCTGTGCCTCAGCCACCTGTGGAAGGCAGCCATGCTTAGGGCAGGGGGATTTATCAGCTCCCTTCTCCCTGTCTGGGGGCTGTGGCTGCTCTCAGAGCTCGGATGGGGCAGGGCTCGTGTCACCAAGGTGTTGGCAGCTGCAGCCCAGCCTTGGCTGGGGCCTGTGGCCTCTCCTTCCCCACCACCTAACACCCTCATTGCCTCTTCCAAGCCAGAAATAAAAAAGGAAAATTCACAAAATTGTCATCCTAAAATGCATACTCATGAAGGCGTACCTACCCCTTTCATTGGTTTAATCATGTGTCAATATTAAAAAAATTGACCAGTTGAGGCCACACCAGGATGCTAGCTAAAACTGTTCCTGCATTTTCCTCATCCCCATGCTTGTTGGACCCTGTTGTTTGGTGCTGCCTTGCTAAACAATTCTTTTCCTGTGCTCTGAGCTGCATCTGTGTCAGTGGTGATGGGTCCAATTAATGTGTGTCTTGAATCCCCCTCCAATGAGAGGTAATGAATGATGCAAGACACATTTAGATGTGCTTGTGTACTTTCAGTTTAACAGGTAACTTCTCCACTGCAAAAATTCCATCAATTCAAGCTCCTACAGTGTTCAGAGCTGAACAGCTGGTTTTGTTTCTCACCACCCCAAAACCCCTTTATGTACCTTACACCTACACATCAGTGATTATTTCCTTTTGGAGTATTTTCAGAGGCCTCAAACAAGAAAATCAACTGTACTGCAGCCATGTGCCTAGCAGGGGTTTTACTGAGACCACCAGCTCATTTCACATAGGTCATCCAATGGTTTTCCAAGCATATGCTGACTTGGACTAGTTTTGAACCATTGACTTAGAGTGGAAATATTTCATATCCCTTGCTAATCCCCTGAGCCTGCTGGCCTCCCACCCTGGTGGCCATTATTTTTAAGGAGAATCAATTAAGTGCAGAAATTCAGCTTTGTGTTCTTTCACTTAGGTCTCCAGCATTCTGTACTATGTCAGGGAACTTTTATGAAGTCTGGGAAAGAAATGTAAAATCAGGAGATTGCAAAGAAATGAAGCTTGCTTTTCTTTCTAAATGGTAACAAAAAAAATACACTTAACTATAAAAACATGTCAAATGACATTGCATGCTAACTACAAGTTTCTCAGCACAGTTTGAATCCTGGTGCTCCTCTTTGGACAAGCTGGGTTACTTGAATTCAAGGAGTTTTATGATTTTGGTTTTTCAGAAACAAGCAGATCTGATAAACAATGTATAGACGTATTATCTTTAGTCTCCCTAAATGCTTTTTCTGTGTTTTTGTCCCAAAAAAGATCATGAAACTGACACTTCTAGTTACCACAGTATTTCAGGGAGCTACATCCTTGAATATGAAAGTAGAGGAGGAGCTGCAAAAGTGTGTAGAACAAAATTATGGGAACTTGACATACTGTCTGGAAAATATGTCTGGAAAGCTGTGGGTTTCCTTTTTACTCATATGCCTCTAAGTGGATTTGCTTTATTGCAATGCCAATACATAATTTAAGCCATTTATTAGACAACTTGTGATCCTGTCCATTAGGCTAGTGTGTTTTTGTTATGAGGGTAGAAATTTCCTTGGGTTTTTTTTTTCTACTGGTTCTGTCATGGGTGGCATGAATAGGTCTACAGCTTTTCTCAGCCTTAATTGCATGATGTCTCTTGCCTTACCAATGCTATTGTAACCTCTGCTGAGTAGAGCACTGATAAAAGTCTGTTACCATCTGTAAAAAAATAGATGAATGAACTCATTGTTATGCTACACAAGTTAGCAAAGTGACGGCTTGTTTCCAGTTCTATGAAAGACTTCAGGAGTAATCTTTAAGCTCTTTCAGGATCTGAAGCTCTTTAATTGCAGAATGAATGTGGGATCTTTACTTTTTAGAAAGCTTAGAAAACCTTTCCAGAGAGGGGTTAGGAAACTCTTCAAGAATGCTTGCTCTGGAAATTCCTCATTGTGAAATAAGACATTTTTCAAAATTGTTATTGCTAGATATCACCCTTTCCATACTTGTGTGTTTGACTTTATTTTTTGCCTTTTTTCCTCACTTGGTAACTTCTCTGGGATCAAGTGTTTGCAGTATCATCCCTGGTGTCTACTTTTTTTGGTAGTTGTGTTTGGTAGCAGTTCAAAAACAATATTGCCCTGCCACCATCCTCCATCAGCAGTGGCTGGTGGCTCTACCTATTTCTAAATGTAGCATAAAAGCCTGAGCAAGATTTGTGGTCAGCTAATCAAAGGCAGTATGGCAGAAAGTGTTAAAAACGTGCTAGTCCTAAGGGAGAGAAAATTCCCAGGATTTGCAGAGTTCCTTGGTGATTCTTTTTGCCTGGTTCTTAATGACTGCAGTTAGGGAATTGTTTGAATTCTGAGGGTTCGCTTTAGAGCCTGATATCTCAGTGAGCTTCCTGTAAGTGATAGATCCTGCTGCTTCATAGAGCTCCTCTGAAGTCCAGGGGCTCAGTCTCATCTCAGAATAACCAGTTGGGTGCCAGCTCAACACTGCTCTCAGTTCAGCAAGTTCTGAAAGACCATTTCTCTTCTATCTTGATGTAAAAGCTGCTGGATGATTGTTACTGTCTTACAGAATCTTGCTTTGTCTGTTTTACCTTCCAGATGAGATACAAATATATATTTTTCCTTCTAGTTTTTCCTTCCTTACACTGATTTCCACTCCTGTTGGAAACATTTTCTTTAAGTGTTGTTTCAGTTCTCGTCTTTGGCTTTTGACTGAGCAGGAGAGTAGCAAAAGTGTGATCAGATCTCTGACTTGGTTAGAGAATTCAGTGTGTTGCTGTGCCTTTGAGTTTGAGGGGAGAGATAGGAACACTGTTGTGATCCCGTAGAGTTTGTCCCAAAGCTCACTGAAGATGAAGATTTTGAATTTTTAGATGGCTTCTGTCAAGATCAAGGAGAGAAAATTAAATCTGCTTTCTCCTGTAAGAGCAAGACCATTTTTGTAAAGACTATTTCTAAATTTTTCCCTAGTTTTTGTGTTTAAATGTATTAAGATATCCTTAAGGTGCCTACAATATTTTTTAAGGTTTTGGATAGCTGCTGAAGCAATAAAAAGCCAAAATATACCAGTATATCCAGTCTCTATTTGGCAACATGCAATTAAAAGAATAAATGACGTAGGAAGGAAAGGTTATACACCTATATACAACAACTTTGGTCTCTCTGTCTTATTTCCATGGGAAAATCATCCTTTGTTGGTTTCAGGTTTTTCTCACATGCAGTCAGAGAAAGATCAAATCCCTCCCAATTATCCCTGCTGCAAGCAGGCAGTGGGAAGAGCTCCAGCCTAGGCTTAAGAAAGCCTTTGCAGATGTGTCAGTTGTCAGCAGCTTCCTTCCCTCTGACACTCTGAAAGCCTTTTCCTGAGTAAGGGGTGGTGTCTGCTCTCAAAGCAAATGCAAATCTTCTCAGAAGCCCTGGATGGGAGATGATCCTGCCTGCTGCCCTGATGGGCTCTTGGGATAAGTGGAAGGAGTTCCTCTGCAGTCACTGTGGCTTTGCTGATTTACATGCAAATAATTTGTTGACATATTTTTATAGACTATTTCCATGCTGTGTCTGGAAATGAAAAGGATTAATGTCTGTCTCATACTTATGGCTGATACTTGCTGACTTGACCTCTTCTGTCCCAGTTAAGCTTATTTCCCTGCAAAACTAACTCACCATAACAATTTCTCTTCCCTCTTCACCTTTTTGGCTTCAAATTATCATTTACAATAAGGCCACTAACTTGCTGTTAGTCCAAACAATTATTTCACCCATTGTATTTTATTGCTCTTCCAGAAGCCTCTGATTTGTGCTCTTACCCTGCTGGCTCTTCCCCTCTTGGTTTATGCCTGCTGAATCCCACTTTGCATCACTGTCATGGAACACTGGAAGTTGTGCCTGTTCTCAAAATCATCAGTGCCATCCTCTTTCATGGCACCTTCCAGAATACTGAAACAAAAGGGGAAAATTTGTCAGCTGATGTTTCACTTCCCCTCAGCAGCACTGGGTCCATTGCTTGCTCTGATGTTCATCTTGCTGAACTTTTGGAGCCCAAACAAATATCAAGATTGACTTTCCTGCTCCAGCATTCCTCTGCAGTCAGTAATCTTTCCACAGGGAGTTATCACAAAGAAGGATTAATAATCAACAGGAGGTGTCTATCTTAAACTAAAATCTAGAACATTTCTGATACCTTGGGAGGGAGGTGGGGCAAATGACATGTCTGGGATTTCACAGGGCAGGAAAATCTGGTGGCAGCTGTTGCCATAAGAATTGAGTGAAAGGCCCTAGGGTGGATGGGGATTCACAGCCACATTCCAGCCACTATTCCAGTATTGAAGCAGCAAGGTGAGGCACTTCATTATCTTGGGAAAGGTGCTTTCCTTGGATACGAGAGGTTTATACTGCTCTGCACGAAGCCTTGCACATAACAAAGATAAAAATGCAGGGAGGAAATCACTGATTTCAAAAATCACTTATGGCTCTGGTGTTGTAAGTGCTGAGCACTTGGGTCTCGTTGCTCCCTGTGACACAGAAGCTCTGCTGGCTCTCAAGGGTTTGGGCAGGGCATGCAGTGAATAATAGTGGGAAATTAGGAACAAAGAGCATTTGAACTTCTGATCAGCAGTTCAGCTATGCACCAAAATGTAAACATTTGGCAAAACTGTCTGGCACACATGTTTCATATTTCAAAAGATGAGTTAAAAATTTCTAAAAGCTTAAGGGCTTTGATGCTCTCCAGTTGCTTCAAAATGAATTCCTCCTAAATGAATCTGTGAGGAATAGATTCTCTCTTCTTAGAATTTATGAAATGTTTTGGAATTTTTACTTTTGTCTTTCCTAAAGGAAAGTGTAGGTATGTATAAAATGAAAAAATACAGATAGAATATCCAGGTTAAGGCTTACCAAAAGATCCAGAGTTCTTGTCTGAAGACAGCTTCTGGACAACAAGAAGAAATTAAAATTTAAAATGAGAATATTAACTCTCCAGGGTCACTGTCCTTGTTCAAGTAAAACCACATGTACAGCAATTTTGCTGAACAAGCTATGAATGCATCAAGTCCTACACAGAACTTGAGAAAGGCCTACCCAATGTTCATGAGGAGAAACAATCACAAAAATATTTCATATTGGTTATTTTTGCCCTTTTGAAGAACTTTGGCTAAAGCAAAACAATGTCTAACTAATGTTGAGCAATCAGGAAAGACCTTGTATCCAGGAAAAGCATGGCATGTAAAAGTGCCAGCAGCACAGGGCATCTGCCACTTTCCATGGGGCACTCAAACTCAGCTCAGCCTGGGCTCCTCCCTCTGCCCTTCCATCCCGGCCTGGAGATGACAGAACCCTGGGAAGGAAATTCTTTTAGTGCTGACTCTTCCCTTCAGTGTACTTCCAGATGATTAGAGCAAACAGGACATTTGGGCTGAGATATTGATGTTTTCCCCAAATCCCCAAAGCCAAATAGATGCAGAGTGAAGTCAAAAGGTGGAAAGTATTTTGCCACTTTTTTTTTTTTTTGTGGGTTGTGTTATGAAATTAAGGGTAAATCTATCATTGTTGATATATTCCAGAAAGGCTATGAAGATATGTGGTACTTTTATATTTTACCACCAATCTGCAGATAACACAGTATCAGACAAAAGCTCAGGGGGCTGCAGCCTTAATTTTGAGTGCATTCAAGCTGGTTAACTGAGGTGTAAAAGACTAGGCATGCTTGAAACTTTCACCTCAACTAAGATGTGTCTCTTGCTTTGGCAGAAACTTTGGATCCTCTTGTGCCTGAAGATCCTCTGCTAAAGATTTTACCTGTTCCAGTGCTTTGAATCACTGCTTGTAATTAAATAACTGACAGAAAAAGAACTCAGCCTACCTCTGTAGTTTGGAAATTTTGCTAGTTCTGTGTGCAGTGATTGCCTGTGGGTCAGGATTTCCATGGAGAGGAGCCACAAAGAAATGAGTGTTCAGAGTATTGCCCAGCACAGACTAGCAGATATCCTCTTCCTTTACTCTTGAAAATGTCAGAGGTTATTTAAACCTCACAAGAACCCCAAATCAGCAAGAACCATTCTGTTTGGCATCTTGTGCTTTGGAATCAAAATGGATTTTTAACTCTTGTACTGGTGCTGAAGTCTATGAAGAATCTGCCCAGAGTAAAGGAGATGGGAACAGGATATCCACAAATAAGTGCAGGTGATAAAAACACTGGCTTTTTCCTGATAGGCATGAATTTTTTATTTTTACTATAGACTTGGTTTTATAAGTAGGGGAAATGCAGAAGAAAAGTGTAGATCTGCTCTTGTACAGGTCATTATGTCCAAAAAAATACCTCCTCTAATTTAGATA